>OZ023332.1:39404331-39484331 GCA_964007535.1 Brachyptera risi
ACTTTTTTCATTATGATTCCTCATCTAACTCAGATCTGTATAGTTTTGTGGCATTATCGGATAGTAACTTTTTTTATGGATTTTCGAAATTTCAAAAATACCCATTAGAAAAACACGGCGGAAAAAACAAGAAAATATTTTTATTTTCAAAAAGAATGAAATTCTGTGTGAAGTTGAACCACATTCTGATACACATTCCTGGAAATTATCATCTTGATCGGGTGAGTCATTTTGAAGAAAAAACATAACATGTGCTAAATTGGTACCACTCGAAGCAGTTTTTACCCATTTATAACTTGGATGTCACCCAATTGGCGAATGTAGGCAGAAGTTTGGCAAAAAAGTCGACATACTATTACAATCCACTCGTCTCACAACGCATTTATGGCGTTTTCCTAGTTTATGTCAAATACAGCGGAAACTTCCCGGTTTTCAAAGCGGTGTGAAGTTACGGCCGAGACAAAAATATGTACGCCTTATAACGTCGAGTCAAGTATCTCGGTAATATAATATATTATATCTATGCTCTCCTCATTCGCGCACAAATATACGTCATTGTTGGCGGCAAGACGTCCTCTGTTAACTGGACCACGTGACCGGCCTCTTTACACCTAGCGTTCCGCACGGGTTTTGGTGGAACTGGCAGGACTGTTGGTATCAGCCAACCAGCGCACGGAGATGGCCCGATGCAAGACCTATCTATTCTAGACCGTGGTTTTGGAGTACACTGTAACATGGTGCTGACATACAAGGATTACCAGAGAGGAATAACGTATGCATATACAAGAGAGGTTCTATACTTGGTCTAGCTTGCAGCCATGAAAGAAAATGTTCGTCTACAAAATAAATTATTGAAAACACTTAGGTAGGGATATAATCTCGTTGCAGCATTAAGGATTCAACCATATATATATATATATATATATATATATATATATATATATATATATATATATATATATATATATATATATATATATATATATATACACATATATACATATATTAACAAGATAGGTTAGTCAATGTTGAGAAGGCGTACATTTGGGTCTCGTAAGTAACTTTACAGCGCTTTGCAAACTAGGAAGTTGAACATTTTCTAAGTAATTCCTTTCGATAACTAATATGTATATATATTAAATAAATATATATATATATATATATATATATATAAATATATATATATATATATGTATATATTTATATACATATATATATATATATATATGTATATATATATATATATATTTATATATATATATATATATATATATATATATATATATATATATATATATATATATATATACATATATATCATGTGTATTTATATTTATATATATATATATATATATATATATATATATATATATATATATATATATATATATAAATGTATATATATATGTATGTATGTACATATATGTATGTATATATATATGATTTAACGATATTTGAGAGATGGAGTTTTTCATCTTATTGTAGATAAAAGTCTGGAAATCATACTACACTTGAAGGGTATCAAAACCCTGAAACTAGATCCTGATTAATTATGTCGATATTTTATTTCCCTAATTCAAGAGATATATAGAAATCATCTTCACAATTTCAGAAACTATCACCTCATTTGTCATTCAGGAGTTTTTCTGAGTCGTAACGTAGACATCACTCGATTCTGTTCATGTGATTCAGTGGTTCAATTGGCCTACGTTATTTGATGTTTTAAATATATATATATACAATTTTTTTTCCATTTTTTCTTTCATTGTGTTTTATATAATTTTTCATTTGTGTTTTTCATTAGTGTTTTGCTTATTTTAAATTTGTTGCTATTTGCTATTTGTTATACTGTGTCCACGTGACAACCGTATTGTCGGCAGTGTTTTTTTAATAAAAACCATATATATATACAGAATCGGTTATGTCTAAGTCATCACTCATGGTCTTTGGAGGAAAGAAATGTAATTAAAATTTCTGAAATTGAGATGCTGATTTTCAGTTTTCTATAAAATAATGGGATTGGATTACATATTGTCATCATTAATCAAAATCTCATTCCAGAGCTGTGATGACTTTCAAAGTACCACAGCTACATTTATGGAATAATGTATCCACGAAAAGGTAGGATGATCTATGATATGTCCTGAAATGGCTCTGAAAAGAAAAAGGCCATTATCAAAGGAAATAAATGTGACCTCAGTTTGTAATGATGTATTTTCTTAACGGTATTTAATATTAGGCATGTAAAGAGATAATTAGAGGTCTTGTACTATAACTTATAAATAATAATAATACGATATTCTTACTTATTATAAAGTAGCTTTGAGCGTTTCCTTCTATACAAAACAAACTTTCACCAACTTTATGCGTTTACATCCCAATTATATATTGTTATACATGGAGATGAATTTCAGTTTCTAGAATAACTGGAGAGTAGAGTCGGATTTTGTTTTTGAAACTAGAATTTTCCGTTTAATAAACAAAATACATTTGTTTTTGCTGTTTTCCGAATGAGTATTCGTTTGTTTGTTTGTTTGTTTGCACGATGACCTCATCAAACAGATAGATTGTTTGGGGCTATGTTGATGTATATAGCTTTAATATACTTTCATGTTTCATTTTTGACAATTTTATAGAGCAAGACACAGAGATGATAAACAATTGAAAAGTTCAAAAGTTCAAGGATTTCAATTATTTCAATATTGAAAACATTGTTGAATTGTGTTCTATTCTAATTTAAAAAAAAAAAGTTTTTCCTCCATTTTATAACGACTGAATACCGTGAACTTATATTCACCAAAGAAGAGAATCGAATTACCGGTACCGTAGCCAACTTTATAACAATAATAATAATAATAATAATAATAATAATAATAATAATAATAATATCTTTACTTGTGCGGCGGGGTCGAGCCGCAATGGCTTCTCTTCCACCAACTACTACTTTTCTACTTCTAGCTCACGAGGGAATCCTCTAAATCGCGACATGCAATGAAGACCTTTGGCTCTGAACTGACCGCAAGAAACCACAAAGTCCTTCCATGTTATCAGTATGTGAGTTGGAGCACCTTCTTTCTGTTATGACATGGTATGTTGACCACCCTAGGTAGCTCAGTCCGCTAAGGCACATCATTAGAACCTGTATGAGATCCCCGTTGGGCGTGGGTTCAAGTCCCGCATAAGGCATGGTTATTCGTAAACGTCCTTTCACTTTTCATCACTTCATAGTTTCATAATCACCTGCTTATTCGTACTCCCGTATGAGCTAACTGTTGGTGGGGTCGTTAAGCAAACAATAATCATCATCATCCATCTATGTTGGTATCACTACATCGTGATTATGTATAATATACACTTTCCCAGTTTTGTTCAGTTGGTAGACGACCTTCTTCTTTTGTAGGTACAAGTGTATCTGGAAATGCTATAAAATGCTCTTCAGGATTATTTCTCTAGGTTTTACAAGATCGACATTAAATAACGTGTCCTAAAAATACAAGTTTCTATTATAGACTTGCCATTTCCATTTTCTACGACATTCGTATTACGAGATTTCGACATTCGTAAAGTACGTATAGGCCTATTCGAATATCTTTCTTTTTTTTAACGAATGGGTAATAAATGTCCGGAAACCATTCAATATAATTTTGTAGAATAAGACTCCTAGATTTTTAGTTTAACATTAATATGATGTTTTAAATTGAATGTTTCTGTTTATTATTCATTTTTCTCTTCAAGTATTAAGTGCTTTGCGCCGTAAGTGCTCTGAGATGAGGGTACGTATGGAAATGTTGTAAATATATCGGAAACAAGAGAAGTTATTTGACTTAGACCCGGTATTACCACGGCCAGTTAGTATTTATCTGAGAGTTGATGAAAACAAATAGCATAGGTAACCATGGTGATAACAAATTTGAACTGTCAGATAGAGGCTAACTGGACTTGGCCTGGTATTACCACGGCCAGTTAGTATTTATGTGACAGTTGGTGAAAACAAATAGCATGGGTAACCATGGTGATAACAAGTTTGAAGTGTCAGATAAAAGCTAACTGGACTTGGTAATACCGGGCCTTAAACTTTACCAAGAAAATGTAACTTATACTACTTTCTCTATAGCCGTGCTACTTTATCTACTCTGTTATATAGTCTATGCGCTTTGCAGTTTACCTTGCATCTAGATAGCAGTGGTGGAGCCAAAGACCTTAGTATACTAAGTTAGATACTAAGGTCTTTGGTGGAGCTGTCATTATTTCACATTTATTTTGTTGAAGCTGGATTCACAATGCGAACTAGTGATTAGTGACTAATACTAAATAATAAAATTAAGAAACTGAGCATTTACATAGGCTTGAAATAAGAATTGATTTTCATGAGTCGCAGCTGTCTTAAGATGACGGATTTAAATTGAAATCTACATGTTTGAAGGCTGTAAACGAGCGGTTCATCGAGCGGGATAGCTTCCTTTTGCATTGACTTCCTGTCGTTTCGAATTCACGACTTCTGATTGGTCGGACTAATTGAAACTAATGATTAATACTAAAGTTGAAAGTTAGATAACTTTAAAGGTCAGTCACTAATAATAAACACAATGTGAACGTCAACACTGATTCCGTATCTGTCAACTTTAGTTAATCATTAATCACTAATCATTAGTTCGCATTGTGAATCCAGCTTTACAGTGAATAAGAACCATAGAGTAATAAAGTTTTTAATGAAAACAAATAACACTAGTAATGAAAACTTCATTACTCTATGTGAGAACATCATAAAGGTCGATATCATGTCAAATGGATAATATTACTGTTTTAGGCCTACTTATAATTCTCATCACTTTTCATCTCTACTTTTTTCAAATGTTGATTCGACTTTTTCAACTTTTCTCCACTTTACCAACACAATATTTAACACAGATATAACTATTTTTAATCTTTCACGTAGTTTAACCCCAACTTTTATACAGTTTTTCCCCATTTTTCACCAATTTTAAGAAAAACTTGAAAATTTTCAAAAGTTGATCATTTTTTTTCACCAATCTACCAACTATCAACCACCAAATTTTCACAAGTTCTATAATTTTCCGTCAAATTTGTCAAAATCTTGGAACTAAAATTCAAATCGACCCAACTTTTTCCAACATTTCCAACTTTTATTCAACCTTTACCTGTTCCACTTCCATTCGTCCAACAATTTTCACCTTAGAACCGGTAGTACCTACTGATTGTTAGTGAATTAAGTGATATTCAGCGGATTAACTTGTTATTACCGTTGGTTACGAATGCTTTTTCAATTATATTGGAAGAAAGGACTGTAAACATAGGATTACAAGAGATAACTATAGAAAAAGAAAAGGTCTCAATTATTTGGTGGACAGAGGTATCATGGAGTGGAATGAGTTACCAGCCAGTAAATTTAAGAACCCACCATCTCATGTAAATAATTTTAGGGCAGAACTCCAAAGTGTATTGTAATATATTTGTATTTGGGTAAAACTTGTATCTACTCTGAATTGTACTCCAGTATAAGCTACCGGTACTAAAAGAAAAAATACAAAAAAAAACATATTGATCAGTCAAACCCTGCGACCTGTGGAGTGCCTACAGAAGAAAAAAAAAACACACAGACAAAACCCTATGGGAGTAGGATGGAGACTTCACTACGCTCATCTGATTATTTTATTCTTTCTTACATCTTAGTCTGAACTTTACATATATTATATATTCTTTGTTATTTTTAACCCACAGATAAGCCTTCCCAGGATTTGTGGAAAAGAGTTCAATTCTATTTATATATGTATGTTCCATGTTCTATTGTTCAATAAAAAAAAAAAAAAAAATCTTTAAAAATATTCAAAGAACTACTACTTGACTATTTCGAAAAATCAGCTCTTAGTCTACCTTTTTCCATTATGTTCAACTATTTCCATATTTCCTCTCAACTTTGTATAATTTTTACACAACTTCTGCATGCTAAGTTTAGTTTCGTATATAAATTTGAAGTAAGACTGTGTCAAACTCTAATAAAGGTTAATAATTCGTCTTTAAATTCATGAACGTAACTAACAACTTAACTCAATTACATAACTTTTCATCCACTTCATAACGTATACCCGCTGGGTAATTCTTACATCATCATTTTCACGTTGAATTATGCTCAAAATAATTTTGAGGTTGGATGAATTACCATTTTTCTTTTATTTCCTTACCTAATTATACCGTTGAATTGTGATTATTTCAAACTAAACTTGAAAACTGGAATTTGAAAGATAAAGATGTAACATCCAACTCGACTTTCAGCGTAATTACAAACGACAATAGAGATGTGTTTCGACTTTTGATGAGATACTTTTTTTTCAACATCGAAACTTGATACAAAATTATTGTTTCCCAATTGAGGCTATGGAGGGCTATTGAGGGTAGGATCGTTTGGACGGGGCACCACAAGGGCGATCCTACCACCCCATTTTAATAATTTAAAACCAATTAATGCACTTTAACACCAGGACTGCGCTGTCTGTGAACATAATTTTCTGCCGCAGATAAAGTTCTTTCAGTTTCCAATAGTCCGGAGAACTTACTATAGTTATACGCAAGCAATTATAATAATGATTTTTGTTTGTTCAACGTTATCACAAATAGCTATGGGTGGTAATAGGGATACAAAAGATGCTTGCAAAACCCATGTCTAGTGTTGGACTCGAACCCACGCCCCAAAAACCTTACTTCAGTTTCCAGCATGTATAAGTGTCAACTGAGTGAAATTGCATCCTCGATAACGCGTACTCTCGTTCAATACAAACACATCGTAAAAACAGAGAGAGAAACTTGGAGAAATAAAAACTCCACTGCCAAAGCAACTGCTAAGAGAACTCATAATAATAAAATACAATATAATAATGAATGAATTATTTCAACAGTTGGTCGATTGACCGACTGATTAATTGAATAATTATCCAATTAATAGATTCGATAGCTATTCAATTAATTGATTAAACAATTATTATTAATGAACCGATTAATCATTGAGAAAATTCAATACATTGTATGATGTAAATGAATGATGAGATTAATGAATTGATCGGAAAAAAATAATTCAAGATCGAATAACACGACAGTGAAACAATATTTGGAAATGGTGTATTGTCAAGTGAATAATATGAATGAAGATATTTTAAAAAATATGAAAATTAGAAACATGAAAAGTAAAGGAAGGGGCGGGGGGGGGGGGGGGGGGATGGGGGCACAACGATACAGGTTATATTCAGTAGATCTATACAAATTGATCGTGAAGATTGTATATATATATATATATATATATATATATATATATATATATATATATATATATATCGAAATGAATATATATATATATATATATATATATATATATATATATATATATATATATATATAAATATATATAAGAGAGCAGAAAACGACTTACTCAGACTTCAGATCATATGAATATAAATATCAAAGACTTTTAAACTTTTGAAGAAAATTTAATAATTTCTATAATATTATATTTTCTTTGCATTATCATTTAAATTTATGGTACGTTGTATTTATATTTTCCTATAAAATTGTTCATTCTTATGAATCTTCAACATACCATCAATTCTTATTATGATGATAAGTCGGGAGAATGAAACATTGGGAACTATTATCATTGAATTGGTAGTTCAATTGACGACTCGCAGTCTCCGCCCCCTTGACGTCACGAATCATACCATCCAATCAACAGGGCTGTACAGAACTGTAGTCAAATTGAAATATCCAATCAGGGTATCTTCAAATGATTACAAATGATATGATACAAGTGGCCGATTGGTGCACGCCTATTGCGAGTCGTCAATTTCTATACGGTACCAATTTTAATTGTTTTTATATTCACCTAGACAGTGTCATTATTTTTCAATCTAGAATTATGTACACTTCGACTGGAATCAACAGTGGGATTAAGAAAAAATGAGGATATTTTCTCGTAGCCACAGTGAAAATGCACCAAACTTTAACGTCGTGTCGAAAATATTAAAATAAAAAGAACACTTCTTAAAGTTTCTGCACAAGTTACAAGTGAGAAGAACGAACTTTATTTTATAACAACAAAGTTTCTTTAAAATTCTCGAATGTTGAGAGGTGAAGTGAGCTCAAGGGAGCGTAAAAAGTTGATGACGTTGATTTACTTGGTTGGGAAGAATGATTAGGATAGTTGGCAACCCTACATTCTGATGATTCTGATGGACAATGATCTTAACTCGACAATGAAAGTGTCACGAAGCGTCTAGATGTATCTAGCGGAAGGGTTTGTAAGAATTGGAAAATATATTTGAATAATATATTTAAAAGGTGGATGAAAACGTAATTAGAAATCGGTTAGTGAATAAAATATGACTTTTAAAGTAAGCATCCGTTTCGAATAATGAAATAGATGTAATCCTACATAATGATACTCTTAATAAATATACATAAGAATAGAGTATTATAACATTTTACCAAGGACGATCGATAAAGCAGTTCTACTGTCTGTAGATATTCTAGCTATATTTACTTGTTCAAGTGACTTATATTTGATTTATTTTTTACTTCAACAAACAAATATATATTCTCTCTCTCTCTCTCTATCTCTGTCTCTCTCTCTCTGTATATATATATATATATATATATATATATATATATATATATATATATATATATATATATATATATATTTTTTTTTTTTTTTTTTCCTTCTATATACCAACATATAGTTACTTCATAGTTCATATTAGAAATTGATCTCACTGAAAATAATGCCGATGGTATTTTTTTTTTTTAATATGTTTATTTGTCAATTTAAGATTATACATTAATAATAATAATAATATCATCTATAATCTATTGTGATGTACAATGTTGTTGAATAAGGCAGGTCAATATAATAAAGAATAATTATGTCCAGTCCAGTGATCTCTGAGAAGTGCTTAAAAACATTTTGAATGTGATTTTACTTTTCATATCATATAACTTATTAGTCTGAGTGATGATGGAGGTGCCATATTTTTTTTTGTGCTAGCCGCATTTATAATACGAAAGGGGTGATGGCCATATCATGGGCAATCAAAGCATTGTGATCAAAGGCCATTGGGGAGAACAGAAGAAAAAGAAGAGTGCATGTAAGTTCTGAAGGGAATTGATAACGTAATACGGTACTTTATAATTGATTTATGTAGTGCGCACTATAAATGCAATCTTCAAGCTATATGCGGTTATATAAGGGTTAACAAACTAATGTATTGATTATGAAAGATCCGTGCAAAAAATACGCTTGTATGATACAGAAATGTCTTACAGGTAGGCCTTCTCGTTTCGGTCGCTGAGGCCTACATAACCATACTTTCTTGATGGGTTTAGGGTTCAGTTTCAGTTTCTTATAATATGTTCTGGCGCAAGTTATATACCTAAGCTAGATTTCTGGAGAATTAGGTTGTGCATAATTATATTTCCTTGAAGACCTTCACCTCCATAGATATTGAACGGACGCTTTAGGACTACAACGTACAGTAACACACAGTAACGTACAGAGGCCTAGTTCTAGGTAGGCCCTACCTAGGTATTGACTATATA
This sequence comes from Brachyptera risi, assembly GCA_964007535.1. Classification (NCBI taxonomy): domain Eukaryota; kingdom Metazoa; phylum Arthropoda; class Insecta; order Plecoptera; family Taeniopterygidae; genus Brachyptera; species Brachyptera risi. The sequence continues at coordinate 39,413,932 of OZ023332.1, forward strand.
GGCCTAGTGTTCTACTATAAACTCAGGCATCAACCTCAGGCATTGAGTTTGTAAACTCAATGCCTCAGGGCACGTACTGTTACTGTGAGTATTCGAGATCTTGGCTAGTCATTGAGTAGTCTTTGGCAAGTATGGTTACAAAGTCAGTGTCTTTGTTAACTTTCTGGTTTGTTAGATTACATTTTAGCTAGCAAGAGCAAGCCACGGTTCAGCCAAACTGATTCAATATAAAATATTTGATTTTCATCACAATGCTGCTTCGTTTTGGTCACATGAGTTTGTAAATCGAGAAATGCAGTCTGTATTTGTTTAGGCCTACTCGTGCCGCCTTGTTTTTGGCCCAGAGTTGTGGTCCCCCTAAATTGTTTCGCATTGTTTGTCTCATATTTCAGATGTAGCCTAATTCAACAGTGCTAAATGACTCCTTGAACCATGTTGGAACAAAACCGACAAAACCAAAAATCGGCGTGCATTCGCAAAGTTTGAGCCGTTAACAGGCTGAATGAATTTAAAGCCAAACCGTTTTTAAAGCTCACACTGTTGAGAAAATCAACTGATGGACTCAAAGCTGGATATCTACTAATGATTTTTTAGAGCGTACATTTTAGTATTCTTGTGGTACCAGGCTACCGGTAGGCCTACTACTTTTGACAAATTTGACTATTCTTGACAACATTCACACAGTGTACGCCTAAATTTGAAATGTAGGCGTATTAACCGTTATCAAATGGCAAAAGAAATGGAAAAAATCTATCTTGGGCTATTCAAGTTGAATGAATAGCTTAAACCATGAATTTATCAAGGTTTTGTTTTATTCAAACCTAATAAAGATATCCAAGTACCGGTACCAGCTTATTGATAGTATTGTTAGGCCTACCGGTATGTTGAACATTTATTCACATGACAGCTGAAATTCACATCATTTTATTTAGATTCATAATCAGTATGGTCAAACTGAATCCGAATTGATTCAAAGTCATTAAAAAGTCAAATTGAACTATTTACTGAAGGCCCACTTTAGGATTTTTAGGCCTGAAAGCAGTTTGTGACTAGCCATGTGCGTAGGCCTTCTACAACCAAAAATATTGTCCTTCCTTTGAATGCGTGTCGTCAAGTTTATGGTAGGCCTACTGTTATCTTATAAATATCGAATGGAAAAAAGGTATACATTTTCACCCCTTTATTCCAGAGCATAACTACCAGGAAAGTGCATGTCGGGAGGTAATCGAAGAATTGCGCCAATGTTGTCGCAAGTTTAAGACAACATCAATAACCTGTGGAGGAATCGATATAAGTGAAACACCAGAAGACAAATCTCTGGTAAATCTAATAAATTGAACATCTAGGCTCTATTCCAGTTTGAACGTTGATATTCAACAGGAATACTAGCTTCAAGCTACAAAGCCAAAATTCCTACAGAATATCATTTCCTACAGAATATTATCCAATCAAAGTCATAGTCTCTTGGAGCTAGGTAGACCGAGGACGTTATCTCAAGTGGCAGCCGCGGTATTGTAATAATATTAGATACATTACTTTAGCCATCGTAATCCATTCTCTACGTAGACGTAGACATAATAATAGCGATTCGGACTCATTTCTTCCAAAAATTATATCAATTGAGGTCTAAAAGGGTGAACTTTTTCAAACTTCTTAACTTTTCACATTTACTTTTTTATATTTACTTTTTTTACTTTTTTTGCTTTTTATTTGCAAATGCAAGTGGTAAATGAGGTGAAGTTTTAAGCTGCTGGTTGTCACCATTTTTCAAAAATATCATTTGGAGTAGGCCTATTTCTCTTGTATGCTAGTCTACGTTATGATCAGAGCCGTATTTAGGTTTTGCGCCGCCCTAGGCAAATAATTTTTTACCGCCCCCCCTCCCTCTATATTATGTAGCAATTAATCAGTCAATGCTGTGGTTAAATCACTTGAAAGTATAGGCGTCTAAACTGCTGACGTCGCACCTTCCTTGCAGCAAAGTTGTCAATAGTCTCATCGTGATCCACTCTACGACTTGGTGATTGTGACGATTTGCATGTAAGGCCCATGATACACAGGGAATTTTTGATAATATGAACATTTTTCAAGTGATTTTTGCAATTCACAAGTGGTTTTGGTGTCTCATAATTGAATCATCATGGACATTTTAGAAGTTATACTTTTGCGATTTCTCCCAACAAAGCCCCGTCAGGGAACTTTTTGAAATAGACACGTCATTTTTTTGAGTGATTTTTGATATTGACAAGCAAATTTGGAGTCCAATGATTGAATCACCATGGACATTATCAAAGCTATTGCCAATAGTATAATCATTGTGGATATTTTTGAAGTTATTTTCGCGATTTCTCTCAGCAAAATTCCCAGCAGTGATTTTTTTGAAATGTAGTCATGTTTCATGTGATTTTTGCGATTCACGATTAGTTTACAGCCCCGCAGGGAATCTTTTGAAAAACTTTGTTTTTTAAAGTATCTTGTTACTATTTGGGAATAGTGATACTATTGGAATACTATTTGGGAGGGAATCAAACTTGAATACTTAAAAATAGCAACACTGCTTCAAGGGTATAATTGGCTATTGAATTCACTCCCCCCCCCTCCCCCTCACGCGCATCATAACCATGGTGTTGATTTTGCCAACTAATTCAATGCGCGGAATTTCAATGACGGATTCTTCTTTGATAACGTTCATTATTCAACAATATTCGTTATTTTACAACTGCACAAATTGAAAGCAAGAGCTGCATTTTTGAAGTTTAGAACTGCGCATATTAGGGTCAACTGCGCACTAATATAACTCCTGATATCATGTATGATCCAACAGAGCAATAACGACATTACTATTATTATTATTTTTATAAACTTGTTAGTGCTACAAACTTTTTACTCATTCAAAAGTAAGCCTAAACAAACTGAAGTTGTTATTTCCATTACAGCCTTCCAATAAAAAGTGATGGAAAGAAAATCAGGTCCTGTACAACGACGAGCTGTTTTGAAGGATCTCTCGTGGATGCAACGTAATCCTCGTCAATTTTCCGCAATCTTCATCACGGGCAGTCTGCTGATACTGTTCAGTCGGCCATTGTACGATATCTTCATTCGTGAATATCCCGAAGAGCAACAATTGGCATCAAAGAAACTGTAAATCATATAGGCAAGTATATTATAGCATGCGTTGCGGGACAACTATCGATCAAATTAATGTAACCTCATTTCACTGAATTATTAGGGATGCTGCCAATTATCAACAGATTGAAAAAAACTGATACGTAATCGATGTCACATTTTGACATTGAAAGGGAACCCTACTTATCATATTTAATATTGACCACAAATCTAGTTTTGGACACATTAAATGGACAAATGAGAAATGTCTGAAAACGGTCTTATTGATTGTAATTTATCATTGAAGTTTACATAATGAATTTAAAAAATCAAAGCGACTCTGGTTTGTGACATCAGCAAGTAGATAGTCGTGGTCAACGCTATTATTATCTAGAACTTTCTGCCATAAAGACAGCTTTCTATGATTTTGCTACACTTCAAGACTTGGTTGTTCTTCCAGACCTAGGTTTTCTTCTTCTTGCATCTTTTGCTGACAGTGGATCCCATCCTACCAAAATTGTGTAGAAATTGGTCAAAATAATTCTCTACCTGGAATTTAAAAAAACATCAACTCTTTGAAAACTAATTATTGCAGTGAGAAAAACTAATTGTTATCCAGCTAACAGTCTAGTCCTATTTGTTTGTATCAATTAACGATAACAATGTCTCCCATGTGGCTTATGTGGCCCATCAGTTACGGTTGTGTGTTTGAAACAGAAGTCAAGCTGGGTGTGGGTTCGAGTCACAACTGCACAAGACGTGGCTTCTTGTAAACAACACTTATCTACCAACCCCTCAGAGAAATCAGGAGAAATATCTTTACTGGTCTCTATTTTAACTGAAAAACATATTTTTTGAACCTTGATCAATCAAAGTCAGTTTTCAAGGAATTTGGTCCCTAAATCAATTTTGTTTAGCATTTAGTAATTTCATTTCATCTCAGAGAACACAAAAACAATATAACGTTCTTTGTAGGTCCCCTAAAATCTGTTGTTTGTTATCTGTACTGTTACATTTCTTCTTGTTGCACATTTATTTCTATATTGAAGCTTGTTTGAACCAAAAAAGAAGAAAATATTCCTAGGGTGTCATTAGTTCATTTCATGATTCTGCACAGACATGTCTGTGCAACCGTGAATGCTCCGTTGGTGAGATTGCTCCTTTTTCACACATATTTTGACGAATTTTTGCTCGCCAAACTGTATTTCCACATTTTCTCCTTGTATTTGGTTCACTTTGCAACTATTTTCAACCTTTTTTCAACCTATTTTTAACTATTTCAAGTCCTGATTGTATCCTTTGTGTTTTCCGTAGGTACGATGGAATCTGTGCGTAGAGCGCGAACACGTTTACAACGCTACCCTGAACTATTAGCTTTATGTCATGCCCCTGCCACATCGTACGCAGCCTGTGTCATCAGTTCAGAGAATGTCAAGAAGACTGAATGTGAAAATGAATTTATCAAACTGAAACAATGTCTCGAGCAAGCCGCACGTAAACTTGGTACTCGTATTTAGTTGAATCATTGTTCAATTATTTACACTTTATCAAGTTGGCGCCCTGCACATGTGGTATTATAGATCTACATATGTACTTTGTAGATGTGATTCATTATTAGATTATAATATTCATATTTTGAAACAAATGTTTCAATAGCCATGGCCATGTTTTAGTTTATTAAGACTTACTTATAGACTAGACTACTAACAATATTAATCCCGGGATTGTGCGTAACTAATCGTTTACAGTGAGTGTAAGTGGTAAAATAATTTGAGTGAAACTGTGTCAAGAAAAGTATATGAATAAGTGAAATTTTAATAATGTCTAGTATAACAACTCATTGTATTTTGGGCTTGTGCGTTCGTGTGTTGCTAATCGTGTACGGAGAAATTCAGGACAAACTCTCGCTCGTACAATACACGGATATCGATTATCGAGTATTCACCGATGCCGCTCGGTACTTACTCGCGGGCGCATCCCCGTACGAACGCCATACATATCGTTACACCCCCTTGTTGGCGGCCATTTTGATCCCTAACATTCTAATCCATGCTGCTTGGGGTAAACTAGTGTTTTCTCTGATTGACATCGGTGTTGGTGTTCTTATACGACGGTTGGTATTAGCACAGGGTGCGACCGAAGCTGTTGCCACGCGTTGCAGCACGACTTGGTTCTACAATCCGTTGGCCGTTATCATAGCAACGCGTGGAAATGCAGATTCGATCTCTGCTGCTCTGGTATTAGCGACCCTTGTTCTGGTACAGGAGAAACGTAGTGTAGTCCTTACGGGAATCGTACATGGTTTGGCAGTACACATACGGTTATATCCAATCGTGTTCAGCCTTCCGTTGTACTTTGCATTACGTTCGCCAACGGACAAATCGGAAGCAAATAGTCGAGCAAGTCCAATTTACAAACTTTACCAATTCATGAAACCTAATCGAGAACAGTTATTCCTCGTTTTTTCATGCATTTTGACGTTGATTTTGTTGACAATTGGATTTTATCAGCTATATGGTTTCCAATTTCTTCACGAGAGTTTCCTGTACCATTTGACTCGCCGTGATTTTCGTCACAATTTCTCCGTCTATTTCTATCTGATGTACCTTAGCTCGGAAGTGCCGACAGGTATTTGGCAGAGAGTACTAACATTCCTGCCTCAGGTTGTGCTATTGTTGGCAATTTCTTTCAAATACGGCAGTCGACGCCATCTCCATTTCTGCTTCCTGGCTCAGGCGATCGTGATCGTGGCATATAATCCCGTATTGACATCCCAGTACTTTGTTTGGTTTGTGTCGCTGATCCCGGCGTGTCTCCCACAAATCGACTTGTCGGCCCGACAGGCTGGCATCCTGTCTCTCCTCTGGTTCGGAGCACAGCTTGCGTGGCTTCTACCGGCCTATTGGCTAGAGTTTCAAGGTCGTGACACGTTCATCTATCTGTGGCTGCAGGGAATAGCGTTCTTTTGTGCCAACATGGCCGTTTTAGCAAGACTCATACGGGCGTACCAACCCCTCAAGGTAGACAATAGCGTATGTAAGAAATATAACTAAATGAAGAAAAATGTAAAATGCTTTTTGTAGTCATCTTCTATAGGAAAATAAATGTTTGAGATTTAAAAATCACTTGTTACTTTTTTATACTTCTTGTTATGATGAAGGTTCCTATGATGAATACTGTGTAAAAGGTTATTCACAGGTCTTTTCAAAATGTGTTGTGTTGCTGTATCAAAATACGGGTAGATTGCTACCACCATCAGTTATCATATTCATATGGATACCTGACCAGCATTCATTCATACTTGACCAGGTAGCAATGCAATGGTGGAGACAATATATGGAGTTAATACAGTGATACAGGACTGATTGATAATGAAGTGATTTTTAAAATTTAGTATACAATATAAGCATTCCCTGTCAGAGGCATGTTCCTTGGGGGTTCCAGACCCCCCCCCCAACCATAATAAGTGTCCACCCCTCCAATGGTACATAGTAAATACTTTGACATAATTTCAATCAAATTAAATTAATAATTCAATTGATGACTAGTGATTGACCCGCCCACAAACGTCACAAAACAAAACATCCAATCAAATAGGCTGTTTGTTATGTGGGAAAATTGGCATGGCCTATCAGAGTATCTCTAAATGCCCACATGAAGTTTAGATCAAGGTGGCCTGCCAATAAGCCACGCCTATCAATAGTGGTCTACTAAATAGAACTTGATAATCTTTGGATTGTGTCGTTAATCCTTATGCAAATAAATCTATTCCATTGAAACCTTGATTTTTTTCCAAGGGGCTAAGAAAAACATCCCTGTGGGAAAATTCAACATTGGTTGTATGGAGTGGGGTGGGACAAAATAATAGACAGAAGTGGGAAAACGATGGAACTACAAAAGATAGGATAGTTCAGACGGGGCACCACAAGGGCGATCTTACCACCCAGATTTGTGAAGAATGAATTGAGAGGGCTGGATTTAATTATGTAAGAAGGTATAATAAGTAATGACAGAAAAATCACAAATAGTCTTCATCAGGATGTCAACGATGGTGGGTATTGAACCCTGATCTCGTGAATGATTGTTCAAAGAGTGCCACTTCAACTGATTGAAAAACATTTTTTCCATTAGGTAAACTTTTCAACTGTGATAATGTTGTAAGTGTGATGTAAAACTGGCAAAGTCTTTCACAGTTGAGTTCATCCTTCAACATGAATGATGGTAGCTTCGATCCGAGATTCCTGGGCTTTTCAAGGAGTTTCAAGGGTAGGATCAAGGGTATATTTAGTGTGGATTACTGCAGGATTATTATGTATATATATATATATATATATATATATATATATATATATATATATATATATATATATATAACGGAGATGTATGGTTTCATATGAACTGAGAGGAATAAAGAATTAAAAATGAAATCATGCATAGCTGACAGCGAGACGAAAAAGAAACTCGGCGGTCAATATCTTTTCAGACTTTCGATTCGATATACTATTCATTTTGTTTGTGTTGCACCAACCTGCACTATCGATAATCGAGCAACTTTCTTGGATTACGTAGGTGACGCCATATTGGCTTTATCTTGTGGTGGTGTTTAGGTAAATTTCGTTTAAATTCCATTCAATTGCACAACATTTACAAGAGAATTCTACAGTAAGTATGAGCGTAAGAAGTCCAATTATTCTATCTATTTACCTGAAACATTGATGCTTCCTTATCACAGTTCGAAAAAGTGTATAAAATGAAAAACTAGGCCTCTGCGTTCGACCAAGCCCACAACCAACCGCGTTATGTAAAATTTGCTCAAAACTGAATTCTTCACCTGTGACCTAGGCCGAATTACAGTTGTAGAAAGTGTGTAAGTACGACTTGCACGGGAAATACAGCCCATCCTTTTTTTTAAAGGATATCGAATTATATTTTGCTGGGTCAAGGGTGGCAAAGGACTAGGGCCTAGGCTAGGCATAGGCCTAGACCTAGACCTAGGCTTAGCCTAGCGTAAACAGGTTGGGCTCTATGCCCAGACCTAAGCCTGGCTTGATCCTTCTGTCAAATGTAGGTCTAGCCTGGTGCGTAGCTGGGATAGACAGATAGTCCTCTGCCTATTGTTTCAATCACGATATAGGAGGAATTTATCAAATTAATTATATTTAGCTGATACAATGAAACATGTAGATAAACATTCTAGGCCTAGGCCTAGACCGTGATAACTAATACAATACAATAATATTGAGCCTTGATCCTAGGCCTAGAATGTTGCGAAAAGGCTGTAGCCTATTCTTGAATTCCGATAACATCACCTTCAAATCTATTGTATGCTTAGGCCTAGAGGCCTAGGCCTAGATTTAGAGTGTGGCTCTGGTCCTAGGCCCAGTGAGACTTGGGCCTACAGCCCTAGGATATGGTTTTGATATTGACCTGGCATTGATTGTCATAGACCTAGGCCTAGATGTGCCCCGATTTTTTGTTGCAGATAATTTAGATTTTGATCTGCCAATAAAATAATTGATACCGGTAGGGCCTTCACCCAACCCCCTAAAAACAAATTTTGCAGTAGGCCTATAGGTAAATTATACAATGAAAAAAGGATGTCAGAGGATGGGATCGACCTGTGGGTATCAATCCAGCACACTAACCACTTGACAACCTAATACTTTCCACGTTGAGAAATGTGAACGGCCTTGTTTTAAGTGTTGCTTGGATAGGCCTACTTGGTCTTGAGGCAATCCCTTAGCTTAGCTTGAACTTTGAGAGTATAGCTATTGGACCAGCTATTTTCCAAGCTTCAACCAAGTCTAGGCATATACCGTAGCCTAGAATATAAATGGGTAAATTACCTTCGTCCTATATGTAGGGCCTATAGGAACATGGAATTTTTAGGATTATGGTATGTTAGGTGGTGGTGGATGATGACTGTGGTTAGGTAGGGTTAGATTTGAACCATGAAATTACAGTGTTTTTTGTGTGCATTTTGTACTAAAACCGTACCCTACAAGCCTAACCTTTTCTTACATAAGCGTAACCTTGACTCTCCTTAAAAACCTGTAAAACACAAGTGGTAGGCCTAGAACGCAATGGCCTCTAGGTTACATGGCATATATGTTATATTTGGGTCCTAGCAGTAGTAGGCCTACCTTTGAATTGGATATCCAAGCTGAGGACTGGTAAAATATTGAAAGTAAGTTCAGTTATCGTGAATAATATCTCTTGCTTTTGGGGAGAAATGGTGCCGTAAGCAACACAATCGTTGCGTAAAATATATTGGTACCGAAAATATTAGCTTTATACCTAGATGGGCCTAAGCCTTCATGTCATTTACTCAACTGTCCAACAATGCACAGTAAGGTCTGATATTACCAAGACTCTGAGAGTTGGTGAAAACCAGAACTCGATCTAATGGTTGAATGCAAAATCAATTGATACTTTGTCTATAAAAGTGTACATATTGCCTATCGGCCCTAATCTTATCTCTGAGGCCCTAATTTTTGTCGTCCACAGCTCAGGCCTTAACATGAAGCAAAGTACAGGTATCGATTTGAAACGTCTACTTGAGCCCGTAGGCCTATAGCCTACCTTTTACTCTGATGGCTGAAAAGGTGTATAAAATGAAAATTTGGGACCCTCATATATAGTTTTATTTTTATTTTCAGATGAATTCTAGACTTTTGGGTGTTTATCGACTCGTCTGGGCAGCCTAAATTCTACACTGTTAGTTAAATGAATATGATTCAGCAGATTGAGCTTAATACAGGAAAAACAGCACTGGTAAGTCAATTTCAAATTCCTTTAGCCCATTTGCACATAAATCATTCCAGTTTTTCTGTGTTTCTTTCAACCCAATTGATTCAATTTCTAGGAATGTCACATTTTATAAACATTTAGTTTCTTGCATTTGCCCAAATTTTGAGAAGATTCATCTTTGAAAACTCGTTGAATTACTTTGACGAACTCGTGTCTCCCGCATTGATAAACAAATGTAGCCTACGTGTGACATATTCTGTATGACAGTTGTCGAACTACCGGTACGTCCATTTGATTGAACAACAGAATATACAGGCAACACTCGTCAAAGTAATTTAAAGAAAAGTTGCCAATTGCTGGTGACTTGTTGAAATAATTCAGTGGGCAATTTCCAACATCTTAGTAAATTACGTAATTACTTACGGTTGGCTTTATATGGACTCTTAAAACTGCTCTCTGGCCACATAGGTGTAGGCCTATGCAATGGGTAGACCTAACAGTGTCGGAAATTGAGAAAAATTCATTAATTTTGTTTTATATTTAAAAAATGTTCTTTTTTCAAGATACTTGAAATAGGCCTAGAGTAAACGATAGGCCTGCACAATTTTTAAATGAAATTGTACTATTAATAACCTAGGAAGCTGGACAACTGTGTGTTGATACTTGATCTTAGTTCCAGAATGTGGTCCTCCCCGCTTCTTGCCCAGCAACAGCGGCAGCAGCAACAGGTAGCAAACGCGGACGGGAATCCGAGGACGTTGGGAATGACCTCGGCTATTAGTTTCGCTGGCCCCAAACAACTCGACTCTCTACGCACAACGGAACTTAATGAAGCACTTAAACCATACAATGTCTTTGAAACGGATCAAGAACTTAACCATCGGTTAGTATTTTGTCTGCACAAATTTATGAAAATTGCCTTCATTAGTTGTTCTAATCGGTAGGTCTATGCATAAAAGGCCCAAGTTTCGTACTTACTAGGTTTAGTCACTGATTGCCTACCGATGTTTTGACGAGAACAAATTTAACAAATCATTTTAAATGTTTGACATCAAACTTTTTAATTTCATCGTCTACCACAAAAATACAAAAACACCCGCTATTGGATAATTTTGATTTTTTAAAATTTTGTGTGACATGTTGGCTAAAAGGCCTAGTGGAAATGAATTGGCCTAGCGCATATGGTAGACAGTTGAACTTCAATGTATCGTTCTTGCATCCTTTGTTGATCGTTTTCCTGCTTCAATTGTTCATTTCGTCCCTCAAAGTCGCACTCCCATGTAACCGATGTGCACTGCAAGGATCATTTTCAACAGTAGATGATAAGTCCAGGCGCTAAATGACCTCACTGTCGATGCGCCTTGAAAAAATCCTAATATTCATTCATTCAAGTTCTCAGTTGTAATAGTTTTTGTAATGTTTTTTTTGTAAGTATAGAAATTCTTTGTTTTAGCATGGAAATTCTCAGCAAACTAAACCACTTGGTGAAAGAGTGGATATGCGAAGTGAGCGTGCGTCGCAACATGCCTCCGAACGTTGCCGAGCAAGTGGGCGGCAAGATATACACGTTCGGGTCTTACCGGCTCGGCGTTCACCACAAGGGAGCTGATATTGACGCGTTGTGCGTTGCGCCAAGGCACATCGATCGCACAGACTACTTTACCTCCTTCTTCGAGCTGCTCAAGCTGCAAAAGGAGGTCACTGACCTGAGGGCAGTGGAGGAGGCTTTCGTTCCGGTCATAAAAATGGATTTTGACGGGATTGAAATTGATTTGTTGTTTGCGAGATTGGCGTTGAAAGAAATTCCTGATGATATGGTGAGTTGATTGCATTATAACTCTAGGGCCACTGGTACTAGCTAGACATTCTATTTTTCTTGTCAGTAGGCTGTTTTAACCAGTTTTGATAGACTTAGGCCATTGAAATGTGCATTAGGCATTCCACAATGCTATGTTATTATTTATTAGCCCATTATATTATTATTAATAGTCAATCACTGACCAAGTTCTGAACATTTATATGTAATCAAATTTTGTATTGGCATAAGCCTAGATTTTTCAATTCAGTATAAAAATGAAATGAAAGTTGTTTAATAATAATTATGCCTATAATGATGAATAATTGAAGAAGAAGATGATGATATTGAGATTTGATAGGCGCATGCCAGCATATGCCTCCTGCCTCTTCACTGCATGTTCGACTAGGTCAATCAGATGTTCCCGGCTGAATACAGCCGGCACATTAGTTCATGGAAATCATTTTGTCAGGCATAAGAAAACAATCATCACCTGACCGCTCCCCAGGAATAACAGTCATGGTCGAGTAGAATAAATACCGGTGCTAAAAGTTGCCCTGGCTCATATTCTCGCGTCTTTTCCCACAGGATTTACGAGATGACTGCCTCTTGAAGAACCTGGACCAGAAGTGCGTGCGAAGTTTGAATGGTTGCCGAGTGACGGACGAGATTCTTGCTCTCGTCCCCAATATAGAAAACTTCCGTCTTGCTCTCAGGGCAATCAAGCTTTGGGCAAAAAGTAAGAGTTTATGACAATTTATTGTATGATTTTGTCTTATTTAAAATTATTCAATAACTTGCAATACTATTGAAGACCTGTCTCACTTCAGAGTTCAGATTGTGAAGCCTTATGTAGGCGTACTGATAGTGTCTGCCCTAATTGTAGCAAGAATAGGTCTTATATCTTTCAAAATTCAAATGTTTGGGCTAAAATACAGTAGTGCTGCAAATGACTAATGAGACGGATGAATCAGGCACTCACTGGTTTGCTGAACCATCATTCACGAGACCTGGGTTTGTTGCCCGCCATGGTCAACCATCCTGACTGAGGGTTTTTACTGTTTCCCTCGGTCGTTCAAAGTAAATACTGGGATGATTCCTTGATAATATATTGGCCTACCACTCCCTTTCTTCCCACTGTCCAAAACACAATAATAAAATAAGTTTTCATCTCTTCTTTTCACTGTCTCATTCATTATTCACCGACGCTACTAGATCATGGGTATCATAGGAATGCGTCGTTGAACCAAATATAGTAGACCCCTTTAGTAAGCTTCTCTTCTGTACATTTATCACTTTGGTAAATTTTATTTTTTGACCTCATCCATATGCCCCTACATGTTTCTTTAGTTAGTTTTTCACTTGGGTAATTTTTTTCTGTCTGGTCCCCTGAAAAACATACTAAAGAAGTTTCACTGTATGTATTTGAATAAGTGGAGATGGACCCAAGTACAAGAGATTTGTCCATATGGTAGTATTTAAACTGTAAGCGTAGGGATCTACAGTGAAACCTCTATCCATCATTTTTCAAGAGACCAGGAAAATGAAACCATCCATGCAGGAAAACGATCTATCCAGGAAAATTTAATTATAAATTTAAATTTAATTATTAAATTTACTTATATGGGAGTGAGGTGAGAAAAAATTAATGATACAAGCAGGAAAACGATGGATCCGAGAACGATGCACAGAGGTTTCAGTTTCACTGTATTTTTAAAAGTAAAATTGTACTCAATCATGTTTGAAACAATGTTTCATTTTTTCCACAGAGCACGGCATCTATAGTAATTCTTTGGGGTTCTTGGGAGGCGTGTCCTGGGCGATGCTGGTTGCCCGAACGTGCCAGCTTTATCCTAATGCCGTTCCAGCAACGCTAGTTTACAAATTCTTCCTGGTTTTCTCGACGTGGAAATGGCCACAGCCGGTACTCCTCAAGCAGCCGGATACCGTCAGCCTGGGATTCCCCGTGTGGGACCCGCGGGTAAGTCGCACTGTCATCTCGTTTACACGTCGTCGGTATGAAGATGTGCCTTCGAGTAGCGAGAATTCTCCTACAAGTCGGTTTTTGAATGTGAACAAAAAACGATAGTTGAAAATCACAACATTTGTACGTAGATTTTTGTTTCTGTGGTCAAATTGAAAAAAAAAATGTAGGCTACCTCGACCATAACCCTGGGCTCAAGACGACATTAAACAGTTTACATTACCATAACAGTCCCATATAAAAACCGACTTGCAGAAAATTCTCGGTACCCGTAATATGGTGAATAAAGTGCTTAAATCGCGCAAATGAGAGTTATTTCAGTGCGCTCAACGTCCCATTATTGAGCTCGACTTTTCTATTCCTCCCTCTTGGACTTTCTCCAACTTATCATGATGCGTACACACTTCTATATAGCTCTGAAAAGGAAAGAATGACAGGATGTGAAAGGGATGATGTAAATAAGACAAAAAAAATTCTTGGTATTTTTTCGAAAATACCTTGGTAATTTTGGCGGCTTCGCATTTTCCATTTTGTTACCTGAAGGCGTCACTAATAGCCATCAACTGTTCGTTCCATCACTTGAAAGCCGTTTATCGGGATATTATGCTTACCTAATGGAATTTCCAATTTTGTAATTCAGTTTTTATGGTAGGGTCCCACGTTGACAGTCGTAAACTTTTGACATGATACTTGTTTCCTATAGAGACTACTTCAAAAGTGTTGTCAGATCTTGTGTGCTTGGAATGGAAGGACAGTTGCTAGCACGTTGAACCGTCATTCAGGAGGCCAATTCCCGCCAAGGTCGACCATGCTAGCAGATGCATCTTGTTTTTCTCAGTCGTTTGCCATTCCTACGTAATATCCCAAAAACCTAATTGAATAACCTTTCCTCTCTTGTCTTCCCATCATCTCATTCATCATTCATCGACGTCAATAGATCGTAGTTATCATTGTACAGTACGTTGTTGAACTCAATATATCTAAGGGAATGAAGAGAATAATAATTGGTACCAGTACTGTAATTTAATTTAAATTCAACCAATCGAGATCAGTCGGAGCCTTATTCAAAAGAATCAATTTCGAGTTGATGATTATTGTTTGCTTAACGCCCCCACCAACAGCTAGGTTATACGGGGGTACGAATGAGCAGGTGATTACGAAACTATGAAGTGATGATAAATGAAAGGACGTTTGAAAAAATCCATGCCTTATGCCGGACTCGGACCCACGCCCAACGGTGACTTCAGTTTCTGAAGCTGTGCCTCAGCAGCGAGATACCGAGGGCGGCAATTTCGATTCGATTTTTGAACAATTGCAGGCAGTAGTAACTCCCTAGTGATCACTATTACAAAATCTTGATGGAATGTTTCATCTCTTTGACCTCATTGTTGTACTGTAAAGTGTGTACTGTAAGTAATCAATAACTGTGGAACCCTACAAAGCTTCGTTTCGTGTTCTTCCTTGCAGGTGAACATTTCCGATCGTTACCACTTGATGCCAATCATTACGCCCGCATACCCGCAGCAGAACTCGACGTTCAACGTGTCCATGTCCACGCGAACGATAATGCAAGAGGAATTCAAGCAGGGCTTGCTGATCACGGAAGACATCATGCTCGGCAAATGTGGCTGGGACAAGCTCTTCGAACCACCGAACTTCTTTAGCAAATACAGGTAATGCAGCACAGCCAAACAGACACGTGCCAGTGATATTTGATGCAGTAAACTCTGGTTGATTCACACTCTGATGATTAAGATTTTGCTGTGATTCGATTATAGGCCTAGTTCTGGTTTGATTGTTGAGAAATACAAATGATCATAATTTTTCAATCAAAGAATCTTTCGAACAAACAGAATATCGAACGAGCGATCTTTCTAATGTTTGTTGTTCCGTCCATTTGACGTACATCCTTATCAAATTACTCTGGCAATTTGATCATTTCCTATCCCTGTACTCAACCCACAACAGCATTTTCCTAGTTTTCATGCAGATTGAGTTTTCCCTGTAGAGTTTTGACCGTTAAGTTCACGCAGAATATTTTGATAATTCAAATTCAAAAAATGGTAATTCAAAATGCAGTAGAACCTCTTTAGTAAGTCTCTCGTTGGTACATTTTTCACCTTAGTAGTTTTATTTTCTAATCTCACCCGTGTGCTCCTAGATGTTGAATAGTTTCTTTAGTAAGTCTTCGATTTTCGTAAGTTTTTTTTGTTTGGTCCCCTGAAAAACGTACTAAAGAGGTCCCACTGCGGTTATTTTTGGTTCCGTTGACTTTGAGTGTGTGTGATTGTCGTTCCGACGGCCGATACTGACGAACGTTACTTGTCTCCAGGCATTTCATTGTGCTCCTGGCCAGCTCGCTGTGCCCGGAAGACCAGCTGGAGTGGTGCGGCCTGGTGGAGTCCAAGGTCCGCCACCTGATCGGCAACCTGGAGCGCAACACGCACATCAACCTGGCGCACGTCAATCCCGAGTGCTTCCCGTACCAGAACGCCGAGCCAGGCCAGGAGTGCGCCATGTGGTGCATCGGCCTCGACTTTGCCAAGACTGAAAACCTCAACGTTGATCTCACGTACGACATCCAGTCTTTTACCGATTCGGGTTAGTGCCACGTTTTATATGTCTTGCTATTATGTTGTAGGCCTATGTGAGTATGAATGCTTGAATTTCGTTCGTCTAGGGTATATTGACATTTCCTTTCTGGTGATATAATCTTCATAGTGTGCATAGTGTTATTTAAAAAGAGAAACCAGCAAGTAGTGTACCGGTACATTTCATAGCTTACAGTAACATGTAGGCCTACTAAATAATTAACCAACTGACAGCTTTGACAATAGGTAGGCTACTTGAGCTGCTCATAGAATGAAATAATTAAAAAAAAAAGAATCTGGCGCAAAATATCCAAATTGTTGACGCGTCATAAAATCTCTTCACAAAATTCATTAATTCTCTATACTAGGCCGATGTTATACGGTTGCTGGCTTAGTGGCCTCGACCTTTACATGCAGTCGATCGTCGGTGAGAGTAGGCCTGATAAAAAAGTAGATTCTAAAATTAATGACGACAATGTTTTTTCATCAGTTTCTATAAATGGTAAGACAAATCAAAATATAGCCCCTTCTTTTCAAATAGATGAATAATTACTCACTAAATTCTAAATGTGTGCATATTTTACTCTTCTGTTCACGCAAATGTACTGGTTACATCTAAAAAAGAATACACTGAAAAAACTTTGATCAACTCTTGGTCATAATTTTGGTCTAAATCTCGGTCATTTGACCAAAACAATTTTGACTGGTCAATTGCCCATCTCTACCTAAATTAGGCTTTTTAATTCACCACTAGAATGCATATTTGATGATGATGATTGTTTGCTCAACGACCCCAGCAACAGCTAGCTTAAATGGGGGTACGAATGAGCAGGAGATTATGAAGAGATGAAGTGATTTAAGTGAAAGGACGTTTACAAAAAACCATGTCATATGCAGGACTCGAACCCACGCCCAACGGTGACTTCATTTTCTGAAGCGGTGTCTCGGCTGGCCGAGCTACCGAGGGCTGCGAATGTGCATTTCCCGGTAGTTGATCAATGATCAAGGTGGGCCGAGGTGAATTGTCAGGTTTTTGCTACCTAAAACGCAGCCAGCATCAGTGTTCGGTACATATTGTATCGGTTTATCATTTTTAAAAAACAAGCGGGCCCAAACCTTACTAACAATTCAAGTGATTTATTGAAGACAAGAAAGAATTGAACAGAAAGATAATGTTACGATTATGGTTGAAAATGAATAATTTAGACATTGGCATTTACATGTTGTGGTACATTCTAGTTCTATTGATTCCCTTTATCTAGCCTCCTGGGCCTATATTTTTTCCTTGGTAGGCTATGTATGAAAGTACCATGTTTAAAGAGAAGTTTCAGTTTTGAAAAATCAGCGTACAATACACCCTCGTTTATTCAAACTCTGACACAGTAATCCAAATTTTGATGCAATTCGAGCAACAGTTTTGACAGAATAAAATTGACTCTCAAGCTCAGGGTTGAATATATATTTCCATAATTCAAACTGTTTTTTTGGGGGTTTATTGAGTGTCAAATTAGAGAGGGCTCACTGTATCTTGGGTGTTCATGTATGAATGGGTGGAAAGGAAAGAAAGAACAGCAGCTTACCGAGATCTATGAAAAGAGATAGGCCTACTCATAGTAGAGAGCCCGTTAATAGAACACGGATGAAATTAAAAGTACACTAGTGATTCTGACGTTTCGGCTATTGCCCTGGTCATAGCAGAGTAGGGTTTGTGTGTATGTTGAAGTGCAACCTTTTCGTTTTCTTTGCCCACAGTCAATCGCCAGGCCGACCAAATTAAAATGTTGAAAGATGGAATGAAAATAGAGGCGAGATATGTCAAGAGGTAAGAAAGAGTTCCATAACCAGCGCATTCACGTAAACTTGGACTTAGCGTAGCGCAACTCAACTTCAACTTCGTTTGCAGCGCAAGGCTGCAAAAGTTGTTTTTAAATTCAGATTCATGATTAAAAAAAATTAACCTGCATTGTTGTCGTAAATCCGTCACCTCTCATCTAGCCCATATCACGGGACACTTACAGTCTCACGTGAATGGGTATAATTCGCAATTTTGTAAGAATTTATTGCACGAAGGATTGATTAAATCGTAAAAATTGTTGTCCACACCTTGTCATTCTTTTTGTTAGATGCAGGTTATTATATTTGTTTTATTTGTGAATTCTGTTTTGACAGGAAACAGTTGACTCAGTATTTGCCGGAGAGTTTGTGGCACTTATTAAAAAGAGAAAGAAAGGTTAGTATACAAGTACTGTACATAGTGGGCTGTGTACGTACAAATTATATAATTTTATACAGGATTACCGGCACTTGTAAAATTTTGAAATCAACTAACGTAAAAGGAGATTGTGCATGTGTGGGTTATGCACGTACAAATTATTCAATTTTATACAAGATTTCTTTTAAAATGTTGGAATCGACTAATGTAAAAGGACCGGCACATGCAGCTCGGTTGTTAACGCAAATGCTTCATGTGATGTGGGAGGTGAGGGACATATCGGACGTGGTTCGATCCCCGCCACTGTCCATCTTTACAGAGGTTCTTCGTGGTTTCCCTCTGTAGTCTAGGCTAATGCCGAGATGGATCCTATTTGGTTTGGTCCTGGGATTAACTGATTATGCATGTGTGGGTTGTGATATATTATATGAATACAGTGAAACCTCTATGCATCGTTACCGGGTCCATCGTTTTCCTGCTTGTATCATGCATTTTTTCTCACCCCAGTCTCATTTAACCAATGTTCAATTTTCCTGGATGGATGGTTTTCCTGCACGGATGGTTTTATTTTCCTGGTCCCTTTGAAAACGATGGATAGAGGTTTCACTGTATATACATATCAGCATGTGTGTATATATTACATACATTACATACATCTATATCAGCGTGTCACTTGATGTAATTGATGTTGCGTGCATGGTGGTGTCATTCTCGTGTTGGTTGGGTTTTTGACTTTCATGAAAATAATCCAAGGTGTCGGGAAATCGGGTTTTGAGAGTAACAATCTTATTATTTAATATTTAGTCAAATAGTAATTGTTGAACATCTTACTGTCTGGTTTTGTTACTAAACAATGAGAACCTTCTGACAGGTTATGGTTGACAAGAAACTCGATTTGTGTCTCGCCTTCAGTTATAATTTAAAACGATCTGATTCTAATCATCATCTAGATATTTGGGCATAGGCCTACAGTGAAACCTGGATGCATCTCTTTTCAAGGGACCAGTGAAATGAAACCATCTATTCAGGAAAGCCATCCATCCAGGATAATTTAACATTGATTCTATGGGAGTGGGGTGAGAAAAAAGAAATAATACAAGCAGAAAAACGATGAATCCAGAAACGATACATAGAGGTTTCACTGTATAGGCCTATACCAAATTAGAAATTACCAATGTTGAACACAAAAAGCTACAAAAGCTTTTGTTGAGCCACAAAAGAACTTATTTTGAATTGAATGTTTTCTACGCGTTCACCCTATATTGCTACTAACCGTACAAACTACAAAGTAACGACATTATTGGAAAGTAGGACTTGATTTAAAGAATATTATTTTGTAATTGACGATATGAGATGAATGATTGATGATGATGCAGGTTAAGAGAAACTTCTTAACCTGCATCATCATCAATCTCACATCTCATATCGTCCATTACAAAATGATATTCTTCAAACTACAAAGTAAGGGTAACGAAGCTGCCACTTGCATGCTGTTGCTATTTCGTCAAACTCTTTATTCTGTCGAAAGCACAAACTAACACTAGTCTTGTATGAACGGAAGAAGTGAGTCATCCACCAACTAAATAATTGTAAAAACTTTGGCAATTAGGCCAACATAATTTTCCTGCAATATGAAAGATTTGATTCATTTGATAGATGCAGTTTCTTGAATCTTAACATGAACCTCTTTCTGCAAATCCATAAATCATTATAAATATCTCATCTATACAAAGATAACTGAGATATATTTGTTTGTTTTGTTGGTAGTTGTAGATGACCTTCTTTGCAAACTTGATTCTCATGCCTGCCTTGATTTATTTTGTATATTTGTTGATCGACCATACCAATAAATTGATTGAATTCTCCAATCAAATCTATCCCAACAATGACCTACTAATGCTGTTGCATTGTTTCTATATATGCCTATAAGTTGTAATACCAGTAACCTGTACAGTGTGTTTGTTTCATGCAGGTCTCTCTGGCAAGCAGCTCACCAAGAGATCAAACCAATGGCGTTCTCTCCCCCCCAGATGTCCATAACGTAAATAATAAACGACCTTCAGAAACGGATATGCTGTTGAACCCCAAGAAACTTAAGACTGGTGATGAAATCTTGGACAATTCAAACTCTCAGGTAAGTACGGTAGAGTATTACAGCTAGGTAGTAGGCACTCCCGATTGAATCTGAACACAACGAGAAGCATTTCAAAACTCGACTTGGTATCTTTAGTTTTATGTTTGACATGACGCGGATTGTGTGCGGATCTGCGAGCGTGTACGTAACGTCGATATTGGAATATTAGCCAATCGGGGTAGACTGCGGACAGATGGACGAGAGCCGGACTCATCTTTACTTGTGCGGATCCACAAGTAGTTTGGTTTCAAATAATAATCCTGTAGATATTATATTCAGTTTCTGTATTATAGAAGTCGTCCTATTTTACTTTGACATCTTTGTGCTCTCTTGAGTCAAAAGTTGGGTTGTTGTTCGATGTCGAAAATCATATAGATTATCGTTCACATCACATCTATATAGATTTAATTTTTTTGTAGTGACTTTTGAACTCAGATCTTGTAAATACTTACCCTACAAGATGGTAGGCCTATCCGCAAAAACTATTAAGCGTCTATTGCATACTTTTCACAGGTCTGCTAAAAAGACTTGTATTTTAATTGTATATCTGTGGAAATGTTCAAATCCGAAGTTAATAATTTTATTTCACATAGTTTTGAACGTATCAAAGAGATCTGTGCTTAATTAAAGAGATTTGTGTTTTTCTACTCAAATGTTGACATCTTTTGGTTACCACCAAAAAATTTATAAATCAACTCAAAAAACTAAATCGTCAATTGAAGTTTCATGAATTTTATGTTATCAATTCTCAGTTAGCTAATGAAGTTGATTTATTTATTGTTGCCAATGTTTTGACTTTATTACTGGTCGCGTGACTGTTTTCCAGGATCCGGACGGTTCTCCAGTCGAAATCGAGGAAGATTCCAATTCGGTTGACGAGCCGGCGGTGGTGGTGACGCCGCCGCTGCTCGAGCCCACCAACAGTTCGCCAACGCGCTCTACCTCACCTCCATCCGTCGTCAAAGAGGTAGACCATTGCACTCGCGCATACAGCGATAATCTCAACCCCAACATCCTGCGTTTCACTGGCGTCTCGTCCATCCCGTTGTACATGTTTTCCTGACTGTTTCTGTGTTTGGTCTATCGTTTTGGCAATGGATTCTTGTTTTTCTTTTTTAGTTTTAGATTGGGGCTGATTGACAATAATTGGCATGCTATGGTGATGCATCATTTTGTTTTAGTTGTAGATTGTGATAAGCTTTCCAAGGCTGATTAGTGGTGGTGAATTTTTGTGCCTTGACTGGTTCTCTCTAGCAAGAAATAATATGGGGCTATAAATTACAAAATTAGATCTTGAAATTGTATATTGAAATATAAATTGTTCTGCGTAAAATAAGGGATTAGTATTTTATTCATGAAAGATTGGAAATTGTCGACTGACGATTTACCGAGTAATCAAGGTGTGTGCTCCAAGTCACGCAGTTGACCTCGAAATATCAAGTAAAATGCGATGTTTGTTGATATTTGTGATATTTGCGCGCTGGGTCAAGTGCCGCCAACTTACTTTTAAAGTTTTATCCGGGGATTGTAAATATCCGCGAGTTTTCTATAACTCGCCACTGAATAGATCTTGATGTAGTCTAAAGTCGCGTAATGATTGTATCTACAGTTCACGATAAATGTTCAGTTAATGAACATGAGTAAATATTTTGTAAGCGTAAGGCTGCATTATCATGTTTGTCTTTGGTAGGGTTTAAATTAGTTCAGTTTTGCTCTCATATTTTTTTGTGATGAGAGAACCTTTGCTTGAATGGATGAATGGAAAGTTCCCTATGATAACTCGCCTCAACGTGAATTTTTGGCTAGATCGTAATTATTAAAACTCCTGTACAGCATACCGCCCTTACCTGCAACGGTAAATTTAGGCTTTTTTGGGAAACCTGCTTTTGCCCAAAATTTCAGGATTACATTCAGTTTTGGTACGGCCGTTGAATGAATCTTGAATAATTTCTCTAGAAAGAACAGGAGTTGAAAAGATTGATCTAGGTCGGAAATAATTGAAGATTTTGCCAGAAGATTTTGTTTTTTGTTCATTTTAGTTTATGCTTACTATGTCGATTATTGGGATTATTTATTTTAGACTAAACGAATATCTCCGGAATTGATTTCCAATTATTTCGTCACTATTGTTTGGCACGCCTGCGTTATTTAAGATAGAAGCGTAATAGGCATACGGTTAACTGTATTATATTAAGGCGGGAGTCAATGTTACGTTTCTGGTTTACTGCGAAAGATTAATATGACGTGGCAAAAGCATAGGTCAATTGTAATTTGTGATTACTAGTTTTGATTTTTCTCACTATTACCCTGTATGATTTTGCTTATATGTACCAATAAAGAGGTTTGGCATGTCGGCATGGATTTTTGTACATTGCATTATTCTTGGTTTACATAGATTGGGCTAGTGCAGTGGTTCTTGAACTGCCAAATGTAAGTACCAGCGGTAATATAACACTTGTGAATCGGTTTTGGTTCAGCCTGCATCGTGTAGCCTATGTGAAATGGCCTGCATACCAGTTGCCAAAAGTGAAATTGTCACAAAAGATTCTCAGTTTGCCTAGGCAGGATTCAATGTTTAAACAAATCTTCCTAACAGTACGTCAGATTACTTGTCGTTGGACGATTTGACCGGTCAAGGAAACAGAGTGTTGGCTCCTTTTCAACGAGTACTTGGTCATAACGGCCTGTTGAGAAACGGCCGTATCGTGTAATCAATCAATTGAAGTCGACACGCTTTGAATAACTATTGAAAACTAGGCCTAAATAACGGTTGATGTAAATTGACCAGGGGAGATGACGAGTTAACAACTTCTCTGTTGTATTTTAAGTATGTTATTATTTTTACCAAATTAATTTCTCTCGAGATGATCCAAGTTGACTTGACATTGAGCGATGCTCTTTGAATGAAACGATTTTTAGTAGGTATGGGCATCGATTAAAAAATCAAAATCGATTATCAATTTTTTTTACATGGTCAAATCGATTAAATAATCGATTAAAACCATCAAGTTTCGACAAAGTTAGTTTTTCGTATTCCTGTAGATTGCCGCTCATTTCACGATTTTAAATTTGAATTCTTTTCTCATTGGTTGTTGAACGTTCTCGTTATGCATCGCGTAATGTTGTTCGAGGTTAGATGTATTAGAACAGTATGTTATCTCTCGTTCACAGTGGCGGCAGATTTTATTGTGGAACCTGTACAATATTGAACGGAACCCAAAAGTCGTACATTCACTTTCATTTTTAAATTACGTTCAACTGCTTTTAACCAGATCGACAAATTTTTTATAGTGGCTAGTGAAATACTTCTTCCTGTGTTTTGAAAATATCTTTCAAGTAGGCTACTTGCAGGTATTTTGACTTGATTGCTTTAAAATATTGAGATAACAAATTATGGAATTCACACTTTTTTCATCCTGTGCAAAATGAATGCAAACAGAATATTTCTCATTTGAATTAACAAAACTATACGAGTATGTGCCGCTAATGTGAATTAGGTACGCTACCTTGAACCGTGGTACAGTGAAACCTCTATGCATCATTTCCAGATCACTTGCTCATTCCCTACTCACTCCCATACAAACAATATCAAGTTTTCCTGCACGGATCTTTTTTTTTGTGTTGGGTGTTTCACCCCCTGGTGCCCTGATGAACGATGAATAAGGGTTTCACTGTATAATGTGTTGTTTGGATTCTATGCAGAGAAACCTCGATATATATTCATTTTTCCCACCACAAGTTCTTTATAACCAATGTTGATTTTTTTTGCATGGATGGTTTGTTCTTGGTTAGTTGACAAAAGATAGATAGAGATCTCACCAACTTCTATTGTTGCTGCCATATTTTCATTGAGCCATCATTTATGCTGCTAAAGCTTCCAAGACAGCCTATTCTTTGGAATGAGTGAAACTGTTGATCTGTTTGGCTTACCTAACAGCATGATTTGCAATCCGCTATGAATTGTATGCCATGCCATGAATTGCCAAAGTCGACGACTTTCGTAATTTTGTCTACGGTTGTGTTTAGGAACCAATTCCAAGATCCGACGGTTTTGTCGCCTGCACGTGACCAAGCGATTGTTGACAAGCAGGTTGCTTCTTCGAACGCCGGTAAGTTTGTGAATCCACTTGTCTCCTTTCGAATCACTGAAGACGAGTATTTTTTCACTCGATTCTATTTCGGCCCAAGCTTAAAGGCTTTCTATCGCCACGGCAAACACCTTGTCGTTGGCACAACATGTGAAGACGAGAGTAAATTTTGACGAGCCATTTGACAAAATTGTTATTCTGGTAAGCAATGCATCAATGTCTTTAAATAGTACGTACTAAGTAATGTACGTAGGCCTATGGTGTATAGGCCTGCAGTTGCATGTGACTGCAGTTTCGTGTAAGTTTAAGTGTGTATCCAAATACAAAAATACGAAGTACCGTAAGCCAATCACAAATTAACTCTTAGCATTGCTGGTATTTCACTTTTTTTATATCATGTATGAGGAAGTGTTTTTATAAACTTTTATAACTTGACAGTTATCAATTTATGTTGTTACAAATAGCAAAGTATTTATATGTAACATTGATCGCAATTGAGATGAATAAATAAGTTATACGTACTAAATATGTTTCTGAATGATGGTTGAGATTATGCTAGTAGATCTGTATATTTGTTGTAGCATGATTGCTCCTTTTTTGAGACTGATTCAAAATATTTAAAATGAATACAAAAGAAGAAAAGTTTATTGAATGCTCGATTGATACTGTTATGGTGGGTTTAGGTTCAAGATGTTTCTTATTGCGCATTCAGTCATCGTGGCTTGACGATGACTGAATGTGCTGAAATCATAGATCAGACTTCTATTCTATGATTACTTGTGAACAGTTTGTCCTCCCTACCTTGCACAATCAGCTAAAGCACCACTTCAGAAACTGAAGTCTTCGTTTGGCATGGGCATGGGTTCAAGTCCCGGATGAGCGTACTTCAGAATAGATAAGTACTTATGAGTACTTGTGATGAGTACTTGCACACACGAAAGAAGATGGTCATCTACCAACCAAATAATTGTAAAACCTTTGGTAATTGTAGAGTAACTCACTGCAGCTTTGAATAATGAATGCGAAGTGTAGTCATGTTTCTTACCGTAAAGTTTGTGCTGAGAAAATCTTTGACCCTTAATACCACTTCCATACAATCATAAATTCATATCTGTGATATTTGTGTTTGTTATGTTGGTAGGCGACCTTCTTTCGTGGCTCTTTTTTATTTGTCTTGACCATCTTGTTGGCCGTGGGATATACTACGGATCTTACATATATAAACAAACCTGAATCGTAGGTGCATTACTATTATTTTGAGTAATGTAGGAACAGCCTTCATAGAGTATGTCCTTCCTCGAGGGCAAACATCTTCTTGAGGAAATATTTTTTTGATACAAGTAGAGCGTTGAATCTATTGAATTGGGATCTATTACTCGACTGATGATGCTTTTTTTTTGTATCACAGTACAGTTCATGTCAATAAAATATCAACCGAGCTTTGCCGCACTCAAGTCGTTACAGACATTTCTTGTTGCTGCTTTAATTTATAAAGATACAAGGATGGTTATGAACATTTTGGCTAGACACAGCAGTGGGAAAGACTGCAACTGCACAAATGATGCACAACTACAGAGAAGATACAGGATGGCGTAACGGCTTTTTAGGTTACGGCCTGATGAGATGGCCGTCATATCTCCCTTTGGGCCTTGGTAGACTTTTACGTGGTATTCAGTTTTAACGTAAGATACAGCTCTGGCTTCTGTCAACTTGATTTGTCTGGTTTTGGGACTGATTTCTTCATATTATAGGGCCTACTTTATATTGTGATTGTCTGGCAGTCTGCCAACAGCCAATATGCTCGGTTTGAGTTTGTATGCTTGGTTTTGAGTTTGAGATTTTTTAAGCTATGGCCAGGGAATTATTAAAAATTACTGTACCAATGTTTTACTTTCACCAAACTCGATAGTTTCAGTCTAATAGCTGAGCTTTTGAATTTTTTTTTGTGTAGGTCGAAGCTATTCTTATTCCACATAACTCAATTGCCTGGAATGCATACAGAGTCAATTAAGGGATATTCAAAGTTGATCTTGTGTTACCATATTGACTGAAGAAAGGGTTCTTTCTCTCATAATTAAGACAGTATTTTTTGTGCAAACTCCTCTGTCACTGTATTTTAGTATCAAGTAATCAAGTTGAAGTATCTTGTCTTTTTCCTTTCAAGTCGGCCATTTATTTCTTTAAAATGATTTTGCTGTTATGGAGTGCAGTCAACCCTTATACATACTGATGCCCTGTTTTAATAACGGTCTGCAATGTTTTCCCGTAATTGCTTGCATGGAGAACGACCCTAATTTATATTTGGCATGAGGAAATTTTGACATATTTAAGAACATTTATATATATTTCCGTCTAGCTGCTGTAGTTTGAAATTGTATTACTCCCTCATGATTTCGATTACGATGGCTAAAACTGATAGATCACCTGGTCTTGCTAGTGCATATTAATGTTTCAGGATATACTTGTCTGGTTCCAGGGCAAATGGCATCTCAAGATTAGGCCGATTAGGCAGTTGAACTAACAGCGTGATCTGGGAAGAATGTTCACTGGTAGGCTCATCTATCTAGGGCTGGAATCAGATTTGAGTATCAAGCCCAACCTGGCATGTAAATTGTCTATATGTTGGTAGCAATTATCTCGATGTCAGGTCCAAGGTCTCGGCTGTATTTTGGACGATGCGTCCGGTCGGGTCGTTTGAGATCCGCTCGTGAGTAATAAGTAATGACGTCTGATCTTTATCGTGATCGTGACTTACTTTGGATGTGCACCGCGTAAGCAGCGGTCACTCACTTGTCTACGCCGCGAAGGCCAGAACGTTGATACGTTGAATGTTTGTAGATTTTTCTGTGGTAGTATTTACTATTTATGTTCTCAAAATTACGTATTGGCAGATATACAGGTACACATTTTTAGTGTCTCAATAGTTGAATCTATAAATGAAGGTAGCCCTTTGAAACATTTAAAAATTAGGGTCCAACTTCATATTTTTTAATAAAATCAATTCAAGGTTCTTGGTAGTTCTTTCAGTACTTGCATCTCTATTTTTTTCATTCTTGTATGTGTGCTGATGTGATAGTTTACATACCCTTCATTTGACGGAATCACGAAGGTAAAATGTGAAGTAGTTGGATGGTTGAAATTGAAAAAAAAAAAATGTAGGGCCTATTATTCACAATAATCTTTCAAATTTAATGTGTACAGTATAGTTAACTTGATGGGCCTACTCACAACGAAGAGCGTAGCAATACCAACCTCGAAGGCGTTAACTGCACGTTACACTATGCCACCTCCATTTAAAAATCACCGGAGATTTGTCCCACCATGTAGACTTCCATCCAAGTAAATAATGTCGTTGATGTTTGTATCCCTTAACAAAGTTCGATGAACTATCTAGTTTTGGCAAACTGATAATAGGGTATAGTTGAAGATATGCAGTGCGTACTCATTGAGCAAGGTTTTAATGCAATAGACTTCCGTACAGTTTTTCAACAATTGATCGTATATTGATAGGGTTGTCGTTTGATTCCCGTATTTTCTATTGTTTTCAATTTAAGACTTGAACTCAATATCAAGCTAGAAAGAATATTCAATACAGGATACATTTTAAAGTCCTATTGATCTTTAATTTTCAATATTCGATGAATTGATTTCGAAATGATGAGCTCGGTATCGGTTACAAAAATTGTAAAAAAACTGAAATAATTCGCCGAGGCCGGGAATTTCATATTGCTTGCAAAAGACTTCAGCCACGAAGTGAGTTGAAATACTCCGACAGATCAGCGAACGCCCCTTTACAGCTAGCTACGTTCATTTACCTGGCACCATTCTCTTTCCTAACCATATGCAACTTTCTCGATTCGATATCTACTGGGAAGTAAAATTTCCATATAGGCCTACTTCAATTAATTTTTGGTACTAAAATGTTGGTATTGTTGGTAATTTTTCTATTTAACGGCAACCCTTTATACAGTCATACCTCCATCTATCGTTTTTCAAGGGACCAGGAACATTTAACGTTGGTTACACCTAAGGGACTCTGTGTGGTACAAAATGAATGGCAAAAGCAGTGAAACGATACATTGAGGTTTTACTGTATTTTAATTTTTAATCGAGTGTAAGGTTCATCGTGTCGTGTGGATTGTTTGTCTGAGTGACGTTGAATGATTTGATTTGTTACCTGTGTGTATTCCTGACGAATCGTTCTATGTTATCCCAATTGTTAACCGACCCTTGCGAATACGACTTTTGAGTTGCATTGTTTGATGTAAGTAAAGTGATGTGGCAGCGGTCTTGCCAAATACGATTTAGTGTTGGGTAAGTTTTTCAGTTTCAACGGTGTGGTACTGAAGAGTAAAGACTGGCCCAGAGTCGGAAGACTCGAGTTGCGTATACGGAAACTGTATATATGACGCATACACAGCTATGTATTAAGAATGTTCACTTGTTTGAAGGCGTGTTCACAACAGAAATGAGAGGAGTTGACTTGACGCTAAGAGGAAGATTTGCGTGATTATATTTTACGTTCTCGTTCAAAACAACATGCAGAATTAGTTATGAGAGCAGTGTTCGCAACCTCCAAAACTTTTAATTTACCATCAAATTGTAAATGGCGGCCAGTTGGATCACTAATTGCTAAAAACGTGAAAGGTTACTTGGATTACTTGCCACTACTAGAAAGAAACTCATTGGTAAGAAAGAAACATTGGAAAGAAACTGCTAATTCTTTTGTGAAAAGCAATGGAAAATTACTCTTTACTCCTCAAGTTACCATAGATTTTCCCCTGATTTCTGTTGTGAATGAACCTTTGCCAATCGATGGAAGATTATTCATTTTTGTGTTCTTTACTCGTAGGACACCTACTATGAAGTATGAACTAACCGTAGAATTTTGACGAACCTTATGGTGATAGTGAGCAAATAGAAGATTTAATATCCAGTCAGAGTTACCAATATAATGTCTTGATTAAACTGCCCATTGTGCCTTATTTTGCCGTTTCTTTATGAAAACGTATTAGTGGAGAACCAAGATATTCTGTTGATCCCGAGTTTTGTTGATCATTTAATATTATCATTTTGTAGATCTTTTTCCAGATAAAACTGTTTGGTTATTAAATCAATTTTCAGCGGTTCAGCCTATCAATAGTTCAGGTCACATTTATTTCTAGCTTGTATATTATTTTGAAAGAGCTGAAAAATCTGTAGAAATTTGTACTCGATTGGTTGTGAATGTAGGTAAGTTGCTTAAGATAACGTATGAAATCATTCATACCTCATTTAATTCATTTTGAATAGTATTTGTTATATATTTTTTTGTAATTATTCTATTTTATATTTATCAAGTGCCTTATTAATGAATTATGGTAGCAATATTGTTATTTTATTAATTAATTTAGATAATTTTATTGACTTGATTTTCTAGATTTCTACTGTTATTTTCAAAACTATTCATGGAGAGTGATTCAACAGGAAAACTGTTCATCGATATGACTGTTCGTAAGCAATGGAGGGCCGGCCGGTATTACGAAGTCCACTTGGCCTTATTCTGAGAGTTAGTGAAAACAAGTAGCATGGGTAACCATGGTGATAACACCAATTGACTGCCAGTTGGCGCTATGTCTCCAAGTTGGTAATTCCAGTCGTAAGCTAAATGGAATATTGCGGATACAAGCGAAAGTCGGGTCGTTCTGTTCTGGGCCAGTCTCCTAACCACGTGAGGGAAATTAATGTCGAGTTTGTTTTTAGATATGAATACCAGACCGTTGAGCACGTTTATGTACCGTATGCTATCGAAGTCTTACCGTACGACTAGAAACTCGGTTCCTCGATAAGAAAAGTGGTGAAAATATAATATATAAAATTACCTTGTTTGTCAAAACACTAGTTAAAACCATGACTTGGTATCATTCGTTATTTATTTTATGTGGGGAAAATATTGGCATCTCTTTCTTATTGTGGACATGAGTTTTAGTTTTTGATGCGTTTACAATAATTGGTTCCTAACTATTCATGGAAGCTCATGACAGCAAACTTGAAACCACCCGTATTATTTATTAATTAGGGTAATTATTTTATAATTTTTGTATTATAAACATGTACGTATTAGCTAAATATTGTAACAACACTGTACCCATTTCCATTTTAAATAAATAAAGAGATTATCCCTACAAAAATGTATTTATTTATTGTAAGTAGTTTTTAAAATAGCACTTCACAACTCAACAGGGTAAACTCCCAACTCCTACTCTATTCACTACGCCAAAGACAGACAAGTGTCTTAGTCTGCTCACTATAAAGCAATATGTGGTAGACTCATTGTGAGTCTTGCTAAACTGCTCAACTATTTGAAACTTGTTGGTGCAAATTTATGCTTCGATATTCAATTAATTTAATACATAAATGTTAGATTAGGCTGTTTTCATTTTTTCATTTGGTTTGAACTGATTAGTACAGTACTAGGGGCTTACTTGAATTGAATTGGAAAAATAATCATTTATGACATCATATTAGTGTAGTTCATGCAAAGCCATATGGCATAGTTGACTAATAAAATTATCAGAATATGACTATCTTTTTGAAAAGATGGATAAATGCATTAAATGATTACATTACAGTACTTAGATGCTTATATGGATTTAATGATCAACTTATTAACAGTATTGTGTAGGCCTATACATTTATTAGTAGTGTTAATTTTTATATCAAATACAAAATTTCCTATAGAGAATGAAACTATAATTTATTTATACAACTTTGAAAAAATTGAACTTGAATCGGCGGTAATGACCACTCACCATGGCACAATACGGATGCCTCCACTCTTTCCTTTATAGATACTTGCCTCCATTCTTTCCTAGATAAGACATCTGTGGACCGGCATCTCGAAGAATTCGATGGAAATACTACCCAAGTTCTCTACCTTCAACAGTGATATTCTATCAGAGCTGCAGTAACAATGCTACTGCACTCCATTTGTTTTTTGCAGATCATTGATGTCACATATACATTTTATTATTCATGATTGTATTCAGTAGTCATTCAATGTCATAATTCATTATTATCTAGAAAAAAAGTTGAATTAAATAAAAAAACGGCCACCGGATGTGTGATATATTTCAAAGCGGTTCAAATGAATAAATACACCCCCCTAATATATAATGTAATAATAAATAATATGGTTTTGATCCAATTCATGCTCTACTGGTAATTAATTCTTGACTCAATCTGCAAGAAAGTATAATATACGGTTTGTCATATTTTTTCATTCATTTTTTTCTCGCTGTAGAAAGAAGCAATTTTCCTATCCCCAAGCGGGATGTGGCAATGTGAATACACTATAGTGTTGCCACCTAGTGGCAATTAGAGCAATGTAGCCAAAAAGATGGACGTGTAAAGTGACCCCCACTTTTTTTGTAAAATCTCCAGTTTGTTGAAACTGGATTTTCCTGTGGAGCGGATGTGCCTCCCGATCCCCCCCACTCCTCATACAATTTGGCTAGGAATGATTTTGACTTGGAACTTCTTAGCATTGATGTTCTAAATGGACACCCCAATCTGAGACCAGCTCAAGTCAATTACTACAGGGCATTTCTACGCCAAATAAAGACGAACCACCAGCTTACCTTGTTGATTGCCTTTAGGACATGTTGAGCACATTAAAGGCTAATGTTAACAAGTTGACTGTATATATATTTGCTGATGGTACAAAAAGAGAAAATAAAATGATAGCCAGAAAAAAATGTTTGTATTATTCATTTATTTCAAAAAAAATGTTGGACAATATACTCTTAATGGCATTTGAGATTGCAGTGATGCATTTGCAATACACAATAATCAAACAAGTTCTCAATTTTAATAACTCATACCTTCTTTTTTTAGCGATAGTTCCACTACCGTATCTAGAAGTTTGAATTATGAATAGGGGGATACAAAAATTTAATGATTAGTTTGCCATAGTTGACGCTTACATATATTTCACTATGAAAATCTATTTTTTCCATTTCATAGATTCACTTAATGTTCCTTTAATAAAGTTCAACTGGTGTAACCCCTATACCTTCAACTGGATCAAAAGATGACTTGTCTATGAGTATGACCTGTGCAGCCAGTATGTTCACTTGGACAAATTGGTATTATTCATCCGTAGGATTGATTAAATCTCTCACTACATTCACATTCGAAAAGATATTCTCTCATTTGTTCTATGTGCTCATATCAAAGAAGAGAGTTAGTTTTGTTGCTGGCCATTCATCTATATTGTTTTTGAAGTAATCGAGCTTAGCTATTAGCTATAATCAAACTCAGTAATCAAACTATTCGAATACATATTTATTTTGAAGAACTTTTTCTGCGATAAATGAAAAACATTACAATAAACGCATAATTTCAATACTCGCCCTCAGCTAAGAACCACATATACAATTTCTTCTAAATATAAATAAATACGGCAGCAGACAGCTACGTTTAGCAGTACACTATCAACAAAATTTCTATTCATATTAGAATATTAATAAAATTAATATTCTATGGTCAAACATGCATTGACACAAATAAAAAACGTTCATTAATGTTTGTATAAGAAATAAAACTGGACATATAAGCTCAAACTATAGAAAACCTTAGCTGTTATAGTGATGTTCTGTATTACATTTCGTAATATTATTGGTTTTATGATTATCATCAATATTCTGGTAATTTTGTTCTAAAAACTCCTCATGATCATTATATAAATATGCTCAAATATTATTAGTATCCAAAATCATTCTGACTTGTCAAGTATATTTCGCTAATATTTGCAGATAGATAATTTTTGAAATTACTACCAACATTGTTCACAATTTTTCTACACTGTATGATATACAATTTGTAATTATTACCATTTATACCATTTATTAATTATTACCATTTATACCATTTATACCATTACCATATTTATGGGGTGGTAGGATCGCCCTTGTGGTGCCTCGTCCAAACGATCCTACTTTTCATCCATATAGTCTTGATTGGGAAACAATGATTTTGTATCAAGTTTCGATGTTATTAAAAAAATATATATATATCGATTAATCTCACAGTCAAGCCTCAATTTCAATGTTAGCTTTGTTGGAATTGAAGATGTGAAACATGTAAATTAAAATTTTAGTGTGTGAATGAAAAATTACTATTATTATCATCATTGCTAACCATGGTGCGTTTTTTTATAAGGTCTGGTTATATTACCAAGTCCAGTTAGCCTGTATCTGACAGTTGGTGAAAACAAATAGCACAGGTAACCATGGCGATAACAACTTTTATCTGCCAGTTGGAGCTACTCCCACGTTTGTAATACCGGGCCCAAGTGATATAATTATAATCTTAGAATAACACTTGAGTTAAACACGACCCAAAGTTCATATTATTCACGGCGGATTTCCACTCACTTGATCAGAACC
The DNA here is from genome assembly GCA_964007535.1 of Brachyptera risi. Lineage (NCBI taxonomy): Eukaryota > Metazoa > Arthropoda > Insecta > Plecoptera > Taeniopterygidae > Brachyptera > Brachyptera risi. The sequence continues at coordinate 39,448,019 of OZ023332.1, forward strand.
ACTTTTCTTCCCGCCACTCCCCTTTCCTTTCTTCCCTTTCCGCTTTTTCTTGGCGATCTTTCTCTCACGATACGCGCGCCAATACCTCTGTATTCTTCTAGCAGCTCGATTACACACGAATATGAACATCTTCTCTTCCAGCTCTCTTTGACATTCAGCTTGTTTTTCCGCCATCAATCTTTCAAACTCGACTTTCTGTACATCAAACTTCTCCTGAAGAACACACATTTCGTTCAACTCCTTTTCAAGTAATACGGTAATTTTTTCGATTTGCATTTGCTTCTCTCCAATGTTTTCATCAAATTTTTCCAGCAATGATTTTAGTTCTGTTTCTACTTGATATCGACTAGCGGCAAGACCTCTCTCTTCATTGCGATGTCGATCCGACAGATCTGTCAATGTTGTTTGCGTCTCATTGAGCTCCTTGGTCAATCGATTTTGTCTTATTTGCGAGTTTTCCATGTCGACTGCAATCTCACTTTCATAATCATCAGATGTTTGTTTGAAACTTTCTTTAAAGCTCTCCAAAACACTCGCTATTTTACTCTCGTGTTTTTGTATTATAATATCTTTTTTAGCTAGCAACAAGCCTTCTTCGTCTCTCTGTTGATTGAGCTTAGCCATTAAAGAATTACTATCCTCATTTGCCTTCCCATTGCGATGCCAAGCTAGGCTTAGTTTCCGGTCCCTTGATCGCTTACTCGAGGGAGATTCGCTAAGCCGAAGTTGTAAACAATGACGTAGCTGATAAAGTGCATTTAAAAACGATGTTGCACCCGGTGATATTTCGAGATCACAAAACGAAAGACATTTTGAATGCAACATTTGGATTGCTCTACAAATATCTTCGTTGTCCCTTTTCTTTCTGTCTATCTTCTTCCCACCAACAGACTGAGATGTGCTTTGAGCATCTATCGCACGAGTTTCCTTTGCATCATGGTTTAGTTCGAAGTGTCTACTGCAACGTGAAACTAGTGCCATTTCCCGGGCGCTCAAATGACAACGTAGTGCTTGACAATTATTAGCAAGCAATTGCGGTAAAGCTACAGCTAATCTCATTTTGCGTATTGTTCTGTCGAGAGTGGTGAGAATTCTGCCAGCTTCTATATTAACTTGCATGTCTAAATCTTTTGACGAACTGCAGTTTGACATTTTGATGACTAAATTCTTGAAGAAAAGTCCCACTTATTTCAAGTGTCAATGTTCACTGATTCGAATAAAGAATTTAATAATGGAACTATCGAGTACATTTACTCTGTAGAAGTGAATACAAACTTGTTTGATTCTGTTGCTAAGTTACCGGTAACCATACTAAACATGATACTTGAGAGTAGAAGAAATCGATAATATAGTAATAACGAAATACGTTTAAACTATTATACCATGAATGGATGCAAGTTTGAGAATAATGAGATATATTAATATTTTTTTAAAGATATACTGAGTAGAAAAATGATAGGCCTATAGGCCTACATCAAATGTGTATTTACGTTTTCAGGCATATTTGTTTTTACGACACACTAATGATATAACTTGGATTTATTGGCGTCAGTGAGTGATAAATGCGATGAGAGATTATTTCATCAGTGTGTTTTGGATAGTGGGAAGGAAACGGTCGTGGACTGTCTGCTCTAGTCTATCCTAGAATTCACTTGAACGACTGTTGGAAACCACGTATAGAAACTCTCGTGTGAGAATGTCAAGTGCGCTGACAGATCTACCTCTTTCAGTCATTTTATACAATAATTATTATACAATAATACATTTATTAATAATTATACAATAATTGTAATAATTTCTTACAATAATGCAAGAAAACCAATACTGACTAATTCAGTTGTTTTTAGCAGCTTACAAAAGTAAATCAACTCAAATGTCTCTAGATATTTTTGTTTCGTGCATAATTTCCATTGAAAAATGTTCGATTCTGTTTCCAAAAATGTCCACACTTTTTCCAACCTTTCTCTCACCTTTATAATTTTTCAACTCAGTCTACACTCCAATCTCAACTAATCAGATGTAATTTTCAACATATTTATCACTCATTTATTTATTTTGTGTTTTACGACGCACTGCACTGATTACTACGTTCTATTGGCGTCGATGAATGATATATGAGATGATAGGATGATGAGATGAAAGGCCATTTTATTAGGTGTTTTTGGAAAGTGGGGAAGAGTTGGTCGTTGCCCGTTGTCAAAGAACCATATCCCAGTAACGGCGTGAAGGTCGGAGGGAAACCACGAAAAACCCCTGTCAGGAATATAAATAAATAGATTATTGTGACGTCATAATATAAACCACCTGTAGTTTTGGTGGTTCTAGGTATACAGGGCAGTGGGTAATATCCTTTAATAATATGCACCTGCAAATCATAATTTCAAAACTTGTGACATGATTCAATTCTGAAAATATTAAATTCAAATAGGTCATTTCAATTTCCATGAAGTTTATATGCGTGATCTTATTCCATTTATATTAATATCAGTCTATCATCAATTAAAAAATTAATTCAATAGATCCAAGGATTTCCATATCGTTTCGGATAAAAGCTTTTCTGATGATAGACTGACGGGTCAGAAGACGAAGAGAGGGGGGGGGGGAGGGGGAGATTAAACAAAGCTTCAACACCCAAACCCAAGTCACACAACCAAGTCGACTTTATTCCGGTATATGCTATTCAGGCGCTCCAGACATTTCACCACGATGCGTATTCATAGTCAAAGATCTGATTTATGTTCACTTCATTCCTTTACACGTTTACCCATGACAAATCTCCTCCAGTTAAATATCAACTAACCTCTTGATAAACAGCATCATTTATCTCTATCAATTATCGAATACCAACATTCAACATCAATTCAGATGAAAACTATACTCACCGTCACTTACAATCACCAAACCCGATCGAGCCTATCAATCAACACTATCGACCGGTCGTGTCGATCCGTCAACTTGTCTGACGTCAAGTATATATGTCACGTGTCTTTATAATCGAATTATAGCGTAATATAACATCGAGCTTAATCTTTGTTTGCCTATTACCGGTTTATTGCGTTGTTTGACTCTGGCTAAAACCACTCACTGGCTCAAGGCCGGTAATTGCAGGCAAAATGAGGTCGATCAAGCAAGTACCTATGCTGTAACCACTTGATAATATGAAATCGAAATGTCGTATTGGCTGTGCCCTACTACTGACAAGATTGAAATCTTGCAATAATTATCCAAATCAGTTTACACATCTTTATATTATGTCGTTCTCGATTTTAATAAATATATTGTTAGAAAGAAATGGAGGGAGGTGGTGAGAAGAGTCGAGATGGAAGAGGAGGAGGAAGAGCAGAATCAGGCAGAGGAGACGAAGGAAAAAGAGGACTTGGGACTGACAGAATCAAGTCGACATGTTGTGCCCGTGTGAAGTGTACTTACCTAACTTTCTTAGAAAAAGTAGTTGGAACTAAAAAAAAAATAATAAAAAAAATTAAAAGAATATTGTTTCGGGTTCCCCCATTACATGGTGGTGTGAACGGACAATGGATTGGATGCAGTTTCTATCACGTGACGATATTGATTTATTTGTTCATATGGGCCCTACATTGTCATCCATTACAATATAGGACCTACATTGTTGCCCAATTCAATATAGGCCCTTCATTGTTGCCCTTTACAATATAGGACCTACATTGTCATCCATTACAATATAGGACCTACATTGTCATCCATTACAATATATGACCTACATTGTTGCCCAATTCAATATAGGCCCTTCATTGTCATCCATTACAATATAGGACCTACATTGTCATCCATTACAATATAGGACCTACATTGTCAACCATTACAATATATGACCTACATTGTCATCCATTACAATATAGGCCCTTCATTGTCATCCATTACAATATAGGACCTACATTGTCATCCATTACAATATAGGACCTACATTGTCATCCATTACAATATATGACCTACATTGTTGCCCAATTCAATATAGGCCCTTCATTGTCATCCATTACAATATAGGACCTACATTGTCATCCATTACAATATAGGACCTACATTGTCATCCATTACAATATATGACCCACATTGTCATCCATTACAATATAGGCCCTTCATTGTCATCCATTACAATATAGGACCTACATTGTCATCCATTACAATATAGGACCTACATTGTCATCCATTACAATATAGGACCTACATTGTTGCCCAATTCAATATAGGCCCTTCATTGTCATCCATTACAATATAGGACCTACATTGTCATCCATTACAATATAGGACCTACATTGTCATCCATTACAATATATGACCTACATTGTTGCCCAATTCAATATAGGCCCTACATTGTTGCCCATTACAATATAGGACCTACATTGTCATCCATTACAATATAGGACTTACATTGTTGTCTATTACAATAAAGGCCCCACATTGTTGCCCAATTCAATATAGGCCCTACATTGTTGCCCATTACAATATAGGACCTACATTGTTGCCCAATTCAATATAGGCCCTTCATTGTTGCCCATTACAATATAGGACCTACATTGTTGCCCATTTATCTTCATTTATTTCATTATCTTCATTATTATATTTATTATTTATTTATTATTATTATTTTATTTTATATCATCATCATTTATTTATTTATTCAAAACTTATTTTATTCTTATCTTGTAGACACTTAACATTTTTTTTAAATTCCATAATTTTTTAATAAAGATTATTTAGTCTTCTTTTGGTAGAGAAAAGATTACAATCAAGAATTACAATCGTGGATTGCGTTTATTTCTGAAGTAATCAATGACCATTCAGGAAGATTGTATGGTCAATCATGCATGACAAATGATATTCCATTAATTTGTCCAACTTACGATTAATAATCACATTTGAAAAGAATTGAAAAGGAATCTTTATTTTACTGATTCAGTTTTTTCTTTCAGATCATCCGTTCTTCACTGCTCACATGTAATAATGATTTTTTCTCAGAGTTGTTTCAATTTTTTTTCAATTCAAAATTCATCATCTTATTCTTATCAATTCTAGACACTTGGCAATTCTTTATTTTCATAATTTTTTATTAAAGCTCACATGGGAAAAATTCTCTGTGTGTGGGCTGAACATTGAAAATCTCAAATATAACATCCAAGATGACAAACAGTATTATAGTAACAGAATAAGTGGTAAGAGTTATAACATATCAATAGCATTAGATAAGTATACAGTCAACCACAGATTTTCTCTATATTGAAACAATTATTCAGAAAAATACAATTCCAGGTGGATTTTACACATATATATGATCATAAAATGTTAGCCATGAATACAAGATACAAAATAATTGATCATCGAAAGAAGATGCGGACAATTCAATTGTCCCAAATACGGAAGGAGCATATTTGATAAAAACGTGCGCGGAAAGATCGAAGTTGCAGTATAGCGAAACCAGATACTTTTGCAAACTATTCAATATAGCTTATCAATAAGACATGCAATCTCACCTGAATATTTTTTGTGAGTGGACAGTGTTTGAAAAGATGCGTATACGAAGCAATTATATTACATTATGTTCAAACGAAAATACGCTGAGATGATTGATATATTTTATGTAGACGCTGGAAATGTTACACTGTGGCCATAGCACTCTCTCGAAGTCAATTTTCAATGAAGTGAAAGAAAAACATTTTAAATAATCAAGAGTATTACATAGTATACTTTCTTAGAGTATACTTGAGTTGAAATCTTGAATTGAACAAATTGAACGTTATTCAGGAGACCGGGGTTCGATTCATGCAATGGTCCACCATCTTGACATGGCTTTTTCGTGGTTCCCTCTTTCGGTCAGCTCAATATTGCCATGGTCATTCAACAACAGGCCACGGCCGACTCCTTCCCACTCAAAAACATCCCAATAAACCGACGCCGAAATGTCCTATAGTTATCAGTACAATGCGTCGTTTAAGCCAATATAAATGAACAAATTAATAAAATGAACTTCGTCAGTGTATACATACGGTTCGAAAGAGTATATAACTTATAAATTCCAACCGGCACATGTAGCTGAGTGGTTAACACACTTGCTTCATGTGACATGGGAGGCAGTGGGCATATCGGACCCGGTTCGATCCCCGCTACCGTCCATCTTTACAGTTTTTTTTTTCGTGGTTTCCCTCTGTAGTCTAGGCTAATGCCGGGATGGTTCTCACAATGTAGGCCACGACCGCTTCCCTCCCACTATCCTTCCTAATATCAATACAAAAAATTCATCTCATCATCTCATTAATCATCTATCCGACGCCAATAGATCTTAATCATCATTACAGTGCGTCGTTGAAACCCAATATAAAAAAAATATATAAATTCCACACAATTAAAGCGGAATGTTTGCACGCACACACCCACTTCCGCGACAGCAGATCAGTTGATGTATTGCCTCTAATCAGAAATCATGCAGGTAGGTTAGCGCATGCAAGACCGACACCACGTGTCGATGTTATTATTAATAATGCATCATACGTTCCTTGAATCTGAGTTATGTGTGTTAGTAGGTTATCAATTTTATCACACCTACCGATATCCTTCATGCTACCTTTCCACTCGATCTGACATAATAATGTCACCTTTGTAGAATTGCTACGACGTTACGATTCTGATACCGAATCAGACGTCCTTAATGAATACATTTCAATTCCAATCGAATATAATTATTATGTTTCTATACTTGAATAAGAACGTGGAATTGGACGATTACTAGGCAAACGCGTTATGTGTTGCCGCGTTGATGGATGAGCTGGAACATATCAACTTATCTTCGAATTAGTTATTATATATACATATATAATATATATATATATATATATATATATATATATATATATATATATATATATATACACACCTTGAGATTCAAACCATTACGTCACTGCCATATAATTTTTCCTTATTCATTTCTATGATAATGAGGAAGGCTTTGTTTTTATCGTTTACAATCAAGTAGTGACACCTGTTGCTTGGATTTAATCAGTATCTTTATAGCTTTGAGTGCATGATTCACAAAAATTACATTATATATTTTTTTACATCAAAACGGCTGATTCAATTTGAGTGAAACTTCTGTATGATGTGTATTATTATATTGAGATTCTCTGAGAATTTGAATTTTCTCGGATGAAATATTTTTCACGAATGTTTTCCTCTGAGTTATTCTTATGGGATTTCTGAAAACTTTGAAATGAGTTTTCTTAAAAGTGGTTCGACCGATTGCGCCTCAAAAATATACAGTATTGAATTAAATAAGTACACTTGTGTTTGACAAGTTTCAACTGATTTTGATTCTTCGTTTGACCTGTGGAGCGTGAAAAAAACAAACAAACAAACAAACAAACGAAAAAAAGCACTCTTTTTTTCGAGTATGATGAAATTGATTCTTCGCTTCGCTCATCCAATTATGTGAGATCTTTTTCTCAAATTAGCATTGAATACTTGACACAAAATCGTTATTCCCTCGACTAACGAACTTGAAGTGAGACATAAAATTTTCGAATTTGGAATGCAGGTCCAATATGTGGATTAATTGATTATGTAATTGATCTAATGATTCATTAATTACAAATTTTCGTCCTACACCTTCTGATAAAATCTTAAAGCTAACACAATTTGAAATGTGAGTATGTACAGTCTATAATTCATTATAGAATTTGATTGGAATTCAACACAAAGTGAATCAATTACGTCAAAATCAATACATTATTCTCGAATTATAGTTCATTCTATAGTTCAATTATATAATATCCTCATTTAGCAATAGAATAGCTTCATCTCAAATACACATTGTAACAATTGAACTATCAACTGTTATTATGACTGATCTCTCATCTCTACTAACTTTGTGTAAGAGTATATAGAAAACAGATCTGTTTGACGTTATTATCGATATTAATACATTGTTGTTTTCTATACATTGATGATGTTTCGTTACTGACATTTACACATTGTTGCTGTCCATACATCGATGTTGATCTGTTCTCGACATTGATACATTGTTACATTGTTGTTGCCCATACATTGATATTGTTTTGTTGTCGACATTGATGTAAGGATGTTGCTTATTATTAGATAACATGGCATGGGGGCATGGGCAATGGACGTTAATCGTTTTATTTCACGTGTAAGTTAATCAATTAAGTAGGCCTTCAATATTGAAGTAATTTGTTTGGCAATTTCGTTTAATCTGGGATAGTTATGTTACGCTGAACTCAACATGAGCTTCTATATCATTGCTCTCAGCTGATCACACCACAGCTATTCAGTATAGTGCATGCTCACACGTCCTCGGGAAAGTGGTATTTATATATATATATATATATATACCGTATATATATACCATATATATATATATTTATATATATATATATAATATATATATATATATATATATATATACCGTATATATATATATATATATATTTATATATATATATAATATATATATATATATATATATATATATACCGTATATATATATATATATATATATATATATATATATATATATATATATATATATATATATATAATATATATATATATATATATATATATATATATATATATATATATATATATATATATATATATATATATATACCGTATATATATATATATATATATATATATATATATATATATATATATATATAAATATATATATATATATATATATATATATATATATATATATATATATATATATATATATGTATATATATATATATGATATTATATATAATATTACATTGAAGGCTTTCACAGCTCATGTTATGATAGCATGATCAATTCTTCATGGTTAATCAAGATGGGGTGATCAAACGTAAACAAATATCTGAATATCTACAAGAATTATCCCCTTGATTTAAGAGAGTAAATCATTGGCATTGGCAGCCTAGGTGATATTGGTCTAAGGCTCAGTATTATCACGTCCTTTTAGTCTTATTCTGACATTTAGTGGAAACGATTAGCATGGGTAACCATGGTGATAACAATTAACTTAACTGCTGGTTAGAGCTACTTCCATATTGGTGATTCCCTCACTGACAATTATAAATGTGACTGTATTTTAGTTAGGTCCGGTTTTACCAATCTTAGTTAGAGTGCTAATCCACTAACTATTAATTAAAGGTAATAACATATGTAACCAATGGTGATAACAAGTTAATCCACTAACTATTGCTTAATCCAGTTTCGTAAAACCGGGCCTTAGTTGTAGAATCTTACAAACTAATAGAGAATTATAAGCCTCATGGAATTATTAATTACAGAATCATTCTTTATGAAGAAGAAAACATAGAATCAAAGAAAAAGAAAATGAACCTCAAAAAGAAGAACGAATTCCGTTATTTTTTTCTCTAAACACAACGGAATTTTAAGTAGAAGAAGGGAAGATTAGGATAAATGAGATACAACAAATCAAATAAAGAGGAGAAGCCATATATTCAAAAAAATGATTTTCTTTTCAGCACAAATTGTTATTAATCTCCATCCCTTATCACTAATCACGTCAATGTTCATAGTCAGTTTTATTTGCTATATTAAATTCAACTATTTTTCCTGCTGATAAGATCGCCCTTGTGGTGCCCCATTCAAACGATCCTTGTGAACTTTCATCCTCAGCCTTAATTGGAAAACAATTGACGACTAGTGATTGACCCGCCCATGAACGTCACGAAACAAAACATCCAATCAAATGGGCTTTGTTATGTGGGAAATTTCACATTTACCTATCAGAGTATCTCTAAATGCCCACATGAGGTATAGATCTAGGTGGCCTGGCGAATAGCCACGCCTATCACTAGTGGTCAATTACTCCATGTGAAGCTTCCGATATTGCTGAAAACAAAATTTTATATTTTATAAATTGATACATTTTATAACGATCATGATGTTTGAAGACAGTCGAACATTTTTTTTTTTAAATTTTAAAATTCATTATATTCTCACAATCAATACAATACAGGTATGAAGTTAACAATTTGAAAGTTACAATTGTAAGAAGCCTACGTAGAGTATGAAACTCTGTGTGTGGGCTGAGTATGGTAAATTTGTTTTTGTGTTTACAAGATGGCAAAAGCCGATAGGTTACAAATTGATGTTTTTTTTTTTTTTTTTCATATATATATATATATAATATCTTATATATAACAGTGAAAAATCATATTTGGAAAAGTTGTAGAATTGTTTAAATAGCCAAGTGACATGTTCTGTGAAATATATATTTGATGACAGCAAAAATATGTGTGTGTGAGGCACAAAAAAGTTATGCATTACTGCATAATTAATAAACAAAAGTACAAGGTGGTATTGACAAATTGAGTGAAAAAGCAAATTGAAAACTATACTAAAATGTAATATAATAATAATATTAATAATAATATAAACATTTCTCCTGATCAAGTACAATATCCGCAAGCTTTTCTGTTCATCTTGTGTTATATTATTTTATATGTCCATTTCATATTTATTTTCAGCTTTTAGCTTTTATCGTCCATTGGTAGCATGCAGTGTGATCCAGTAGTCCTAGTTGAAGGTCCTATTGTGCAAGACTTATCATTCCAAAAACAATCTGCATTTCCTAGTACATATAATTCCACTTATTTTGCTGATTCTATAATTTATCAATTCACGAGAAGCGAAGGCTGATTCGGTCATTCATATCGTAGTAAATATCACAGTTTTTTTTTCTGACAGTTGAGTAGTATTCAGTAAAGATAAATGTCCTCGGCCTTCACACAATATGTGGGCTACAAATTACGTTTCCATATTCTCTTGATTTGAACAGCCAAAATGTAACCTCGCGATTTGAAGTCGATTGTATGCATAAAGTGCATCGTAGGTAGCACCGACCTTTACTCTTATCACTCTCTATGAAGGTATACTTGCTCGTTAAATGATTACAGTGGCAACATTGAAACAATGAGTTCCACTTCCGGTTTTGTGGAAATACTCCAGACGCCATTTCGTCATAAAACATGCCCCAATATTTTGACTGATGAGAAATATTACATTGATTCGAAATCATATATATACATCTTTATTAGACTATGTCACGGTACACATGATTGCCTTTTGACACATAATAATAATCAAATACAAAATTAATGAAGTAGAAAAAACACAATAATAATATACCACACATGAATGATTGATACAAAAAATGATTGTATAAAATAATGTGAGAGTAATAAACAGTAGCCTAATATGAGACAGTATTACAGAGATATGAAATAATATAAAAATAATAAAAAAAATGACGAATAATTATGCTATGAATGTGATGAGTACAAATGGTTTCTCAAAATGGCAATAGATCCTTTCAAGGCTAAAATTCATCAGTGATGAAATCACTGTCTGGATTGTTCAGTCTTGAAGGATTTCCCCTGACCAAAATTACGAAAATAAAATGTAATTTCTACGAGATTGTGAGGGATTTTCACTCACGTTGACCCGTTTCGTGTGGATTCGTCGTCCAATGTCTTGTTTTTGAAGATAATAGGAACGCGGACAAGAGGAGCTGCAGCGCTCAAACGAGCATAATAACAAGCTCAGTTTAGGTGATACTGAATGTTGACTATTGGCTGTTTTCTGATGGTCACATGGTCACTGAGTTCATGATCCCAAAAATTTAAAATTCACTCACGTTCAGGTATTCATTTGCCACAAGAGTAGGTTATAGTGTTGAAAAATGCATTTTAAAATGGTGAAGCATATTAAATACATTTTCTTCATTTCCAATTTCTGGCGATTTTGAAACTCATAACTTCATTTGAAACTGTAGCATATTCTTTCGAGCGTGGGCATTATGCTAGAGAATTGCTAAGAAATGCTTAAAAAAATTGAAGAGTAATATTTCAACATATGATTTTTAAAATACGGTATGAGCCAATATTATCACTGGATTTATATTAATGAGATAAAATTAAAATGCCCCAGAGCTCGCGGTTCTAGTTGAGTCGAAATGTTTTGTTTCATTGAATCTATCAGTAGTAACATGACCACGTTTTCTCTCCCTTAATCTTAATCCAATTCACGTGTTTACTCCATAACTGCATTCAACAACTTTTGAAATTAAAATGTGCACAATATATTAGTACAAGAATCTGCATTAGATCATACAAACTATGGCGTAGGCTGGTTGTATGAACTGATAAATGGGAAGTTAATACATAATCACAACAAATTAACTTTTCATCCGTATTTAATCAAGTTGCTAAATGAATATTACTGAATTGAATGCGATTATTGTCGGATTAACTTGCTATTACCCTAAGCTACCCTTTTATCGGTTGATTTATGTTGACTTATTATCACACTTGGTAACCAAAGATATTTATCTTTATGAATAATTTTACCTCAATTTTTAAATTGTTATTTTTACTCAGTCTTAGTTACCAATGCTGTTTTGTATTTCAATTAATAAAATAATTATACTTGTAAACTTGGGACATTATATAATCTTCACCAAAAGAATAAACTAGCACATTTAGTATTAATTATTTTTGGTAGAAAAACCATCAGCCACCGGAAGAGTGAGACAGCATTATGCACATTTACTTACACTGTATTTATTTATGTACCTATGTTCCAATAGCTGTTATTCTCAAATAAATGAATAATAATTAAATTTTAAGAACATTTTTTCATTTCCGTAAAACGCAAACTAACGTTTCTCAAAACTGACCCTTACCAATTAATTAATAAAAGACAACAAATAAATACATTCTCAATGCACAATTACGCCATGCAACACGAAAAAAAATGTAATTAGAACAAGATTATCATATTTAATTACGCATTTTATTTGTTTACATTATGATGACAACAAAGCACATGCACCGTTGTTGCATGTAGTCTGTTGCACCGACACCGACGCCTAGGTTGGTCGAACTAGACCTAAAAACGGCGCAATCTAGACGCAATGTTTACTTTCACCTTCGTTTGGAGGCTCGCATCGACTGCACGGCTGATGAAAGAAGCCGGGGGGAGGGGGGGATAATGTAAACATTGGCGGTCAAAAGCGAGATGCTGGTGGTTCCTCGATTTAAATAAATCGAATGTCGATCTCAGGTAGCAATTCAGTCGTGTCCTATACGTAATATCAATCGCACCTTCCTGCGAGATTCTTTACAGTGTATTGTTGGGGATTTATTTCATTGTTGGTTTATTGTTGTTTTAGGGGGCTTAGAGTTGAAATGTTTGGGTTCAAGTTGTTCTGTTTGTGTATTGTGATATATGTTCTCGTACCTTCGTGCTCTTCCGACAATCGTAAGTACTGGCAAGATAATTGTTCTAATTTTATAAACTGAATTTTAATTTGGTTTAAAAATATTTGATACAAAAAGTCTTGACAATCATTTTTTTTTTCAATAATGTGGTAGTACCTAAATAATAAATATAGATTGTTCTATTTTTTTCAATGGGCGTCAAAGTTTGATAATAAAGCCATTGTTTTCCATTCAGACAATACAAGTAGAAAAATGACAGCACATTTTCTTTATCACATTTCCTGCGGACTTCCTAGTTTTTCAATAATTTTCTTTTGTCATTATTTATCAATAAAACCTTCAGAAAACTCAAAGAACTGCTGATATTATTTCAAATTTTCACTTCAGAGAACTTTAAGAAGTGCTGAAATTATTTTAGATTTTCATTAAAAACAAACACTTGAATGAAGTCTTCCATTCTGATAAGTTGCAACTTATAAGTTGTTCTTGATAAGTTGTTGATAAGTTTGATTCTGATAAGATGATGTCATTTGACCAGTGCAATTGTGTGAGGCCCGTGCAGATGTTGTGACAATAGCGTTTTGTGCGGATAGCAAGGTCAGTGTTAAGGTTGGTGCGAATTGAGCGGGTGTCGAAGCCAGTGTGATAGATGGCGATCATGACTTTGGTTAGAGTGCGAATACGGGCGTTGCCTTCGTTCACCGGAACGCCTAACTTTGTTCGCTGCATTGCCGTTAGAATGTTTGAAACGTTGCTATTGAATTGAATATTGGGGTTTAACGGCGAGTCAACGACGTGGTTATTTTGCACCGGACGTTGCTATCATTCACATTTATAATTTCAGAGAAAAAAATATGAATATATTTGAAAATTGTTTGATTTATTTTGTGTGATGAAAGAACACAAAAGAAAGAAACAAAAAGAAAGCGATACGGAAAATTTTATGAAAACCTATCGAAGAACTCGAAGATATAATTGAACCCACGAAAGAACCCTGATGGTCATCTACCAACTCACTGATTTGAAAAAAATCGGTTGTTGGATTGTTTTACTTCAACTTTGATAATTCAATTCAACGCTTTTCAAAGACGCAGTTGCGTTTTTTTTTTATTTCAAACCTCGTTGTGAAAAAACATGACATCGTGAAAATACAACAGCTAGCTGTGATGTTTGTGTTTGTTTTATTGGTGGCTGTATTGCGTGAATACAAGTGTATAATGAGATATGTGATGGCTCAAACACTCATAATAATTGGAACTTGAAATATTATATTGTAGAATTCGAAATTCGAATTTCTTGACCACATTTCAAAATAATTTTGAAACCGGAGTGCTGTAAATTAATTAAAGTACCTTGAAAGTATACTAAACGAAGAATTAAAATGAGAACTGAAAAAAGTAACTGGTCATAATTAGAAGATAACGCAAATATTGCCGAAAAGTTTTGACGATATACAGACTGTTACTGCCAATATTTGTAGAAAGTATTAATCTTTACCGTAGGCCTAATTGTTAGCATTTATGCATTTTCACACGTTGACATACCACAGACAAGAGTTATGCGTTACATAAATTCTGTATCAGTGAAAAATGAAGACTCTGCCGTACAAAAGGTTGTCTATTAGACACAGAATACACTATATAAAAATGAAAAGAACAGATTAATAAAGAGAGCGAAAAGACAATACAATAGTGTTTGATACAAAAATTGATAACAAAATTGGGCTATAGTTTAGAAAATTCAATATTGTGATTGATTACTTATTTAGAAAAAGAAGAGAAAAAAATATAAAATATGGAAAAAAAAGGAATAAATATTTGAAGGAGTTATTTTGAAAAAAATAATCCATATGATAAAAACGCGATTGGTGCAACTAATAGGAGTAATGCGTTATTATCCGTGCTGAAGAGTTCAAACAATGCAGATGTAAACCGTCGATAGCAGACCCTCTGAAACTGGTTCAAGAGAAGACTGATCCTGTGGGAAACAGGTTAATACAGATCTATTCATGTTAGGGCGCGCTCTAATGATAATCAAGATCTGATGGAATGAAGTGATGAGGTAATGGGACGGTGATTTTTTTTATAATATCGAAACTTGAAACAAAATTATTGTTCCCCAATTTAGGCTATATATGAAAGATGGGATCGTTTGGACGGGGCACCACAAGAGCGATCTTACCAACCCATTTTAATTATTTGAATCCAAATGAACTTTAGCACCAGGAGTGCGCTGTGTCTGTGAACATAATTTTCCGCCGAAGATTATAGTCGTTCAATTTCCAGAAGTTCGGAACACATTATAAATAAAAACCGTTTCTGTGATATATCCGGATATTACCAGCATTGGTATCAAGAATAAACAAAACACATGCATGTTGATATCTTCAACTTTGAACCAAGTCTCTTGGGCAATATGTTCATTTCTTTGTCACATTTATATGACACAAAATTCAGATGACACAAAATGACAATATGACACAAGATCTCTTGGGTAATGATCACTTCTTTCCATGCTTATCAATATACAGAAAAAAAGAAGAGTGATAGGTCTAAAAGATTATATAGTTACGTTAGATGTTTCGGATAGTGTGCAGGAGTTGATCGTAGCATGTTATCAAGGAACCATCCCGGTATTGAGCTGAACGACAGAGGGAACCATGGAAATCCTCTGTTAGGATTGTCGACCATGGCGGTCGTAACGGTTCAAAGTGCTATAGCCACTGGTCCACCTGCTTCCGTTCAACAAGAACAGAAATTGTACTGTAGGCTCATTGTATTCATTCAACTAATAGAAGCTATTTCCCCAATCATATCAACAATCAAAAACAATTTGATATTATATATTGTGATCCACTACATTCAATTAATAGTATAAAACATCAGAACTAGTAGGAGGAGTTACGATAGAAAAGAAAAACATATCTATGTGCTTTGTTTAGAATGAGAAGAGAGAGAGAGAGAGAGAGAGAGAGAGAGAGAGAGAGAGAGAGAGAGAGAGAGAGAGAGAGAGAGAGAGAGAGAGAGAGAGAGAGAGAGAGAGAGAGAGAGAGAGAGAGAGAGAGAGAGAGAGAGAGAGAGAGAGAGATAGAGAGAGAGAGAGAGAGAGAGAGAGAGAAAAGGATTGAAGAAGTTATCAGCAAGAATGAAATAAAAATATGAACAGGTAGAAAGATAAATGAATATAAGCTAAAGAAGAACATCGTACAAGAAAATGTTTAGACAATGATCGTCTATAAATCGAGCAATTTGAGACTGTAACAACGCCAACGAGGACGTCCCCGAGAAGAGAGAGAGAGAGAAAGAGACACAGAGAGAGAGAGAGAGAGAAAGAGAGAGAGAGAGAGAGAGAGAGAAAAAGAGAGAGATTTGAATTTCACAATGAATCAGTCTAGAAGATATTGTGCCTGATCAATTCGTATAATATCTATCGAGAAGATCAACGTGTGAAACCGATTAGAGCTGATTAGCATAGCAGCAACTCGATAGTTTTAAAATCAATGCGTCTATAACTTTCGAGTACACATTTCATATACTAAATTTCTCACTAATCTTACTATACATATGCTGCGTTTTACTAGTTTATATGCAACAATTATAAGTGGCCCCAATATTAACAAAAGTAATAATATCGAGGAAAAAGTACCGTATTCAATCATACAATAATACCGATGATGAAAATCTTTTTTTTTTTATAATTGAAACTTGATACTAAATCATTGTTTCCCAAATGTGGATGAAAGGAAATGAAGGATGAAAGATGGGATCGTTTGAACGGGGCACCACAAGGGCGATCGTACAATAGAGTAATGAAGTTTATGAACTTCATTAAGTAATGACTCTACGATCATACTCTATCGATTCTTCATTACTCTATGATCGTACCGCCCCAAAAAGTATAAAGAAAAATATAAAAATATAGAAAAACATAGATGTTTGATAACATAAAGATTTTTCTCAAGGAAACAACGTTTTGTATACAATTGTACTCATCCTTCTTCAAAAAGTCTCTCTGTGAAGATAAATATTCTCTATTTAAGCTACCAATTCTCGAGTGATGTCAGAAGAGTGCTATACATTATTGTAACACACCCTATAAGTCCAGATGAAAGTTGAATAAACACACGAGAATTAATTCGGCGTGAGTAACGATTGCCACAATACTCGAGCAAACGTGTGGTTGAATGAATGTCCGTGTTACCGTCAATCCATCATTCAAACTTCCGAACAACAATGAGTTCTTTCTATGTTGAAGAATACAATAGTTTGTGAGGAAGCTAGCTATATACTTCCTAGCATCGATAGGTACTCAGTAGTGACCTATAATCTGAGGAATATCATATTTATACTTGAGCTGCGATTCACGATATATTAAATTGCGTTAATTTAGCTTATTATTGATGAAAGTACGAATATAACATTGGTTACCTAAGGGAATAACAGAAGCCATTCCTTCAAACACTAATTGATATTATTCAAAACGTTCTTTCGTAATGCATTATATTCATCTTTGCATATTTATATTACGCTGAAAAGTACGTGGGAGTTTATTAACGAAATATCATTTTTTTTGTGTGTGAAAACTTCTGACCGTTTTGAGATGTAAAAATTGTATACTACAAAATATATATATATTTGTAATATATCCAAGGTGGTACAAGTTGATACTAGTACACTTTTATCGCATCATAGTCAAACGTATACAGCTAAAGATGTTTTTCAGCCCGAATTATTAGTGAAAATCAAGAAATATGAGTTGAATAGTTATTACTCATTCCGTCTCGAAGGTATTGAATACATTTGTGTTTCTACCGAATCAGAATTTTGATATCTAATACCGTTCGAAAATTATCACAAGAAAAACTGATTTGAGACAAATCGACTCTCAATCTCATGCACTATTAAATTATACAGTTTCTCAATTTTAATAATATTTCTTAAAAATATGGATAAAGTGATTTGTAAACTATCAAGTGATATTCGCATCTTGTCTATCGTGCTTCCCTCTGTTTTCTTCTTGGCTCACTTGGAGGTCTCAAAAAGCAGAACCAATCCACATGGAAATATTTGAAGGCATTAAAAAGATCTTCTCATTTGGGCTGCGTGTCAAGCAAAATAGATTTAAGGTACAAAAGTATCATTGAAGTAACCGAGGGTAAAAAAGTTGATCCGCTGATTATCACTTGATCAACAGATCTATTTTTTTGTGACTGAAACTTTCGACACTGGAAATGTGACGCTGTGTTTAGGTTTCCCTTGAACACCAGCTAAGCCTTGATCCTTTGATTCATCATCAGATTCGCTAATCCGTTCTCGTGTTCTAACATCATGCAGTTACGTACTGATTCATCGAAATCCTGATTCGTCGACTGGCACAATTCAACAGACCAAATCATCGAAATCCAATATCTTGAAAAACGTCATCAAAATCCCTTATCTTGGAAAAATCATCTCATCGTCAGTTCGTTTGTTAGACAGACCAAATCATCGAGATCAAATATCTTGAAAAACGTCATCAAAATCCCTTATCTTGGAAAACTCACCTCATCGTCAGTTCGTTTGTTCGACAGACCAAATCATCGAAATCCAATATCTTGAAAAACGTCATCAAAATCCCTTATCTTGGAAAACTCATCTCATCGTCAGTTCGTTTGTTCGACAGACCAAATCATCGAAATCCAATATCTTGAAAAACGTCATCAAAATCCCTTATCTTGGAAAACTCATCTCATCGTCAGTTCGTTTGTTAGACAGACCAAATCATCGAAATCAAATATCTTGAAAACGTCATCAAAATCCCTTATCTTGGAAAACTCACCTCATCGTCAGTTCGTTTGTTCGACAGACCAAATCATCGAAATCCAATATCTTGAAAAACGTCATCAATATCCCTTATCTTGGAAAACTCACCTCATCGTCAGTTCGTTTGTTCGACAGACCAAATCATCGAAATCCAATATCTTGAAAAACGTCATCAATATCCCTTATCTTGGAAAACTCACCTCATCGTCAGTTCGTTTGTTCGACAGACCAAATCATCGAAATCCAATATCTTGAAAAACGTCATCAATATCCCTTATCTTGGAAAAATCATCTCACCGTCAGTTCGTTTGTTTGACAGACCAAATCATCGAAATTCCATATCTTGAAACACCATTTCATCAAAATTCCATATCTTGAAACACCATTTCATCAAAATTCCATATCTTGAAACACCATTTCATCAAAATTCCATATCTTGAAACACCATTTCATCAAAATTCCATATCTTGGAAAACCGTATTTCTTCTACAGTTCTACACAACTAAACAACTAGTAAATTTGATGCACACCGGGATAATTTCAGATTTAATGAATTTTAGGGATATTTAATTAGATTCAACGATGATTTCAAGGGGTTTCAAGAAGATTTCAAGGAATTTCATAAAGATTTCATAACAAATGCACACCATATTTCAGTAGTTGTTAACCCCTCGGGTTATACTCATGGGTTGTGAGATGTAAAGTGGTCCGCTCTGTTTCCGCCAGTGGCCGACGTGCAATGCGGGCGTCAGTGGGCGCGCGCGGGCCGGATTGTTGGCGGTCAGGGTGCTGGAGGTTATACTCATGGGTTGTGAGATGTAAAGTAGCCGCTCTGTTTCCGCCAGTGGCCGACGTGCAGTGCGGGCGTCAGTGGGCGCGCGCGGGCCGGATTGTTGGCGGTCAGGGTGCTGGAGGTTATACTCATGGGTTGTGAGATGTAAAGTAGCCGCTCTGTTTCCGCCAGTGGCCGACGTGCAATGCGGGCGTCAGTGGGCGCGCGCGGGCCGGATTGTTGGCGGTCAGGGTGCTGGAGGTTATACTCATGGGTTGTGAGATGTAAAGTAGCCGCTCTGTTTCCGCCAGTGGCCGACGTGCAATGCGGGCGTCAGTGGGCGCGCGCGGGCCGGATTGTTGGCGGTCAGGGTGCTGGAAGTTATACTCATGGGTTGTGAGATGTAAAGTGGTCCGCTCTGTTTCCGCCAGTGGCCGACGTGCAATGCGGGCGTCAGTGGGCGCGCGCGGGCCGGATTGTTGGCGGTCAGGGTGCTAGAGGTTATACTCATGGGTTGTGAGATGTAAAGTAGCCGCTCTGTTTCCGCCAGTGGCCGACGTGCAATGCGGGCGTCAGTGGGCGCGCGCGGGCCGGATTGTTGGCGGTCAGGACGCCGACCCCGGGGAGTTCCCCTGGCTGGTGTCCATCACGCGGCGGGGAGGTCACTTCTGCGGGGGCACGCTCGTCAACAAGCGCTGGGTCATCACCGCGGCGCACTGCATGTGCAGGTGGGTATCACTCGAGTAGGGCCAACAACTATCTACAGCCCGGAGAAACAAACATATTTTCACGCACTTTATGAAGTATACTTCAAATTCAACTCTACTCGGCTGCAACTTATATGTGAAAAAAAAAAAAAAAAAAAAAAAAAAAAATATATATATATATATATATATATATATATATATATATATATATATATATATATATATATATATATATATGTGTGTATCACACATTCATTTTTCGCGTTAGATTTCACTGTAATTGAAACGGAGTTTGTCAAAGTAATATATTTCGATGTTAAAAACGTTGAAATTGTATAATTTTTTTTTTGCTGTTTGTAATCTCAAATGAATATATAGAATTAAAGCCTATACTTTTTTAAATTAGCTAGTATATTTTACGCATTGTCATTTGTCAGTTACGAAACCATAACAGTATGACATAATTTTCCAGTAATCTTGTATTCATACCGATAAATGTGGGAATGTATATCTATTTCTATGAGTTTCTGAACAACATAATTAGGTTCATCACAATGTGACATCTGAATATTCGTCTCATGATAATTATTGTGAAATCCAGACTCCAATCGCTGCAGTCATTTTAAAAACGTTCTGAAGATTACTCGGACAGTCACGGAAGAAGAATGTTCTTTACCAACATCAGAAACAAAACTATCCCTGAAACAATTGAAATACAATTTTTTTGGTATTATAACACATAAGTGAGAGAATTTCGATCAAAACCACAACAACATCTTTCAAAAGCATAAATGATAGAGGTTGTATCAAGGATACGTAATTAAAAACCAAAATGATCCACAGTTATTCAGTTGGTATATTAATTTCTTCTTTCCCGGGAACAATTATATACCTGTGTATACATTCGACAAATCTAGCTCTATCATTTCACTGAGATGGGTGAGTCGGTGGCTATAGCTCGCTGAACCGTCATTCAGGTAGCCGGGTTCGATTCCTGCCATCATCGACCATTTTGACAGTTTTTCTTCATGGCTTCCTCTGTCGTGTAGGGTGGTTTCTTAACAATGAGAAAAGGCCGTTACTAAAACACATAATGTAATGACCCTTCATCTCATCTTCCCTTCACCTCATTCATGAATCTCTGTCATCAGTAGAGTGCGTAGGTGAATTGGATTACACTCAATTTCACCGTAAAAAAACGAACCTTTTTTTTGCGCTCCACAGGTCAAACGAGAGTGAACATTCGGTTGAAACTTGGAACTTTTGTCATCTAGCTTGATACTGCATAGTTTTTAGGTGCAATCGCTGGCATCATTTATGAGAAAACTCACCTGGAAGTTTTCAACAACCCAACAAGAGTAACTCAGAGAAGAAAATTTGGAAAACATATTTCCTCCAAATAAATTTGAAAATTTTACTGAATCCTAATATGATAATGATACATATTATTCCAAAGTGCCACATAAATCGGATCGGTCATTCAAAAAAAAAAGTAATTGTTTCACATCAATCAAAGCTATCAAGAAACACACTATAGGAATTCAAGCAACAAGTCTAACCAATCAATTTGTAGAACAATTGAATATAGTGATGAATATAACAAGAAGGCAGTGACATAATTGTTTCGAGCTTGGGGTACTACATTTATTGCCCAGAAAAAGTTGCAGGTACGCTGTAGCGTTAATAATTGGAACTAGAGAAAACTCATGAAATAAAGCGCGCGCTAATTTTCAACAATGTTATTGATTGGAATTGTTGACTCAACTTTCGTAACCTTTCGTCGGCCATATTGAGATTCAGAAGCGCATTCTATTTTTACTTTTCATGTCGAATAGTTTTCCATCACATTCCATCTAAACATGCCCATATCGCTCATCCAACAACGCATATATCACGTTTTCCTAGTAATAAATACAAACATATTGATTCCAGTGGTGCCAAGCCGCTGCCCGTGGAGCAGCTACGAGTCTCAGTGGGCGCTCACGACATCCGAACAAAGACGCCGCGCGCCGAAGAGATCAAGGTGTCTAGATTTGTGCTCCACCCGGACTACCGGTGTGGTCGCTACGAGCACGATCTGGCGCTCATCGAGTTGTCTTTCGACGTGCAATGGTCGCCGGTGGTGTGGCCAGCCTGTCTACCAAGCGCCGTGTCGCCGAGGTTCAGCGCCGAAGAAGTCACAGCGGCAGGTTGGTCAACTACGCATATTTTTTTATTTTTATTTTATATTGAACTCGATGTGAATCATGAATCATAAATGTAAATCATATTGAGTCAGATTTGAGCACATAATTTATATGAAAGAATATTGAAATGTCCAAATGCTATTTATTATTTATATTATAAATAAGAGTTATTTTTATCTATTTATTTATTGGAATGCTATTTCTTATGGATGGTGAGCATCCATCAAGTCAATAATAAAATAAAAAGCACACAGCATCGTTAATCATATGGACAATTAGTTGAGATTACACAATTGATTAAATTGTACGGCAGATGGAGTGGAATATATTGTGGATGCTATTTTCCATGAATGAATTGGAAATCGTCACTAATATCCTGCCATTAGTGGCTATTCGTCCACCCGGAAGTAGGTTCCGTGTTGGTTTTAGTTCAGATTGAATCACTTTGGGATATTTGTTAGGTTGGTTTGGTTGATTTGGGTTAGTTTGAGTTAGGTTGGGTTGATCAATTGGGTTATATTGGGTCTATTCGGGTTATTTTACGCTGTCTACAAAAACAAAAACGAGATTATTTGCATATTATTTCATCATGAATGAATGCATATTGAATTTGTTGCATCTTTTTCCAAGTTGGAATATAAATATTTCTGTTCTTTAAAAAAATTATTTACAAGATAAAAGAAGTTATTCTCGCATTATTTCATTCGTCTTATACTCGACCTCTTCATAATGTTATATTTGTTGTTTGTACTGGCTGTATATACAAATAGATTCATACAGTTTTATAGCTCAACAATATTCTGTTTGATCTTTGAAATTTTCCTGGTAATATTCAGTGAATTATGGAAAACTATTTCTATTTTTAGATTGAGGCAGCGCTACTGTATATGCTAAATTCCCTTTTGACTAACACCGAGTAAATAGGAGTTTTGAATATGTGAAATACAAACATGTAAATAGTTAATCGAATTGGTTTGAAAAATTGGAATGTTCGAGCAAATTGTGTGAATCGTGTCACTTCTTATTTGAACAGTAAACAGAGGTATTATTTATTCATTAATCTGATTATATAATTGTGATGTTTCAAATCAAATTTCATAACTATATCATATTTTATATTCTGTTTCAATACACATATCAATAGTCGTTACCTCTTATTTAGAAACCTCGAATGAATTTAAAGGTCAAAGGTATTCTAGTTGTAGGGTGAAGGAAAGATCCATAATATATACTGATACACAGTGGTCGAATTGGGAAATTTCTTATGGGGGATGGTAACTCAAGTCACAAAAGAAAGCGCTCAAAGGATGAATGGCGGGAGGGGAGGGGGGGGGCCTCACAAAGCCCTGCAGAAAAAATGTGGAATCATGTTTTTTATCCTGTTTCCCAAGTTTTGGGAGTCTGTAGGTAGTCATACACTATTTTACTATATATGTATTCAAGTATTTTATAAATTAAATGAATTGTTAGGATGGATTTTACGTATAATGAAGTGAGGAGGAACCAATATTTTGTATATTACATAACGATGAGTCACCGTCTCACCGGTGAATTACCGCGAAATGTGCATTTTTTTGCTCAAAATTAGGCCTACCACGACACTGGTAAACTGAACTATGAAGTATAACATGTAAATACACGCAAATTACGCAAGTAAACCGCTAGATTTAGAAATAACTGTGTTTAATAAACTGATAATTAATAATCAAGATACTATATAAGAGGAAAATTAATAACTGGAATGGTATCGGTTTCAAAACACGTAAGAAAAATATAAAAATAGAATAGTAAAAAAACATTATTTTAGAGGGATGGTGTATGCGCCCTCTTCTCCTTGGGGAGATGATGTGAGCATACGTTTTCTCTCTGGGGGATGGCATCCCCCCGTATCCCCCCCAATTCGACCACTGCTGATACGCATACTTGAATGAAGCCACGCTCGATAATATGCCACTAGAACTAAGAAGCTAGGAGCTTAGAAGCTGTAATCGGAGATCCAAAACATTTAAAAACAGGAAATAAGAATATATAGGGCTGTACAAATATTGGTGGAGGAGCCGAGTTATCACTGCACTACATTGGGGCATACATATATATATATATAATTCATGTGGTATCAATTCAATTCAATTCAAATCATTTTGTTTTTGATTCTTATGAATAATATAATATAAATAGTATAAGTAATTTGATATTATAAATTCATCATAATAATGAATAGAACACTCATAAATAATCGAAATGGTAATGATAATATAAAGTAATGAATCAATATAATAATATATGGCAGGTAGCAATAATATAAAGTTTGTTGATTTGATATGATACTGTTATTTCATAATTATTACTCATATAAATTTTGCAACTATATTTCGAAAATTTCAAATGTTTCAAATGTAATTCTAAATTTGTATATAAGATTCAAGAAATGACAGAATTACATTTACTGACATGACATTATCTTCATTAGAATGGAGATAGGTCTACTTCCAAGCCCTCTGCCTTCAACAATATAATATCAGAGATGAACAACATCACTGCTTGTTTCTGTAGCATCATCATATTCACATATCTATATATTTCATTCATGATTTATTCCTCAGTCCCCATTCATAAATCATTTTTCATCATTTTCAATTTATGAAAAATAAAAAATAAAAAGAATGAAAAAAAAACTGCCACCGAATTTGAGTCCACAGCTTGTAAGACAATAATAAAATATAATGAATATTGAAATGAATGAGTAAAATGGATGAATGAAATGAATGAATGAGATAAATGAAAAATTGAATGTATAAAATGAATGAATGAAATGAATGAATAAAATTGATGAATGAAATAAATTAATGAGAATAATGAATTGAATGAATAAAATTAATGAATTGAATAAATGAATAGAATGAATAAATAAAATGGATGAATGAAATGAATGAATAAAATGGATGAATGACATAAATGAAATGAATTGAATGAATAAAATTAATAAATGAAATGAACGAATAAAATGAATTGATGAAATGAATGAGTAAAATGGATGAATGAGATGAATGAATGAGATGAATGAACTGAATGAATGAATAAGATGCATGAATGAATGAAATGAATAGTAAAATGAATGGTGTCGTGTTGCAGGATGGGGCTGGATGCACGAGTCGTCTGCAACGGCCGGCCGAGCGGACGTGTTGCAGAAGGTGAAGCTACAGGTGGTCGGCAACGAGCAATGCAGGGATTGGTACAAGTCCCAAGGGAAGAAGATCAAGATCCTGGACACGCAGATGTGCGCTGGATACGAGGCTGGATTGAGGGATTCCTGTTGGGTAAGTTTTTCATTCATTTTTCATTCATCTTTCATTTATTTTTCATTCATTTTTCATTCATTTTTCATTTATTTCTCATTCATTTTTCATTTATTTTTCATTCATTTTTCATTCATTTTTCATTTATTTTTCATTCATTTTTCATTCATTTTTCATTTATTTTTCATTTATTTTTCATTTATTTTTCATTTATTGTAGAGGCACTACAATGTATTTCTGGCAAAGATCTCGAAAATGAATAGCACACAAGCCTCTCTCTCACATTAGTCTCTCTCCGTTGCTCAGCCAGCAAACGCACCGCTTTGGAAACTGTAGTCACTGCTGGGCGTGAGTTTGAGTACTGTATAAGACATGGGTATTTGTGAACGCCCTTCAACTCATTATCACTTTATAGTTTCATCATCACCTGCTTATTCATATCCCCGTATAACCTAGCTGTTGGTGGGGTCGTTAAGCAAACAATAATCACTAAATGACACTTGATATTTTGACAATTTGTAGCTGAAAGAGTTTTATTCAATTCAAACTACGCTGAATAATATCTGAATTGAACTGAAGCTAAGTAGATATTAACGGATTCGAAACATTTTGATTCAGGACATAATAATATGTGGGCTTCAAATATATTGGTGGAGGTGCCGGGTTTTGTTACTTTCCCTGTTATTTGTCAATGACTCACTGTATTGATGACTTTGGCGGCGTGTGAAAGATTATTGAGATGATGGGATGATGAGGTGAAGGTTTTGTAGGTAATAAGAAATATACTGGAAAGGAAGCGGTGGTGGCCCATATTGTAGGAAGTCTAGGAACCATCCTGGCATTAGTCTATATTCTGATATATTGGATTGATCCAAGAAAATAAATACATTGTCAATATCCTCACCATCAACAGCCAAAACTTTGGCTGGAAAAATCCAACAACAGCGATTTTTCTGTATTTAAGAAAATTCAAATACATTCAATAGCGTTAAACACGATCATGTACTTGGTGACGTCACATACCAGAGCAACATCAAAATTTTAAAATTCATAATGTAGATTTCAATGGAATATTATGATCACGAAGACCGTTTTTGGACATTTCTTGTCCGAATGTGTCTAAAAATAGAATTGTGGTTAATGCTATTGTAGATACAGAATAGTGACATCCCAATCCTAATCATGATACTGTTTCTAATCGACTTTCAATGTTTGGTAGGTTAAATGACGTCACAATCCTGAAACTGTATTTTAACGAATAATGACGATATACATTTCCCTAATTTTAGAGAAAACTAGGAATCATCATCTCATTTCCAAAAATTTGAATTAATTTATTCAACCTCCAGGAACGGGCCTTTTTCTGAGTCGTGACGTAGACATTACTCGATTATGTTCATGTTTCTATACGGAATCGGTGATTCTCACGTCATGACTCGTTGTCTTTGGATGACAAAAAAATCATTATGATTTCTCAAATTGAGATTATGATTTCTATTTTTCTCCAAAATTAGGGATACAAATATCGTAATTATTCCTTGAGATCTAGTTTCAGGGTTGTGTTGTTCTTTGAATGAACACAAAATTTGTGCGATATTTTTGGATGAGCGAAGCGAAGACTCAATTTCACCGTACTCGAAAAAAAGTACTAGGTTTTTGTTTGTTTGTTATTTTTTTTTCGCGCTCCACAGGTCAAATGGAGACGAAAATTCAGTTGAAACTTGGCCTCCACAGGTGTCCTTATATAATTCGGTATTTTATAGTTTTTAGGCGCAATCGGTTGAATCCCTTCTGAGAAAACTAATTTCAAAGTTTTTTAAAAATCTCATAAGAATAAGCCAGAGGAAAAAAATCGTGAAAATTATTTCTCTCGAGAGAATTCAAATTTTCATGAAATTTTAATATAATAATGATACTCATTATTCCAAAATTTCACTCAAATCGAATCAGCCGTTTCGATGTAAAAAATATATAATGCAATTTTTTTTTTAAATCACTCAAAACTATTAAGATACCAATTACATTCAAGCATCAGGTGTCACCAATCAATTGGAAACCACAACCTTTGGAAACGATCAAAACAATGCCTTCTTTATTATCATAGAAATCAATCAGGAAATAGGAGGGCAGTGACGTAATTGTTTGGATCTCAAGGTGGATATAATTATATAACCAATCCAAAGATATGTTCTAGCTGATCTATCAATGCAGCAGCACAACGCGTTTTCCCAGTTTAGTTACCATACCTCGAATTCTGTAATACTTTTACAATCTCAAAACAACACCAATTATTTCTCTATGTCTCATCATGCTATATTGTTTCTGACAGGCCGACAGTGGCGGTCCTCTGATGATGGGCAGCGACAACCACATGACAGTGGTCGGCGTCGTCTCCACTGGGATCGGTTGCGCACGGCCCCGTCTACCCGGCCTGTACACGCGCGTCTCGGACTACGTCCCTTGGATCCGGCAGCACGTCGAGGGCCCACACTAGATCAACAAACACTCGAGCAGATCACGAAAATAACACAAACAAACGTCGAAGGAAGATATACCAAAGTAAATACAAGCACAAATCTGGGAGTATCTTCAATGTACGGTCAGATGCAAATTTGGTTGGTTAACCAATAGGTTGGTTAACCAATAGGTTGGTTGCAAATTTGGTTGGTTAACCAATTAACCAATAGGTTGGTTAACCAATAGGTTGGTTAACCAATAGGTTGGTTAACCAATAGGTTGGTTAACCAATAGGTTGGTTAACCAATAGGTTGGTTAACCAATAGGTTGGTCAACCAATAGGTTGGTTAACCAATAGGTTGGTTAACCAATAGGTTGGTTAACCAATTGGTCAACCAATACGTTGGTTAATGCAATAGGGTTGGATTGAATTATGTATTCATGATTTATTTTCGAATCTAACTGTATATACGAAACAAAAAGGTTATCTACCAGTATAACCATCAGTATAATATCACCATTGTATTTGACTAGCTGTGGCATTTTTTGTATGGTGTTATAATTTTTCATGAACGAGATTTACGATAATAAATGCAACTGCTTCTTTTAAAAGTATTGAATTTCCTTGGCTTTCTTCAGAATTTCTTTGATATTATGAAATTACCAAAGTATTTACATTTATTCAGTTGGTAAACGACTCTTTCTTTCGTGGATACGGGTGTATATATCACGAAAGAAGGTCTTATTTTTAGGAGAACTCATTCACACCTGGAATATTATAAGATGTAGTTGCGTTCTTTATCTTAGGTCTCGTCTTGAAAATGACTGACCCTGAAAATACCAGTTATACAAATATAGCGCTGATATATTTTTTAGTGTCGTGATGTTTTAGAAAACCTTCATTTCTTGTGTATACAAGTATGTAAGGTGTGATTGAACGTTATTGATCAGCGCGGAAAAAGATTCGTAATTATTATAAAAAATTACTGTGATATTAGGTATTAGTTCGATGATGTATATCTATTTATTTATTTCTGAAATTATTGAGTATTTGTAAATCTTCGCTGAAGCAACTTGAGTCACCCTGATTCTAACAATTGTACTTACTTATAATATTTAACTGAAGTTTTAGTGACATCACTGATACGCACGTTATTCTTCAAGTTAACTATCTCCCCACTTAACCCCGTTGACCAGAACATCCCCAAACGAGCTACTTTCAGCATCACATTAAGAGCCCGCATCTTAGACAGATTTACAAGGTGCACTTTCGCCACATATATCTCAAGAAATACAGACACTACGGACTTGCGGTAGAATGCAATGAATAAGTAACACCCTCACAATTGAACACTAGTGATAGGCGTGGCTAATCGCCAAAGCCACCTGGATCTATACTTCATGTGGGAATTCGGAGATACTCTGATAGGTCAACGTGAAATTTCCCACATAACGAAGCCCATTTGATTGGATGTTCTGTTTTGTGACGTTTATGGGTGGGTCAATCACTAGTCGTCAATTAGATATACTTAGTAGAAAAATTGAAGAATAATTTCATCAGAGAACAACAATTGAATCAAAATGTGCCCAGCTTGATGGTTTTCATTACTTAATTCCCGGTTACCGAATAGTATTAGAAATAAATCACAAACGCACATACTCAAGTTCAACTTTGCTTATCAATATTTGACATTCTGATTCGCCTGTAATTAAACAATTTTCTCAATTTCCTTGGCCAAAATTTGTAATGTAACTAGATTCTGTGCAAATTATGAAATAAAAAACTCTCTCATCTAGCAGTGGCTACTGGAATTATCTCAATATTATCCCTTTTTCACTTTTTAACGCACATCAAACTTTTGAACGCACATCAAACTTGGGTCACGCATTTCGAAGAGAAACATCCTCAGCTAAAATGCGGGCTCTTAATCAACCTAATTTCAATACAGATGAACATACAATTGAAATTATAATTTCAACAAAAATATGATTTATTCATCACTTGACACAATAAAAATTGCAATCTAGTGCGGTAGACTGAAAACAAATGTTTCTCAAAATAGCTACCCTGACGAATGACGAATGTGTCTGTGACGTTATTAATTATTCATTCAAATATTAAAATATAAAAGTCGGTGAATTTATCATATTTTACATATTGTCGTGTTGCTATAACAACTATAGTTCTTATTGATATTCTATCATCAACCAAACTATACTACTGAAAACATCGTTTAAAGTTGGGTCATATAACAAGGAATTGCCATAAACATGTCTATTAAAAATTTTTATATGATATAATGAAGTTACAAGTTCACATAACCACACAGATTTGCACACTAGTAAAAATCATAATTACGTCCACGGCTCGATTTTTGAACAGTTACTTGAATAATCAGTTATGCTAATCGATAAGTTAAAGGTAATTGAATAACATGTATCCAAAGGAGATTCCAAGGTTTGTTTTCTAAATGAGTCGTTAAAATTAATCAACTGTTAATTCGTTATCTTCCTCGGTTAACTGTGATATTGTATCGGCTAATCAGTGGATTAGTCTAACGTAATCTTAACGGACAGTTGAAAAATCGGATCTCGAGAATTTGGTACATCAAAAGATGATAATTGGACGGAAACAAGTCTTAAATATTGCCTGACGATTTTCACATTGTTCACATGTGTATTTTGATACTCACGATCGATTTGGTTTACTTTCGCTTATTTTAATGAATACATTAATAAAGATGGAAGTGATCTTCATAATGGTTCAATAAAATGAGCTATTCTAGTCAAAGATATTCCTAATAAAGCAACGAGAATGCAAAATAGTTGAGGTCATATCAATTGAGTTGGTGAATTATTGGAATTTGTAATGTTTGAATTAACAAAACTTGATATTTTTAGATAATCGCGGTTCCCACTTGGGCTTTCAGTGCTGAAATTTCAAGCATCATGCTATGAATATATAGTAAAATAAGAGTTATAAAAGTATTTATAAGTTATTAATATTATATTACGAGCTGGTTGTATCAACTATGAATGATATTAATTAGTTAATTGTCACTTGAGCTACTAAAATAACATACGCAACCAGAGTGATAACAAGCCATTTTGTTAATTTTCACCTAATTCATCAAGTATCACTTAGTATTATTGGCTCTCACATAACTGTCTTGTAATACTTCAAATGAGTACAGTCTTTGAACTGTTGCCACATTAATATAAAGTACCATATTTTTACGACCTTTGATGTATAACATTCAGCTTATTTGATCTTATATGATATTCTAGTCAATTCATAATGTAAAATATTACTTTAATTATGCAAATAAATAGTATATCTTTATTCAACTGATCTGTGTAGTTATTTCCGATATTTTGTAAATGTGTCTATACAAGTGTGTATCTGTGCATTCGTTTACATATTGAAACGAAAATTATCAACAAAGTACTGAAATCACTCATCACATTCATCATCCCCATCATAATGCCATGAAATCATCAATATAATATAAATAAATTGAATCCTTCATATCCTATTTACTGATCCTCATTCTCCTTATTTCATATAACTTATATGTTTATGGCTTCTTATAGTTCTCAACGGAATTTTCCATTTCACTTTCGTATAGTTTTATTATTTAGTCACCTGACGAGTGCTTCAGATAATTCATTATAGCAATTAATATCCTAGCTTCCATCCTTGCTCATCCTTGTTCTCTCTATTGTTATCAGTGATTTGATTCATTTTTTATATTCATATTGGGTTTTACGACGCACTTTACTGATGACTACGATCTATTGGCGTCAGTGATGATATATGAGATAGTGTGGTGATGAGATGAAAGGTTATTATATTATTTTGGATAGTGGGAAGAAGTCGATTGTGACCTGTTGTTAAGCAGCCATCCCAGCATTGACCTGAACGACAGAGGGAAACCAGGTGAAATCCCTGTCAGGATGGTCGACCATAGCGGGAATCGGACCCCAGTCTCCTGAATGGCGGTTTAGTATATTAAACACTCTGTCACATGTCTCAGCTATAAGTCATTTGAAACTATATATGTTGAATTGAATCATTTTGGTTACTTTAGAGATCGATACAGTAGGAGTGGTATTCAATTTTTATTCACTTTTATGTCATACATTGTCTTTTTCTTGACTTCTCACAGAGTGCATCGTTACTTCAGCCTCAGTGTGTAATTGGTTGTATTTGTGAAGTTGACCAATCACGGAACACGTACACCGTCCATTTCAAGACTGCATGCACTTTTCCAACTTACATCGTTTTTGATTGTCGAGCACAGCAAATCGTATGTCACAAGTTTTTTCAAGTTTTTTTCCTGAATAAGAATTGTCAAGAAAGAATTCCATACCGGCTTACAATGAACTTAATTTTTGTCAGTCTTTTGATCAGAACTAATATATTCAGACTATTGTTTCATGTGTGTCCGTGGTACGTGATTTTTACTGAAATATATTCAGAGAATATATAACAATATTCTTGTTTGGGAACCTCCACCCAACTCAACGTCGTCGAACCATAGTCAAACGAACACAAATTAAGAAGTGTATTCAATCACCGCATCAATACCTCGGTCGACACCAACACCACTATACACATGGTTTGTATCGTTCATATTTATTGTATTATTATTTTATCCTGCTTGAACTAATTTGTTACCTGAACTCTCTCACTTTGTTTATAACCATGTCCTATCTCTATCTCAGCACTATCGGATTAAAACGGCTCGCTATACTGCCGTGGAATTGGATAATCAAGCCATCTTCTAAAGTAATCACACTAAATTTCATTTTGTTTTGTGTTTCCTTCAGATAAATTTGCTTTTAATTTGATTTCTCGCAGATTACATTCAACAATTATTTCTGTTGGGTAACCCAACGCGTTACCCATGTTTTGCCACACTTAATTCACAATTATTCTACCTCTATACAGTCGACCATCCGTTTCACCTAATTAGGTTTATATTTGATTTGATTTGGTGGTTGAACATCAGAATTCCATTGTTAATTTATGGTTCATAACCTCTCAATCTTTCATATGATCGTAACTATTTGGAGTTTGTATTGCAGAGTCTTGAATATATATATATATATATATATATATATATATATATATATATATATATATATATATATATATTTATATATATTAGATTCTTCAAACTTTCGCGTGCAGTATTATGATGAGACATTGTTTTGGGGTTAGAACGCCTATAATGAAAACAAAGACACATCCAAATATCATATTGTAATATATGAATATCATTGTAGGCAATATTTATATTGAAACAATTTTATATTTGGATTTGTCTTTGTTTTCATCATACGCATATTAACCCCAAAACAATGAGTAATCACACAATATATATATATATATATATATATATATATATATATATATATATATGTATATATATATATATATATATATATATATATATATATATATATATATATATATATATATATATATATATATATATATATATATATGAGTGTTTACCATACTAATAACCAGAATAGTAGCTATATTACTCATCAGTATACGGAAACACTTGGATTTACAATACAAACTGTATTATTGTAGTGCATGTTTTGCGGCTGGAGGTTCATCAAGGTAGTGTTTGTGCACAGACCTAATGAGGTCGAGTTTCGAGAGCCTGTTTCGAGGACCGTCAATATGGATGACCTAATCTCACGTCTCAGGTTAGCAATACAAGCATACACAAACTGTAAAGTGTTCTTCTGTGGATTTCTACAAGACTTGAGAACGTGCAAGTATTTTTTTCTCATATAGTACACTAGTCAAACGCGAAATATGCGTTGTAAGATGAGCGAGATATCTGAATAAGGTATAAAAGTCCTTGAAGTGGTTCTACCCTTGCTACTTTATCGACTCTGGTATTCTACACACCTTATGATATCTGAATAAGCTATAAAAGTCGTTGAAGTAGTTCTACTCTTGCCACTTCATTGACTCTGGTATTCTACACACCTTGACACATATAAAAAATACTTCATTGTTGGTCAACTCTTGAATGTAGAAAGCAGTGAATCTTGACAATTCAATTCTGTTACAATTTTTATGATATATTTTATGAATATTATCAGTTATTTTATTTTTTCTTCGAAACGACTGATCAGAATTGTTCACAAAATCGTGAAATTGTGTAAAATCTATGTTTTCACATTTAGAGAAAATTCCATCCCATTTGGAGAGATTTCATTTCTCAACATTTTCCGCTCAGCCAAATCTTATGAGGATTTTAGAAACTTTGAGATGATTTTTCTCAAAATCGGTCTGACCGATTCATTCCAAAAACTATACAATTCTAAGTTGGATGAGTTTGCGTGTACAAAAAAAAGTTTCATGTTGATCAGTCAACCCTTGCAACCTGTGGAGTGCTTACAAAAAAAAAAAAAAAAAAAAAAAAAAAAAACACACAGACAAAGCCCTGGAGGCCAAGTCTTGAACCGGGAGATTTCACTAGCGATGTGAGATCAAACCACGCCGTGGAATCGCTAGTGGTTTCAGTGGGTGTCAAAACAGCAGTCTTGAAATTCGAAAAGTGATTTCATGGCGACAGTGATTTCAGTAAGCGGTGGTTTGCAGTTAGGTGGTTTCAAATCCCTCCTCCGAATAGTTCCGATTGAAAGAACCAATCAAAAGGCTCGTTTCAAAATAAATGCGATTGCAGCGCCCACGTGTTACGTCATTAGTTGGAACCATATTGTTTTGTCACATTTGACAGATTTGCCGAGATTTCTGCTAAGTATCTTATCGAACGTTTTATCGAATAATCTTCGAGTAACTGCTAAACAACAAAGTATGTTGGTTAGTTTTATGGAAGTTAACCACTATTTGTTCAAACTGGACCTTTTCTGTACTCATAATTATAGGATCAACGCTCCGAGATCAACTCTAACCTCAATGCCATGGCTGAAGAAAATGTAGGTGGCATATTATTCACAGGAAAGTGGTAAGTAGCTTCTGAAGCCTCAAGCTTTAATATTATATAATATTTGGCCCACATATTAGCCGATATGGCACAATAATATTTCGTATGAGTATAGGCCTAATCCTAGACTTGGAGGCAAGGTAAGAACACTATAAATTCGATGGTGAGGCCTAGCTAAAGATTTACCCAAGCCCAAGGGGCCAAGTCATTGAAGTTGCTTGCTCATTATTATTTGAAATACGTCCAGGCCTATTGATATTTCAAGTTTGATTCCGTTGCAGTATCGCAGTATTAGATCTTACATATATTATATAACTCACTTCTTCAGGGTGTTGGGCCTATAAAGCCGTGCAAAATTGACTATGAATAAGCCTATTCATCATTATTTCACTATTCCGCAAAGGCCTGGAATTAAATTCTCATTTCGAATGATGGTGATGGAACTCGAGATCAATTCTACGTGAACTGTTGTGCTATGAGTAGGCTGTTGTTATCACAAGTTCACTGTCTGTATTTTGTTATAGACTTGGAAAGACATGGAGGGAACCGTACAAAGTTGGCTGCTGCGACGCTCGCTCGGCTTGTGACCGGCAAACGACATGACGTAGAAGATAATGTTCACACTGATCCAACTGCAGCAAGATACTTCTTCAGATTATTGTACCTTCACTATCGGGTTGTCATATATGACGTAGAAAATATAATTAGTTGTCCTCTAGTTTTTCGTTATGAATACAGCATAAGTGCACTGCGTGCAATTTGTAGTCAGATGTCGTGTAATAACTCACAATGTCAGCTGTCTACATAGCCAAGTGGTTAGCGCGTTCGCTT
>OZ023332.1:39491831-39586831 GCA_964007535.1 Brachyptera risi
GGTATATTCAATAAAACAGTTCATATTATGTAGACAACAAGGTAGTTGGATGATAAAAGTTAATTATGTTCTCACAAAATTATCAACTATAACAGTAGTAATCACATGTGTTTTTTCACGCACGATGACAAAAAAGTACGCAGTAGCCTATATTATTTCATTGTTTCAAATTATATAAACTTCATTTATAAGTAATAATAGAAATGTAAATATATATACCTATATTTTATATTATATTATACGGGAACCAGTAAATACCGTTCAATACAATCAACCACATCCATTTCTCACGGGATTGAAGAAGGCTCATATATTTTTTTTTACACATAACGTATAAGCGGGAATCTTACATTAACAATTCGATTATTTTATACTATGGGAAGATATAACTAGAATGACTCAATTGTTAACTCGAATGAGAATCTATTTGAGCTGCGCAAAAAGTACACACGTCTAGTTTTAACCCATTCGAAAAATCCGAATCTTATTCACGCGAATTTTTCGTTAAACTCTTCAAACTTATCACGATATCAGAATCCACCATTTTATTACGAAAGTTTTGAGGAAAGCACCAATGACACGATATAATAATCTGGGGTTTAACGACGTACTGTAATTACTATACGAAGTACGACGATAAATATATTATGTAGCACCTACGGAGCTCAGCTATATGTAAAGTTGAAACTAAACCGAAATATCCACCTTGCAAGTTAATCAACAAAAAGTAGTTGAACTCAAGTGAGTTCCAATTTTCTTTAACCTTCTATAAAGTCACCAAGAAAGATGTTTTCAAACGTTTGCATGAATAGTAGGCATACGTCACACGCATCAACTCGCAATCTCTTTCCTGTATATCTATACAAGATGGCTGCCTGTTGAGTTCAAACATGGAGTATACATAATTATAACTTCATTGTTTAAACGTGGCTGCGTTCGGCTTTTTCTCAAAGTACAGTCTCGTTCGTGCACGTCCGTGGGCCGTTGACGAGCGAGTAACGCGAGCTGCTGCCGTTACGCCGCGCCACCACCGCACCACGCACGAACAGCTCTTTGAAAGTCTCGCGAAATTGTCGCGACATACCGCAATAAATCGCAAAATTAATCGGATAACTAACAATAATAAAGAAATTCGTGAATAAAATGAGTACATTAGCGATAGTGTAGTCTAGTATTTCTGTTACAGTACTAGAGATAATATGTAGAACGGTGACGACGAATAATGGTATTTCGACAAGGAGAAACACGGTGACGACAACAATGAGCATGAGGGTAGTGCAGTTGGAATCGCGAAGACGTTTACACTCGTTGTTACGATTGTCCTTGAAGAGTCGTTCTCGATTCTTCTGCGCAGCTCTCATCGCGCGGAACAGCAACACGTTGAGGACAACGAGAGATATACACGGAACGGCGTGAACAAACACCACACGGAAACCAAAGTAAGCCGTATAATAAAAATCTATATTCATTGAAAACACCCATTCGGCGGGTCTCGGACTACAAACTGTCACTTCTTGGTCATCCCACATGATCTTCACTGGCATGTACACACGATCGAACAGACGTGTCGACTGATGTAGAGTCGCCAATAAACCGATGAGAAAGACACCTTTCTTGACGACTGGCATCGTGCACCAAGTGCGAGCGAGTGGGGCATGACACACGTATATGTACCGTTGCACGGCGAGCGCCAGTGTTAACCAGATACTAGCCGTGTGGAATAACGCGGGAATCACTTCGTTCATGACGTTCCACGCGTAGCAGGCGGTGAGGGGGGAGAGGGGTTTGTAGTGATTACCGAAGGTGTACATGTAGAACAGCCAGGGGGCGGGAAATAAGAGGGTCAACATGTCTGAAAGGGCCATGGCCATGAGGACGGTGTTGGTTGGGGTGCGCATATGCTTCTTGGAGAGGACGACGACGATCAAAGTGTTGGCGATGATGGTGACGACGAGAAGGGCGGGCATGACGTAGCCGTACATCGGTTGAGCATAGCGGATAGGTAGTTCGCACGTGACGTTCACGTAGCTGACGAGCTCGTAGTGGGTGGTGTTTGCGGACGAAGTGTTGGGATAGAAGTCGAGTGCAGTGTCGTTGAAGTGAGAGAAGTGGGGTATGCGGACAGTGTTGCTGCAGTGGGGTTTGTCGTCCGACATTGTGCCTGCGAGAGAGTGATCGCGCGAGTTGTCACTACTGGAGATGTGGCATCATCGTATCACTGTTGGGTTGATGGTGTGGCGGATCTGCGGACAGAAGTAAGCGAACATCAGTTATTGAGTTTAATTTTTTTTTCTGAAGTGTTGTCAAACATTTCTTTGGACAACAATTTTCCGAACTTGTGTTCTCCAATCGATAATTCGTATTACTTTGATTCCAACTTTTCTAGTTGCTATGGTAAACTGATAGACATGCTATATCTTTATAATCTACTCTCAAGTCACGATGTGGTGATACCAACATACTTCATCATAACATAAAGAAGGTGTATCAACTCCCATACTTATAACATGGACGGTATTTTTGGTTTCTTGCGGTCAGTTCAGAGCCAAATACCCCGATTGCCTGTCGTGATTCAGTGGATTCCATTGTGCACTAGATGTAGATAATAGTGGCTACGGTACAAGTGGCATTGTTGACCTCATACAATCTATAATTCACGTGTGAACTGAAACTGCTAACATAATAATTCTACTGAGTATTGTTGTTTTATATCGAACTATATTATAGTTCGATAAGAAAACGATAGTTGCGCTACAGACAATCGGGACCCTTTGACTCAGATTCTGACCCCGGAGATATTTCACTTCGAAGGCGCGAGTCAGTACAGGTTCTTTATAGTATAATACGGTTTGGTGGTATCACCACATCGTGCTCAAGTGATATAACCCATTGTTGTGATGAATGAACAACAATGTTCTCCAATAAAAAAAAAAAAAAAAAAAAAAAAATGAAAAAAATTTGTTGTGTTTCTCAATCAAAATGCCAGTATCAGTTGATTTACTCTCAACTGGTCCATAGTTGTTATGGTAACCTGATCGAACTATATATTCCCATCAGTTTTCAATTCATCTTTGGATAGAATAATAAATTATCTTTACACAGCGTTTTTGTTTAAGATCGTTTACATTAATCTTAAAAATGCTTATTAAAATGTGAATATTTAGCTCAACAACTTCAAAAAACTTATCAATTCATGAGCTGTTTTATTTAATCTTGATAGCTTAATTTTGTTCAAAACTTCGGACGAGACAATAATAGTGAAACTCTTTCAATTAATCAGAACATGTTAGCTTAATTGAATTCAGAATCTTGAACCTGAACGTACTTCATCAATACCGGACTTGATAACAATCTTCGAAACTTTTCAAAATTCTTTTCATCTAGTAAAACAGAGTTTGAGTTGTGTTTGTAAGTTTTCACGATCTTAATGAGCTTTAGACTTAATCAGTTCATTAAAAACTAATTGGCTGTATACGAGGATATAAAGCTGAAGGCGGTGCGTTGACGCGTGAAATGTTCGGCGTCGCGACGCTGGGCTGAAACGAGCGATCCGAGCGGATCCGAGCGGTAATTTATTATCTCGAGCATCGGGTGAGTTATGAAAGCACTTAGCTATAACCTTATCATCACATATTCGTTATTATGTAAGAAAGCGTGCTCAAACTATTAGGAACAATTATGTGGGGAGTATCAAGCGTTGAAGGCATACATTTATATGGTTTTCTCTAACGATAGAATTGTGCTAAAAAATAGAGTAGCATTCATGTAATTCCATCGATAAATTGGATCATTTGAATCATTTAACAATATATAATTAATTATTAATTGGGTGGTAATTTTATTTTCCTGTCATGAGTTTAGATGAGGAACGTTTGCGTAATCACCCCATTAACAGCTGGATGATTTGGGGGAATGAAAGTCCATGGGGAATGATATCCATTAATAAAATATTTATTGACCAGACATTATTTTATGTATTGAAGATCCATTTAAACAGGTTTTAATTATGAATATTTCTTCATTCAGCATTATCGTAAACGCAAAGTCACCGTTTATGGTCTCGTCGTAAACGTGAATGGTCGTTAAACAACACATATACATATTCTATGACGTGACGTAATGATTCCATAAAGCGTTTGGTATTTGGTGAAATTAAAAACCGCCTTCCGTTCAACATTATTATATCGACGCTCTGAAGAATTCATATAGCTGTACTTCTCCATCCGGAAACTTCTTAAGTACCAGAAAAATATGAAATTCATTACATAAAAATATGATAAAAACTAATTGGTCGCCGTCTTAAATGGGTTAGGCCTATATATGCATCACGTGATGTCTACAATAAAAATGCTAAAATATACAAGCAGCTACAACAGTTAATGCTAGGCAATTAACTCATGAAATTCTAGAGAATTTAACGAGACACAAAAAAAAAATGGTAATTAGTTCCTAGTAGAATTACTTTGAACGCGTAGACTTTTTCTTCAATGAATCAGAAAATAAATGTCTTAATTATGATTGAAAAATAATATTCATTTAGAATCTTCAGTGGAACACGCAATCAAATGATGATTGAAAAGTTGACGTGGATTTGAAGAGGATCGAGATGAAATAATAAAACGAATATTTTTAATGAAAAAAAAATCGTTTTAGGTTTTTCAATTTGATTATATTCAACTGAATATTGGATATTGGTTATTAGCTTCGAATAATGAATAGCATGCGCAATTCAAAGTACGGTAAAACCAGCAGTCTTAAATACATTTGAATCTAATAAAGTCCTTTTTAATTACATTTTCAGAGGTTTATTATGGAATGAAATTGATAATATTGAAGAGGTATATATATATCTCAAAAGCACCTTCAAGCTACTCACAGTTTGTATTTAATCCAACATTAATCGAATACTGATTGGAATAATATTGAATAGTTTATTCTGTTATATATAAATCATCGTATTGGTTTCGTTTGAAGAGATTTTAAATGATTCTAAAAGAGGTGAGTGAATTGAAGAATCGGAGTTGTGATATTGTTCTATAAGGTGGGTCTTCCGAATGTTTTTGAAAGTTTTGAAGTATTTTCAATATTTATCGTTCTGGTAATCAGCTTTGCATTCCTTTATTTTTTCGAATGCATATTTTATATTGACTGAACAAAATGGTACGTATTGGATTAATTCATTTATATTGTTGCTCAACGACCCCACCAACAGCTAGGTTATACGGGAGGTACAAACTAGTAGGGAATAACAAAACTATCAAGTTATGATAAGTGAAATGACGTTTTACAAACCTCGTGCCTTATGCGGGACTCGAGCCCACGCCCAACGGTGACTACAGTTTCTAAAGCTGTGCCTTAGCTGACTGAGCTACCGAGGCCGGCATTAGTTTGTGTTGTCAAATGTGATATCATTCACAATTACACACATAAAAGTAGGCCTAATATTTTTTTTGGTACTTTTTAATAATTCCACGTCACCAATATTTTTTATTGTTTTTTTTTTTATTTTTTATTTTTTTATTGTTTTTGTCACTCGGGAATTTTAGGTTTCTCTATCCACCATCTACAAATATTTGTACGAATTTACACCTAATTTTTACCGTAATTTGAATTCTCTTTTTCTACCACCATCAATAAATGTGTCGAGTTTACAAATTCAGCCCATACACAAGACTCGACTTTTCTCAAAATGGGATTTTTTTTTCTGTGATGTATTTTGAGCTCTGTACGAGAACTGCAAGAATAAAATGATGGTGCAAATATAGAATTGATAGAAAACGTATGTATGTATTATAAAATTGGTCTTAATTCCTCACATTCTCGTACTTAAATCTGTAAGAAATGTAAAACTGTATTCTGATGAATGTGAAATATTGAACTGAAATGAGATAAAAATATACGCTGTGGACAGGGTTCGAACCTGTGCGGGTAGAACCCATTGGATTTCAAGTCCAACTCCTTAACCACTCGGACACCGCAGCTTGGCAGTAGTGCTCTATTATTAAGAATATAAACTTATCTGATAACACAACGTCATCAAATACGTCATTGTGACTATTAGACAATTTAATTGGTCGTAGCTGGCTAGTGTTTATCATTAGTCATCAGCTTTACTGATAAAAGTAGGCCTATTGGATATGTGATGGAATAGCAACGTAACTTTTTGCTGTAGACTTGATTTGTTATTCGAAATTACGAATGGTTCATTTATTCCACTTATTTTTGAGTTTATTGATATTTTTTATTTCCAGATTGAAATGTAAGAAATGTCACGTGCTTTTTGTTCGAGTTTTACTTGAACTTCTATTTTTCTCGTTTCCACACCATTCGATTATTTTTTTCTTCATTTTTTTACTTCAATTTGAACAATTGATTTCAATCGTTTTCAATTCCAATCCATATATTTTTCATTATTTTTCATGATTTAATTCAGCTTGATTTCACGTGACTTTTTTTTTTGCTTTCTGGATTTTCGTGATTTTTTATTTTTTGTTCCCACGTCATTTGCTTCCGATTTTTTTCAAAGTTTACGCCCGATTCCAGCAGTTCCCTTGTTTTAGTGGCCAGAACTCATTCCCATGAATCAGCCATTTCTATCCACATATTTTAATTATGATCTTATGACATAATTTTTTTACCATTTTGGAAACAATCTTTGCATCTAGTTTCGACGTTATAAGAACAATTATCTTTATTCATAAGAAATGCACTGATTATGAACAGGGTCTCTAAATTGTATACCCAATCGCTTGATGGACAATTTTTCATCGTTTCACCGGTAATTTTTTTTTTTTTCTTCTAATAACATCGAAACTTGATACAAAATCATTTAAAACTGATTTAAAACTAAAATAACAGCACGGCTAGTTCAGTAAATCATTGACCATTACCAACATGACAATATTATGCTGAAACATAAAAAAATCACCAAATGTCAAATAATTAAATAATAATGTGGAATAATTAAAGCACATTGCGATATGACTATAACGTGAGCTCACTTGTTAAAAATCGTATCTTATCCAGCAACGGATCGCTTATTTGATATCAAGTTATTAACAGCGCGTATCAAAATATCGAATGATGTAAAATAGTTTATTCATGTTTATTTATGAATATATACGTACATAAAGCTTCATTGGTCCCTGACTCCAAAAGTGAACAGGATAACAACCAATATAAAATACATGAAAAAATGGAATGGTAAATTATTAAATATCTGATAATTGAAATGAAATGAAATTTAAATAAAATTCAAATAATTGAAGATAGCCTGAAAATAATAATACTAATAATAATTGAAAAAATCAACAAAATAAAGGTGAACATTGATTGATAACAGTTTTGATGATTTTCAAATATTCTAATGAAATGAGCTGACTTTCCAACTTCTTATTTCAGATAACAAGAAAAAACATTCAACAAAATCACTGAGAAATTTGAAATCGTTCCTCGACATTAAAATACATCACACGTGATTATTGCTGGAAGCTACAGAAGTTTTAATTACAGTATTGACTTTCTTGAGTATTGACTTTTTTGTTCTTGATTACTCATTCAAGTTATAAAATTTTCGGGTGATAAAAACCTCAGTCTTTCCTTTATAAATGTTTCAATTATCCACAAAGTCTTCAATGTTTGCAGGATGTTGGATGAAACGATTGGTCTCGGGCACAATGGTCAGAAATTACTCATTCAACCATAAATCATGAACCCAAAACTTATAAATAGTTACGAAACTACCCAAACATACAATTGTTTTTTTTCATCAAATTACTCTGCGTCGATGCAATCATCCGGTAAATACGCGTTCTGAAAAAAAAAGACAATCTCCTGACAAAAATACACTGCCTATTTGTTCATCGTCATGATTTACGAATAGCAGACTCCCTCTTCTCTCTCCCCCCCCCCCCCCTCCCCCCCTCACACACACTAGTGCGTCAACCTCATTTTGAGCGTCCACTATTTTAGTGCCGTCTGTAAGTGAAAGAACACTTGCCGGGATCGTCGAGTAGACGTCTGGAGACATTTTATTTGTGATCATAGCTCTCTCATGGAAGACTCTTCCAGATGACCTCTCCATGTTTCTACCATGTAAGAAATATTGCATTACGCCAGTATCAATCTTATACGAAAAAAGAATGAAAGAAGAAAAATAACTTT
Source organism: Brachyptera risi (assembly GCA_964007535.1). NCBI lineage: Eukaryota > Metazoa > Arthropoda > Insecta > Plecoptera > Taeniopterygidae > Brachyptera > Brachyptera risi. Next base: position 39,499,995 of record OZ023332.1, read on the forward strand.
CTTACCTAAACGAGATATTTTTTTTCTTTTAAATTCCCAGTTTTATGCTATTGAAGCAAAGCAAAGCTTACGATTAATTTCTTATGAAATGATAAAAGCAGCTTAGTGAATGGGAACAGGTTTTATTTGTTTCTTCTGCTGATAGGCCCAATAAAAGATGCGCTCGCATTTCCTTTTTCACGGATCAACTGAGAACTGGGGCTCCGTGCTCTGATATTCCATTACTTTTCCTACATCTTGAAGGTTCTGGCAAATTGAAAAGAGTAGAACTTTTCACAAAGTAACGTTAACTTTTTCTTGGCTTTCTTTTGGATGTTGATAAATTAGAAGACATTTGATAAAAGTGTTAGTAATTGCTCAGCTAACACAGCCAACAGAATGGTATATAAGAGAGCTACTGAAAGAGTATTATTCTATGCTCGAAAAATGACAATATATATATATATATATATATATATATATATATATATATATATATATATATATATATATAAGAAATTGAATAAATAATACATAATTACACACGTCATTGATACAAATGAAGGAAAATAAATGAGTGAAAGAATTAAGAATAGTAGTAGTATTGCTAGAAGTAGTAGTAGTAGTATTAGTAGAAGTAGTTGTAGTGATATTATTTTCAGGTTCTTATTATTGAACAAGAGACATTATGCGCTCACATTCTATAACCCGCAAAGTCAAGAAGTTTCACTTGTCTACGGCTCTATTGACATTTATAATACAAAATAAATGCACTCAAATTCAGTTCTTTAGATGAGAATACCACATGCCTAAACATACACACACCTGGATAAATACACACATACATATATATAGTCAAACATCAACTGCATTCGTTGATCAATTGAACATAACAGCAAATTTGGATGTTCAACTTACTCAGAAATGATGTTAGATGATGAAAAAAAAAAATAAATAAATAAAAAAATAAAAAAATATATATATATATATATATACAATTTTTTCCCACTTGAATTATCTTTTGGAATCTTGAGAATTCGTAAGGGATTCTATTAAATAAATGAGGGATTAAAAATCTATTTTCCTGTTCACCAACCATAGTAGCAATACAGTTATACAGTAGTAATAGTAGTATAGTGGTAATACTAGATGTTAGTAATATTACCTGACTGAATTCATCTCAAAAACATTATCCACTTCACTGTACATTAATTACGGTCATTTATTATCAAATATGTTTTCTTTTTGATGACAAGGACCGTACTTTATATTCAACATTTCACATGTATAAGTACTAATAAGTAGGCCTACTTGTATCGGTACCTTCATATAGTAAACGTCAGATATACTGACTGTTAACTATTTGACAAGTTAATAAAATGCGTGAATTGTGCTTCCGATCTACATTGAGTGCGGGGTGTAGAGGTTATGGTGGGGATGTGTGGGGGAGGGGGGTATTGGGGAGGAAGGGGGGGGGGGTACGTGAACCCCAAGCGGCGAACTAGCGACACAGTAATCTCTATAATTCGGTAAACCTCTCCATAACACACACACACACACACACACACACACATGTTGTAAAAACAGATTGTTTTTTGTTAGAATAACCAAAGAGTTTGTTTTGATGTTTCTACCAATTTCAAACCCATTCAGAAAATCATGAAACGCACCAATGTTTCCATACAAGATGATAATCTTTTTGCCTTGATCCGGTTCGAGCCCCGATTCCCAGGAGTCAGCATTCTACGAGCACAGCGTGATGGTATAGCGGATAGAACTGAAAGCCACGGCCAATTTACAACGTCGACTACACAATTCACTAACTCCAGAGATAGCTTCGCGTATTCAAAACAAATCGTTTTTTTAATTCTGATGGAATAAAACATTCTGTTGGAAAAAGTGTGTTCCAGTTTATCCTGAATGATATAATATAATGATGTGATTCTAACACATTTTGAATGATAAAATAACACGGTTGTTAACAGTTCAAGGGATACAGATAATTGAAATGACAGTTTTTGTATCAAATTTAGAACAAATAAAAAAATCCATTTTCTGTTTGAACTGTATATTAATATATGAACTGATTACGAATAGTATAAATATCTACTTTATTATTACACATGAATTTCGAAAGAGTAGAGAAGCAAATTATTTTTGCAAGCGTAATGGAAGAGGAAATCTGATGAATTAATTTCCAGAGGAGTAATGAAACCACAAACAAGATTGGTTTTGATATATCATGTTCTCATTTGATTGATACAGACAATGATATCAGATTTCCTAAATTATTGAATGGATAAATGAATAAGTGGATGAATAGCTGAATACATGAATGAATAATTGATGAAGAATGGATGAACTAATAAATGAAAATACGTAGTTGAATGAATTGAAATTATGAATTCTTCGAAAATACCCTGTTTGGATAAATTTAACGTTTTGCTAAATGAAACTACATTACAAATGATGTACTATATTAGACAATTTATTCCTCTCTTTGCTAATCAGAGTCGATAAAGTAGCATGGCTTGAAAGGTAGCACTACCTTATCGACTCAGTTCACACACACACACGCACGCACACACACACACACATGCATATATAGTGTATATTCGACTCAAAAACACTCGTGACCACTTGAACTTGGACCTTTTTTCATTTGTCCATAAACTCAAATATATTCAATTAGACGCAATATGTTAAATATGAGGTGAAAATTCAGATATGGAACATTCCTAATCTTTCAAAATTAGAAAAAAATATTGAAAGTACATCGAAATTTCAAGTTCCGATTTTTTCGAGTTTTATCCTCTTGAAAATTTCGAACGTGAAGAATAAAATAATTTATTCACACACATATAGCTTGCTTAATGCTTATTTATATATCACTTATTTTTCTCCTTCAGAAGGAAAATCAACTCATATAAATTAATCATAACTTTTATACTAGATTGAATGTGCTGAAATATCTTTTGAATACATAATTACTATAATTTTGAGATTGATGTTATCTGAAATGTATCAACGATCTCTATATTCAAAAACCAAACGTAAAAGAGACACTATAAAGTATGAGGTGTTAGTATGATAGTAACACAATGATGAAGACCCGTTGAGTTATTTTCTATTTATTAAGTATATAGAATTTACTTCGTGACGTATTTGTAATACTCATTTTCGTAGAGTTTACATGAAACATTCACATTAAAGTATACGAAACATCTGTTGAATTATAAAGAGCGAATACCTCATGTTTATTATATAGGTACAACCTGTTGCATGTTTTGTGAATAAACTGACTCGATCTCAACTGTTGTATACTTTACTTTTCAGAAAAACAACAACACGCCAAAACTTTAGTTGAAATAGTTTTGTCAATGTTTGTGCTCTGAGATATGTTAGTTTGGTGTTCACAGTATAAAACGCTGTTAAGAGAGGGCGGGCGCTCGCGCAATCAATCAGGCGCCGAGTTCAGTACTTGCATCAAATCAGAATTTTGTATCAGTCGATCCTAGCTCATTTATTCAATACAAAATACCAGATATCTCTATCTCTCTCCATATATATATATATATATATATATATATATATATATATATATATATATATATATATATATATATATATATATATATATATATATATATATATATATTTGATGGAGGTGCCGGGTTCTTAAAAACATAAAATCTCTTTTTTTCAGATCAATATTAATGAGGTTTGATATAACAAAGACTAGCCAGTTGTATTTTGTGAGATCGTGAAAGAGATACGTACGTCTTCTGGTGAGTAATTTTTCAGGACGAGATTCACGATCAGAAACACAACCACAACTTTCAAAAACGTTAGTCTTAAGAGCTTTGTGGAGTGGAGTTTCTTGATAACCATACAAGTTATTTCAATCATTCTGTTGGTGGATGACAGCTTCTATCACGTATTCAATCATATTGTCTGTCTCACCAATCTGAAGCAAGTGTTCGTATCTTTTCGATTAGTTTAACTGCCAAGTAGATACAAATGTCAATCATAGCTCAAGACTGACAAAGGAACTCTTCTGTTCTTGTGTCCTTGTCCTTGTTGAGTTCTTGTGTGCATTTTGAGGACAAGTTAGTAATCAAGTAAGGGTTGTGGTGTGACGTCACTAAATCGCTTCAAAAATTTATTGATTTCAAAATTCAAAGTCATTCCTGATATCAGCATTTTACTGAAGACGATAATATAAATAATTGCAAAAGTTATAAATTCTCACGTCCTTAGATTATTTAAACTTCCAACCTCCGTAGATTGTCTCAGATTTTAGTCAACTCGAGTATAATATATTTTGAAGAAAAAGTAGCAGTCCATGAGTCGAATGAAGTGTGTAGAGATGATCGACATCTTTATATACCTTTTTTCTGCTGGACAAGCAAACTAAAATCTGGCAAACGACAGATTGTGACTGAGCGACATTGTAGTTTTTCTTTTCAACCAAAAATAAGATAATTTGTGACAAGCCCGTATGGTGTATGGTTTCCACTATCCTCTATCGTCACTCCACCTTTACACTGCAATGTGTCATTGAATTCATTACCAAACTGAAGTGTTGTATTAGCTTGTTATGAAACTATAGCCATAACCTGACCATACAGTCTAACCCATCATGTGTAATAATTACACATTGTCTGGCTAACGTAATACGGACCGGAGGGTGGTTCTGATTAAATGATGAGCCTAACATTGTGATGCCATGACGTAATGGAATATTCCGAGATTATCTTCCATCGAACATCCTGTGTAAACGAAACGAGCTATACGGTGGAGCATTCTGGTGGGTTTATAATGAATGTTGCTACTGTCGAGTTCAATTCAAGGGTAACTCAGTCACGAATTTGTGTCGAATATTTTGTTATTCATTGTTGTATCAATGGTGAAATAGTATATTGTAATGTTGACAAAACTTGAGTGAAACTATCAGGTATTTAGTTCATTTGATGGTTCAATAAATTATTCATTCAATATTGTCGAACCGATTGGAAATCAATCGATCGATTGTCAGAAAGAGAACAGTATTTTTCATATTGAATAAATCCAAGAAATAATATACAAGATAATAATATATTAAATACGAAATAATAATAATAATAATAATAAGAATGAGAATAATAATAAACCGGTACAGTAGCTGAGTGGTTAGCTCACTTGCTTCGTGTGATTCGGGAGGTGAAGGGACATATCGGACACGGTTCGATCCCTGCCACCGTCCATCTTTACAGGGGTTTTTCGTGGTTTCCCTCTGTAGTCTAGGCTAATGCCGGGATGGTTCCCACGACCGCTTCCTTCCCACTATCCTTCCCACTACATATAAAAAAACCTTCATCTCATCATCCCATCATCTCATCAATCATTCATCCGACGCCAATAGATCTCAGTAATCATTACAGTGCGTCGTTAAAACCCAATATGAAAAAAAAAGAAAATAATAATATACAAGAGATTGAATTTTACTTTTATCTCTATAGAATACCGATATATCTCATAAATACTGATTGGTATCTGGTACATCATCTGATGAACTTGTCTCGTCCAGAGCTTCCTAGAATACAGCAAGCAGACAAAAGGTGACAAACCGGAAACGTTGCCGGCTGGAACCGGATTCGAAGACACGTCGCCGACCCGTGGACAGTTAGGAGGAAAAATAACGAGGACAAATAGAGTTCACGCAGGAAGTAGTCGATGAGGTGAGACGGGAGAGAGAGAGAGAGAGAGAGAGAGAGAGAGAGAGAGAGAGAGAGAGAGAGAGAGAGAGAGAGAGAGAGAGAGAGAGAGAGAGAGAGAGAGAGAGAGAGAGAGAGAGAGAGAGAGAGAGGTAGAGAGAGAGAGAGAGAGAGAGAGAGAGAGAGAGAGAGAGAGAGAGAGAGAGAGAGAAGTAATACGTGTCGAGTACGAAAAGTAGAGATGTAGACTTCGAAAATAATAACTTACGGCGACGAAAAGAAGCGGAAGCATGCATGTAAAGTCAATGACGAGCTGGAAGGGAGTAAATAGATTCAGCTTATAAAGTGGAAATAAAAACGTGGAAGGATGTTATTTAGATTTGTTGAGAAAAAACGAGTGAAGTTCAGAAAACGACTAGTTGATCTCATATTACGTTTTTTTCATTAAAAATATTAAATACAAATGAAATAGTGAAATATCTCATGATGCTACCTCAAATAACTGTCAAATAACTCAAATACTGTCGCCTCGTATTAGGACTGAAAACTTTTCAACCCTATGTGTTTATCATGCATATTCTTATAATTATTCACCCTCGTGATGAGATGTAGTATTTATAACATTATTAATTTTGTATTTCATCACTTTGATATCGTGTTGTGCAAATGCATGTGTTGCTACAAGAGACATTGCTAAAAAATCAGTTCGTCTCTCACAAAAATAATCCAATAAGAAGAAAATAATCCACTGATGAATCTGCTTAATTTTGGTTAAGCTCAACAGAACACAAATTAAATTACCCATTTTTTCTCTTCTAATTTTTTTTCAATTGAGCAAAGAGAATGATCATTTCACCATTCTTGGAAATTTTATTTTTTGTGCGCTTCACAAGTCAGACGGAAAAAAAGAAAACGACGTTCGATGGACCTCGACATGCAAATATATGCCATCATCTAGCTCAATACTGTATAGACTTGAGGTGCGATCGGTTGAACCAATTTGAGAAAAATTATTCCCAAATTACCCCAAACCCCATAAAAATAACCAAGCCTGGAAAACAATGAGATAAATTATCCGGTTGAATTCAAATTTCTACGGAATTTAATTGAACGGAATATTAACACAGTTGAACGTTTTATTCCGTTCCGGTAAATCACGTAAACCAGTCAGAAACTATTCCTTAGTCCCACACAAGACATGAGATTCTGTAAACGTCCTTTCACTTATCATCACTTCATTGTTTCATAATCATTCGTACCCCCGCATAATCTAGGTGCTGGTGGGGCCGTTAAGCAAACAATAATCAATCCAAATCAAGGTTTGCAGGTTTCGAGTACACTTCACACAAATACCTCGCTCATCTTACAACACATAATCTGCTTCTACCGACTTGATATAACATCTCATCATCTCCGCTCCGTAACAATAACGTGACGATCTCACGCGGTCGTCATAGCAACCACCTCATTTCTAGAGTGGTGTGTGAGTTAATTATCTCGGTCTCGGTGGTAAAGTGTAAGCCATGTTAGCTCGAGTAAGAGTTGGGTTCATCCCAAAGAAGGTTGTACTTCACCCTAAATGGGCCTCTTTAGATTAATCGGAGAGTAGAAGGTGTAGGGCGGTGACTACCCGTTAACGGTTCACGATGGATTCATTGCCAAATTACGTTTATCTGATTAAGGTCTAAGGTTAAATTTGAAACGAAACAAAAGAGGTTCATTTTCGTTCTTGTTCCAACGATTCCGTATACTTCTTCTTCTTCAATTAAAAAAAAAAATAATATTCAATAATAATATCTTTATTTCATCTTGATTGAACAACAAGTTGTTATAAGACAAGTCATAAGTCAACATGATACATACATATAAGGTTAAGAATATCGATATTCTTTGGCAGTTTTTTCGCGCTTTGAATTGGTTTGAAGTTATAGAATCTCCTCCATCACTAATGTTATCATTCTGCCGACGATTTTTTTTTGAAAATGATCATGCTCAACGAAATGTACACATATATTTTGTACTTAATATATTATATCCATCTTCTATAGGCATATTTAACGATATATTGTGGTGTTGTGTGTGTGTATTGACCATTTGTATCATCATTTTACAATTGTGTATGTTATTTCTATTTCAATTGCACGCATATCGAAGACTTTTTTTTCATATATATCTGAATATATATTAAATTTTAATGTTTGAATTGCATATTCGTAACAAAAATGACGTGACTCATAACTTTGTAATGGATCTACAGTAAAAATGAATAAATTAATTTAAATTGAATGAATTTATTGGCCGTTATTCTATATCTCAAAATCGAAATAGAAGAGCCCCATCTTCGTTTTGTTTCGACGGTTCCGTATACTTTGACAACTTTGACGCGGCATATCATATGGGCTTTGACTTTCGTCGCGCCTTCATTTCGTTTGTAGTTATAGAATAAGGGCCCTGGGGTCTCGTATGGTACCCTGTCACTGTCGTAAGTGATCATTTTGATCTAACTGTCGTATCTTCAGTTCCCTACTACGCCATATAGTAGATACTGATGTTTGTCCGAGACAACACAAAAATGTTTGTATTGAATGGGAACAATCATAACCATAACACGAGGGGAAGTAAAAATATTTACAAAGGTTTCAATGGACTAAAAATGACATATCGTGATCCTATATATATGCGTGAACTCATATTTTTAATAGTCTACCAGAAAAATTGAAAAACTCCACCTGGCCAAGACATGTTTTCAAACTCAGAACAAAAGAATTTTTAATTTCTCATGCATTCTATAATATAACTGATTTTGAAAGAGCAAGAAACTGCGAATGTACATTCTGTTCCAACATACTATACTAGTTTTATTAAATAAATATTCACCATTTCATTTTATTGTATACTGACAAATTTCAATACTCAATTATAAGTCTGAGACTTTAATTACATGAGTGAGGAATATTTATTGTATAATGTATATTTTTGTATTTACTTGTACAATTTGTATAACTATGAAATAAATACTAAAATACTTAAAGAGTGGAATATACTTGATTGCATTTTGTGTTAATACTATCCAATCGGAATGCCCAGCAATGAGTCGAGTGTTCCTGTGAAGGTCCTGCTTGAAGAGTTTGTCCCTGAATCCCGAGTAAATTACTGATCATGATTTATTTTCGTTCTTTTTTCCTCTTTGTACATGTATTTATAATGATATTGGTTATTTGGTTTCCATTTATTTATTCTATTCATTCTGGTGAAATCTTCCCTGTGGTGCCCCATTCAAACGATTCTTATAGCTTTCATTCTTTGCCTCAATTTGGGAACACTGACTTCAAGACAAGTTTCGAATGTCGATAAAAAAAACATTCTCCGAATCACCACTCATTTGTTTATATTCTTTCTTTTATATATTCTCTTCCAACTTTTCATTCGTTCGTGAATTGACTATTGAAAACTGAAATAAGCCATGGTTTATCGATTTTTGATTTTTTTCCCTCAATGGTTAATTCATTGTTCGAATTATTAATAAGTTCTTCATCGTAGTGAAGACATTTGCCACCTGTATTTATTTACAAATTGTAAATATCAATTGAACTGAGCTCAATGTATAGCTACAGGTATCGAGTAATGTCAGCATGCACGTGGGTAGAGCGGTGGACCGTCAGATCGATGGCAACTGTTTCTATGCATGCCAACTGTTGCTGAATACGTACACTTTAGCAATTATACGTGTCACTACGAAGATAACATACAAGTTAGACAATTACTCACGGAGGTGTAATGGTAGAATTAAGTTTAGCCGCTTCATTACGAAACCACAAACCCCTCGCAAAAGTTAATTGCTTAATTTGATATAAGCCAGATCTACTGCGTGGATGTGCGCAAGGAAGATGAGACATTTCGAGCGAGTGACAGAGGATTTTGTTTAGGACTGAGATTAAAAAGCTGTAAGAATGAGTATAAGATTGTAAAACTGAGAAATTGAAAATTATCAAAAAATAAACTGGCACAACATGAAGATTTTTTGAAAGAATTTCCATTTCTATCCACTTGTACAAAAGCTATATGCAAACACATTCAGTGAATTGAATAAATGCAAACATTTTTGACCAATACGATTTTCAAACTGCAATCAATTCGATAGAATAGCTATACATTTAACAGAATTCGATAATTGAAATTCAATCAATCAATCAAGTTTTCAAAGTACTAGAATAATTGAAGTTGGAGTAGCTCCAACTGACAGTTTGAAGTTGTCATCACCATGGTTACCCATGCTATTTGTTCTCATAAGCTCTCAGTTGAAGGCTAACTACAACTTGGTTACAAGGGTCCTGGTCAATTAAGAATACTCATTATTGATTTTCTTATAAATACCAGAACAAAGAGCTGGATATACCGACTGATAATGAAGTATATTAATTAATCTATTATCGATCAAGGTGCGAAAAAACATATGCAACCAAGGTGTGGAAATAAATAATTATGCGTCTTGCATTTTTATAGGATAAAACATAATATCAGAGGTACAAATAAACAGTAAACAGTAGGTACAATACAAAATCAAGAATTACACATTATCTGTGGAAATAAATAAATTATGCGTCTTGCATTTTTGTGGAATTAAACATAATATCAGAAGTATAAATAAACAGTGAACAGTAGGTACAACACAGAATCTAGAATTAAACCAAAAGGTAATAATGAATACAAAAAAAGTCGAGTTTGAGTCGAGTACTTCGAACACATATGCAAAGAATGATTGATTGACCGGCTGATTATTTTCAGGAATCGATTTATTCAGGAAAAAATACTGAAGACTGAATAGACTGAATGAAATACAGATGAAATCCACGACGAGAATCAATATCAGGTGTCAACAGGTTTATAACTGTTGCAAACACTTGCAGTATAGGCCTATATGGGTATTATTTATAAGTTAATTTTGGTGCAATATCTCTATTTTACATTACAAGTTTATGCAAAATTGAGCCAATTCCAATTATAATTATTGATCCGTTGATATACATACTATAGCCATATTGTAATTAGACTACCGTATATAGTATGAATTGAATAATTTATGATATTGACAAAATGGAATAGAATATGTCATATTAGTTCAAATTGCTTGTAAAACGATATTATACAGGTCTCAATAGTATAGGTAGGAGTAATAATAATACCTGATTTTAGAAATAAAATAGACACATGATATACAATGACAACAGTGGACAGCAATAACAACAACAAACAGAGGTTAATGTGAAGAGTATTGAATATTTATTTCGTTCTGTATACACAGAAATTAATAGGCAATCCAGTCCAATTATTTACTCATTCTATATCTTGTAAATAATATCATTCTAATCTTGACCATATTTTGTAACCCTCACTTTTAATTATTCAAATCGTTCATTTTCTCATAGGTAAGGTTAGTTGTGAGAACAGTCATCTGACTGAACCTGGCTCTTTTTGAATGTACCAACTCCTGTTTTACATGATGAATAAATACTTTCTATTATTATTACTTTTATTATTATTCAGAAACTCTCTCACGCTATAATAACATTCATCAATTGGGTAGCTTTTCTGTCTTGATTCAAATGAATCCGTTCAATTCCTCTTGAATGCAAGAGAGGTAGAGAATAATAGAAGTGAATGCCAGCATGCATGTGTCCGGTTTTAATAATACATATATTGTACTTATCACTTTTATATTATTTGTATGACCTATATAATCAAATAAAACCTATAAAATTATGAAACCTATAATCTAGTTGTTGGTGAAGTCGTTGAGACTATCATCATCGGAAACAAAATTCGATTTTTGTAAATCAAAAAACGACGGAGATTATAAAAAAAATATCAGTTCATGCGCTCAGAAAGTGCCATTAACAATGATCATCTGATAGACAGATTAAAAGTTTCCAATGTGGATGAGAAAAAAAGGAAAATAACCAGCTCGTTTTATAATATAAGAGAATATTCGAGAGAATTTTCATACTCCTAAGTGGAAAGTTTGGAAACAGACATTAATGAAAAATTGTAATCGATGAGAGAATGGATTAGAAAAGAATTCACGAGCTTCTACTCGACTTTATAGGAAATGTATTCATTGTTTTTTTGAGATTTGTTTTCAGAATGAAATTAGCTTCTACCTCATCAAATCATTACAAACTATGATGATAGTGGTGGTTCAGTTTGGAGGCAGGGTACTATAATAATATATTATGAATTTCAGTGTCCAAGCAGTGACTTTCAAAAATCACGGTCGTCGCTTTTTAGATGGTCATTCTCTGTTATGCATGGTCAGGTATTTGTAATATTCACATTTATGTTATTCAGCAACTGAATATTCATTCAGTCGAAAAATTATCATGTTTGATTAATTGAGTTGGTAATTATAATTTAAATGACACATCAAACACATTTTCATTACACAAATCGAGAACATACACGTAAATGAGATTGAGAAATGGACGAAGACGAGATTTTTTTTTTCAAGAACAGAAAGGCGAATTGATAAAAATAAACATGAACCTCGGAGAGAAGACCAAAGTTTTTCCTCCCAACACAAGTGAATGTTTATATGAGAGAAATACGAAAGAATCGCAAAAAAGAAGATTTAATCAGAAAGAAGATTGAAAACTTTTTTCCCAACACGACTTTTGAATTACTGCTCTCCATTTCTGAACACTATAATAATTACAAGGTATTGAATGTGCTATATTATATCCAACTAGGAAAACGCTATATACGCGTTGTTAGACGAGCTGATAGTAATAGTATGTCGACTTTTTCGCCAAACTTTTGCCTATATTCGCCAATTGGGTGACATTTAAGTTAGAAATGGGTAAAAACTGCTTCGAGTGGTACCAATTTAGCACATTTTATGGTTTTTCTTCGAAATGGCTGATCCGATTAGGCTGAAAATTTTCAGAAATGTGTATCAGAATGTAAGTCAACTTCACGCAAAATTTCATTTTTTTCCTTTTTTGAAATTTCTAAAATTCATAAAAAAAAATTACCATCCTATAATACCACAAAACTATACAGATCTAAGTTAGATGAGGAACCATTATGAAAAAAAGTTTGAAGTTGATGGCTGTAGCCGTTTGACCTGTGGAGAACCGACAAAAAAACATGAAAAAAAAAAAAAAAACATAAAAACGAACACCAATTTTTTTCAGTATGTCAAATTGAATCCTCGCTAAAGCTCGTCTAACTATTTATTTGGAGTGGTAAGATCGCCCTTGTGGTGCCCCGTGCAAACTATCCTGCACTTTCATCCCTTGTCTTTATAAGGAAACAATGACTTCGAGTCATGTTAGCAATGTTGATACAAAAAATTAAATTAATATGATAATGAATTATCAGTTTGTTCAATTTTGAACCAAGAATGAGCGATTACAATTCATAATACCGGTATCTTGGACATAGGTAGACGTAATTGGTGAAATTAGGGCCAGAGCAGCCCTGACACATTTCAATTTCAATTTCAATTTCAATATATTTATTTCATAATTGTCACTTATAAGCACATTTGTATAGCATAAATCTGTACGAGTATTAAAATACGTCAGTTGTGGATATTGTAAAACTGGTCAAATTAGATAACAAGTTAATTTTTCAATTCAATTCAATTTTTTTTTCAATTTATACATCTTTTTATTCTTCATCTTATCATTATACATAAGAAAACAATACAAGCAGTAAATAAAGTGAACCAAATATACCAAATTAACATTGCAAAAACAAATCAAAAGAAATAAGATAAGAAGAAGAAGCCCGCGTAAGAACTAAATCTTGTGTGCGGGCATTACTAACAAATGTTGATATTTCGTTGACGAAACTATAACAAATAATAAATGGAACCTGTTTCACTGTCCTTGTTTTTCCAAGTGTAAATAATAAAGGAATACAAACATACAATTATAAATACGTAGAAAATAACTCGAGAAGAATATAACAAAACAAATATAATATTAGTTAAACGAAATAGAATAATACATGGATCAAGGCACGGTAGTAATTCTTCTTAATGAATGAGTAATTCTTCTTAATGAATGAATGAGTAATTACATCTACGAGTAATTACATCTATGAGTCAAAGTATCATAATTCAAACTGAAATTTCACTTTCATACACAAGCTCTCTAGTCGAGTCACGCAGCATTCAAGTTCATACATATAATAGTAATAATTCTAAACCTGAATTGTCTGTCATCACATCCGTGAGTTGTTCACTGCAGTTCACCTTTTCCTCCCCCTCCCCTCCCACAACCACTCGATACCCGTCATAACCTTGACACGTCATTGACACCACGTTGTTTCGACAACACTGATACTACTCTTTCAAGGGAAGAATGTGTGTAGTTACCGAATATTCAGCAACAATAAAGTTATCTCAGTTTGAAAGGTTCGTGTCGTGGTTCTCGAGTGTAAATTCTTTCTCCAACTTCAAGTGTTAATTAGACCGAGTGAGTTTTGATATTTTGATCAATATTGATAGTTCTACTGTTCATTTTTCTGTTTTTGTTGAATGAGAAGAACGGTGAAACGGTTGGGTCTGTAGTCTCTGGATTCTTGTAGTTGCTCTTATTCCTTATTCCTTATTCCTTATTACTTCTTTTTATTCGAAGTGACTACAGACACGAGCGGACACGAATCGTGGTAAGAGTATCGTGTACCCTAACGACCGAGTACTCCAATTATGGTGTTACAATAAAGTTGGGGCTACATTTTTTAGATTAGGTCAACTGGTTAGTTAAATTAGCTTGATTTAGTTCAATATAGTTTATTTTAGGTTATCGTGTGACAAGTACGCATGCACTCTAGTATCACTAGTTCAAGAAAATCGTGTGCATAGTGGCTGTTTTATTTTTTTCATCGATTGATATACATTTGTTCAACTATTTGACGTTAAACACGTGTTTCTTCACCGCAAGTTCGACCATAACCTCAAACACCCTGGCTGAGATACAGCGATAGCAGGTCTACAGGCGATCAGAAATGAGGTAAGTCGCTCCAGACCACCTGTATAATGATGTGGATTTACTGTGAAAATCTCAATAATTTATGAAGCGTAGAAGTAAGGTGGAATACCCTATCAGAACTTGGTATGTCAACATAAATTTCATTTGGTAAAAAGAGTAAAAGGGTAAAAAGCATCAATTTCACAAAATGAACGCACAATCGATTCGCAAGTTCATCTTTCGTGGATATTATCTTGACTTTAATATAACTTCATATAATTATATAACTCATTTATAATGTCGGTGTCACCCTCCCCCTCAAATTTTCCATATATATATATATTTATATATATATATATATATATATATATATATATATATATATATATATATATATATATATATATATATATATATATATATATATATAAATCTCCGTGTGATATATATATATATGTTATATCTCCATGTGTGTTATGTATGTAATGATAGTGTGGTTACCGGACAAGTGCTAGAGTGCAAGTGCACTCTTGCATCAAGTGATCGAGAGATGAGGTTAGACCGACCCTGAGTTCGATCCTCGCCGACGTCCGTCTTTACATAGATTATTCTTGGTTGTCCTCTGTAGTCTAGGCAACTTCTGGGATCGTTCCTACAATATGACTGCCACGACTGCTTCCTTCCCACTTTCTTTCTCCATCTTTCACTATCACTATCTTCACTGTTAAAGAAACCTCATCTCATATAGCCATCATATCACTAATCATTCATCTGGATAAGTCATCACAATATCAATGCGAAATCAATGTCAAGGAATCATTACAATGCGTCGTTGAGCTCAATGTAAATTTATCGATTTTTCTGTGAAAAATGTGATTTTTTTTATTTTTATGAATTTTTCTGTGAAATACGAATTTAACGATGAAATTTTTATCTAGGTTACTATCAAAGCCGGAACGGTGTTTCCTTTTGTAACTCGTTTACAATCAATAATAATGTCAATAATAAATATACGTACGTTTCAGTTGTAGTTACGTCCCAGTATAGTTATGGATTTGATCTTTCCACAGCATCTGTAAGGATAAAAAGTAAATCAATAAAATATATTTTCATAATTTCATTTATTTTCACTGTATACAATCCCAAAGTCGTACATGCCAGAAAATTAGAATCGTGATTCAAAGCTATAAACCTGACATTAGAGACACAATTGTTGACGGTAATAAAAGTGAAAACAATTTGAAGAGAAATAAGAAGTTGAATGAATAAATAGTTGTTCAAATGGCTTCGAGTTAAGATCCACTGCTCCGTGAAGAGCTTTATTGAAAGGGTAAGAATTCATATATTTCTTAAATTCAGAAGGTATATTACTTTTATTTTATTGAAACTGTTCTGAAATATTGTGAAATCACATTTTATTACACCCCTTGAGATCAGATGGAAAGAATACAGCGTAAAATCAGTACTTGGTTTTGAAAGGTCTAATAAAT
Organism: Brachyptera risi; assembly: GCA_964007535.1. NCBI lineage: Eukaryota > Metazoa > Arthropoda > Insecta > Plecoptera > Taeniopterygidae > Brachyptera > Brachyptera risi. Next base: position 39,516,135 of record OZ023332.1, read on the forward strand.
CACAATTCTGTTACTGTGATTACACATTTATTTTCAATACCTTGAAGATGTTAATATAGGTGAAAACTACGATTTATATCACTGAATTGTCAAGAGTATACAGCTGAAAAATGTTTTTTTACATATACGATTGACAATAATGCGGTATAAATGAGATAATCACAGGTTATACCATCTTCAGATTTACTATAAAATATTACCGGCTGAGTGGTTAACGCACTTGCTCCATGTGACCCGGGAGGTAGTGGGCATGTCGGACCCGGTTCGATCCCAACTACCGTCCATCTTTACAGGGTTTTTTCGTGGTTTCCCTCTGTAGTATAGGCTAATGCCGGGATGGTTCCTACAGTATAGGCCACGACCGCTTCCTTCCCATTATCCTTCCCATTACCTATACAAACCTTCATCTCATCATCCCATCATCTCAAAAATCATCCATCCGACGCCAATAGATCTTGGTCATCAAATTACAGTGCGTCGCTAAACCCAATATATATATATATATATATATATATATATATATATATATATATATATATATATATATGTATATATATACATATATATATATATATATATATATATATATATATATATATATATATATATATATATATATATATATATATATAAATAAAATATACATGTGTTTCCCTCTTATTATGATTTCAATATCTCATACCGTTGAAAAATGTAAATAAAAATCTGACATCGCGTTGAATTGACTTTGAAGCGTTTGAACTCATCTAAAACTTCACGCTTCAATAATGTCAAAAACATCCCCTGATAATTCACAAACAATTCCAATTGATCTTCCAGCATTGTACATAATACAATTCACTGGTTGATTCCTGATTTCAATATCTCCCTTTTTGTGTCACAGAAATTATTAATGAAACTGTTCCACTGATGTGGCACCAATTTAATTATTTCGACTGAAATTGAATGAATTACAATTTAGGCTGGTATGAAGAGATGAAATGAAAATGTCATTATTTGGACTACGCAATATTGCACAGAACCACCCTGTACCATTATATAAAAAAATAAGTTTTTCCGAAGACAAATATGTTTACGATGCAACAACAGACAGAACTTGGGGTTCCTAGTCTGTTTGAGTCCAGAAGAAAAGAACACGATATGTAAATGCTCCAGGATATACATTCTTATAAACTCCTGACAATTCATTTTCAAATTCATAAACGACATACTTGGCATTTTTTGGTTATCACTACATTATTTCTAAAAGTATCGAAAGATTGGTTGGTTATGAAAATAAAACATGGATTTTTCACTCATAAATATCGTTCGTGATACTTAATATACCATGAACAAACACTTTCGTGTGACGTCAAAATTACAAATCAAGATTATTTGAATGAGTAACTCTCTGAACCCCTATTACTGAGATGAATGAGATGTGAGGAAAATAAAAATGAAAGAGAAAACGATTATCTCACTTGAAATGGCCGATTTACCATTACTAATCGGCCATTTCAAGGGAGATAAACGTTTTCTCACTCATTTTTATTTTTCTCACATCTCATTTACCTCAGGAATAGGGGTCCTGAAGTGACTTTACCCTTGGTTATGTATGTCATTTTTGTACCTTAAGTAATAATTAATCAGTCAATACTCCAATTATCATTTAGTAAAACTAGCTCTTGGAATTGTATTCTATTAATTATTTCACCGGTTAGATTGTCTCATCTCTTCTTTGAAACTTTCAAAACCACTCGGGTTTTCTGTGACATCACCACTCAGCCAGACACGGTCATAATAGTGCCAGTTCCAATGATATAACGTCGTGAATCTGAATCAGTTTAGGTTGAGTGAAGCATGATGTGGGTGAGTTCGAATTAGGGTGAACTGGAATCTGTCTACGTCCTTATACTTATGACGTGAACATCAAAAACAGCGGGAAACCGAAGGAATCAGTGACTTGAGAACAGATTTGGAATCGTCAAGTTGGCACCATCCCATCAACCTGGTGGATTAGCTAACAATGGTTGCTAATTGAATTAGTTATTTTTTGCTACATCGACTGATACATCGAGGCAGTAATAGGTAGTTGCCCATCACGTTGACAGGGGCGACTAGACCGAAGTCGCATTCACAACAGGAATTGGCAGGTTTAGATGTGAATAGTAATATTTGCTCACCGATATTTCATATCTCCGTTCACAACACCACGCAGTATCATCACAATGTAGTGATACCAACATAATTTATCATAATATAAAGTTGATGTACCGACTCGCGTCTTCAAAGTGAAATATTTCGTGGTCAGAATCCGAGTCCAGGGTTCCGATTGCTCGTACCGCAACTATCGCTTTATTATGGAACTACTATGCTATACAATGCCAATGGTACCCTAGCCAGTCTAATCTACATCTAGTTCACAAGAAAATCCGCTAAATCGTGACAGGCTCTAAATTGACCGCAAAAAAAAAATACCACCGCACCTTTATATCATGATGAATTATGTTGGTATCACTACATCGTGGCAGCAGTGAGGAATCAGAAGTAAGAGCACTGTTCAGTAACTCCAAACTTTTCTCCTGATATTACATCAAGTTGTAAGAGCCGGCCAATTGGATTACAAATTGCCAACAACGTCAAAAGTTATAGCTGTCATTTGGATCAGCTACAGCTATAAACAAGCTGTTTCATCAAGTATTTATTACTTGTACATTTTTCGTGATTAACTATGAAAAATTACGGCTTATTAACAATCAAAGTTGGGAGTCAACTTTTTTAATAGCAATAAGAATTCTCCTGGCTCTTCTTTCCCCCCCAAACAAAATCAGCAGGAAACAGCCAATGAAATGGTCTGTTCCACACACAACAGCTGATCCAAGTAATCAGTGATAACTAGTGATGGAACGTTGAAAATTTTCAATTGAAAATTTTCAGAAATTTTTCAATTCATTGAAAATTTTCAGTGCAAATTTATTGAAATTTTCAATGAAAATTTTCAATGAATATTTTTTTCATGTTTTCTCTTTCACTTTTCAAATGAGGCTTTTTTGGTTTCATCCTCATTTCCTGTTTGATGTTTCCTGGTACTAAGTTCTTTGTTCTTTGACTCTTTGACTTTGTCTGTATAGAGCTGTACCTACATAACCTCACTTGTTGTCACATGTTATAATTTTATAATTTTGTATCCAAATGCAAACTGCAAGTGCATGTGGTGCTTCAGAAAATCATTGAAAAGAGTGAATTCAAACGCCAAATTCTTCTGTAACAATGAACTAACAAAAAAAAATCAATTTGATTTTTTTTTTGAAAATTTTCAAGCTTTTGAAAATTTTCATGAAAATTTTCATGAAAATTTTCAACGAAAAAAATTTGCATGAAAATTTACATCACTAGTGATAACATATCACATTGTTGTCAATTTGTGATCCGAGTGGCTGACATTCACAGCTTGATGTAAAATTAGAAGCAATGTTTGAAGTTTACAAACATTACACTCACCACAAGGTAGTGATGACAACAGGTTTCAAAAGAAGGTATAGAAGGTATGACATTGCTGGTATTTGTGGTTTCTTGGACAAATCAGAGCCACATTAGAGGAAATGTGATCAAATTTAGTGACTCTCTTGTGAACCAGATGTAGATATGAGTGACTACGATTCCGATGGCATTGTTGAACTTACATAATCCTTGCTGAAAAATAAAAAACTACCACTGTTGACTAGAGAGCCTAATTTTTGATGATCAAGATCACTATCAAGAAGTTGAACATAAAAACATAAAAGTATATATGAAATATTTCATCAATTCATTTCGATTTTGAATATTATCTAGTTAGGAAACAAGTAATTGAAGTTCAAATCGCGTTATTACAAACTAATTGACATGCCGCTCTTCGCTCACATCTATTGACAGTCCCTTGCATCTTATTCACTAACTGGTAAGTTTACGTAACTTTTTGACAAGAAATGGCGCCCTCCATGCGCGGGAGTTGACCACTCTCTTCTTTAGGTATCTAGGCTCCCTACTGTTGACATGATTATCTACTGAGCCGTGTCCAGTGCTTTATAAAAGCGTCAGTTGCGCTACCAGCAATTGGGACCCTGGACTCAGAATTTAATCTCAGAAATGTTTCACTTTGAAGAAGCGAGTGGGTACATAAAGTCTGTTGGTAAGACTACACCATGCTCTTACTGCCAACTCCTCACTGTTACTGCGCATTGTTGTGAAAGGGGACATGAAATATCAATTAGACAAACCTTCCTCTCAAAGTGAAGTTTACTCATAAATTAAAGTTGGCATTAACATAAACGTGAAGTTTACTCGTTTGTGAATGGCCTTCACTATACTCTTAAAGCATGGTTGAAGACATACTACTTGTATAAGATATACTCTTATAGCTGAACAAGAGTAAATACCCCTCGTCCACGTCTGCAACTAAGTACCTATACGCTCGAAACTGAAGGCATGACCCTTATTACTGCCCGATAGTAGTACTTGTGATATCGTTTATTGTAATTTTAATCCGTTTTACATATTGTATGTGTTGGTATACATATGATGAAATGTACAGACAAGTTTCAGTCCTTACAGCTGACAAGAATACAAATTATGAAGAGAATATAATTAGTTTTCAAATACAAATAAAAAATGAAAAATAGGAAAATCAGTAGATTTGTAGAGTAAACAACAGGTGTTAACAGAAGAGATATGATAAAGTAGCAGGAGTAGAAGTGGAGGTCAGTTTTATTTCAACATTGTGTGACCTTTTTTGAAATGGTATATCATTCGTCTATTCTTGAAACATAGGTATATATTACCGAGATACGTTAATCAACGTTAAGAAAGCGTAAATATTTGTGTCTAGCAGTAGCTTCACACCACTTTGCAAACGGGAAGTTTCAGACATATTCGACATTATATTGATGATAATATAGAATGCTTTGCTTGGAAATAAGGAGTAAATATTTGAGTCTCGACAGTAGCTTCACATCGCTTTGCAAACGGGAAGTTTCCGATATATTCGACATTATATTAGTGATAATATAAAATGCTTTTGTCAGATTCTATTAATAAATGTCCAATATGGCCGCCGATATTGGAACGAGCATATGTCGCTGTCGACTGCAGGAGTAACGCATCTCGGTAAGGTAATAAATATATATATTTGCTCGAATCAAGTTTATTTCTAGTTTCGGTTGTTAATAGGACTGTACAATCTGCCAATTAACTCCTCCTGTTTCCTCGTCTTCGTAGTAAACACTAGACAGTAACTATCAAAGTTTGTTGTCTATAAAATACGTACGATGCTCATCAGGATGGTAACAAAAGCTACGTTCTACTTTCAGTCTTTTTGTGGAACTGTTACAGTTCGCGAGGCAGATGATTTCAGACCTGTATATAGATTATTGAATACATAATAAAAGACGTTCCAGCTCGAAACTTTGATGTATTTGTTGTTTAGATTTACGGTTTTCATCTCTGAAGTTATGTACATAAAACATAGTTGCTGATACATGAATTTTTTTTTGTTCATTGTTCGAAGGTATACATTGTTTACTTTGTTTTAATCTTGGTTGAAAATAGGTTTGTTATCATTGTGGCAATTTACCCAGCAGATATGAGATGATATGTTTATCAGGCTACCATAGCCATCGTAGAATTGTTGGAGGGGGGGGGGGATTTAATTAATGGTGATTTTGTGATTGGAGAATACAATTCGGAAGGCATTGTTATCATTTCGGTCCGATATGGTAATGGAAATAATTGAATATTTTTCAGATAGAGTTTGAAATTTCGAGTAATATAGAAATTAGCATTGGTTCTACACCGGAATACTAAAGATGTGAATTTACCTTCACAAAAACTATTCGAGTCCTGGTAATGTATTCGCTATGAAGAGAGTCGAAACAAACGTAACAGTTAGTTAAAGTTACAAAATTAGTTATAACACGTTTCAATCGATGATTGAGAAAAGAAACAAAGATCGCTCGATTATACGTATAACATATACGTCGAACTAGAAGTGTCTTCACCGAAATGAGTGGCCAAGTAGCTAGCACACTGAATCATCATTCAGGAGACCAATGTTCGATTCCCGCCATCGTCGACCATCCTGACAGGGATTTGTCGTGATTTCCCTCCATCATTCAGGTCAATACTGGAATGGTTCCTTACAACAGACCACGACTGATGTCGCCAATAGATCGTAGTCATCTGTAGAGAGCATCTTTAAACCAAATATGAATGAAAATAGGGAGCATTTTCAAAATGATAATCATTTTTATTAAAAATACCATGTTTTTAAGAAGATGTATGTCTATAACCCAACTGGAAGGTAACACTTCTTCACCAGTCAAACTTTCAGGTACATTGTATTCCAGCATTTAGCTGGAAAATAAATGTCACCTTCCAGTTATGGTCCAGACACAAACTTTTCGTACAAAACCGATCCATAAAATGGCCCCTCATCATACATTACAGTGGACCACCAGTTTCCATCATCAGCCGAGTTTCCTTGGTAACCTAATCAGTGAGACGTGGTTTCCTTACAGGCCGATGTCATTGTAACATCTCGCCCATTAAGACATTACGCCCCACAAAATCACGTGTCGGCAGTCACGTCAAACCAACGTGAGACAGACAATACGTTCTTGAGCACGACGTCTACCTAATTGATTTAGTATGAATTGTAAGTTACACTTCACAAGACAGAGTAATCCTCTCGTACAATTCCCTAACGCACAGATAATTCAATTATCATTTTTATGTTGGTATGTGACATGTGTCTAAGTGCTGGTTAATGACTTGGAGGTGGTAAAAAACGAGACGATGTTAGACAAGGGTGAACAAAGTTGGCTGTGTCGTGTGATGAACTTGGAAAATGTAGTATACATGAGTTGCTCATATGGATATAGAGAGAGAAGTTTATTAAAACAATGTCGCCAAAACGGTTGCCACACAGACACATGTATAACAATTTTATAAAAAAAGCATTAATTTTTAAAAAATAGGAGAATTAAATGTAAACAAATATAATAGAGACATTATTTTGAAAAAAAATTTCGAAGTAAAAAATTGAATATCAACAGTTGTTTATTAACGATCCCACCAACAGCTAGATTATATGGGATACGGATGAGCAGGTGATAATGAGACTATGAAGTAATGAGTAGTGAGGGGACGTTTATAAAAACTCATGCCTTATGTGGGATTCGAACCCACGCCCAACGGTGACTTTAGTTTCTGAAGCGGTGTCTCAGCTGACCGAGCTACCGAGGGTGGCATGGATATATTAATGGAGTGTAATGGGAAGCTATAGACACACCCCGATTTCAGAGACAATGATGCACGGCTCTCCTGTTCCACTTGTTGGTTATATTTTGAATATTTCAACGATTTAATTGGTTTCTTTTTTTGATCTTCGCTTTTTGATTGACTTGAAAAACTACAGGATAATAATTTTCTACTAAACGACTGATCTGATAGGCTATGTGACAAATTTTGAAATAATTTTCATCATTTTCATTTTCATGTTCAATTCATTTTTAAATTCCGTGAAAATTTGAATTTGACCGAAGAAAATATTAGATCCAAATTTTCTCATCTGGGTTATTCTTATTTATTTTTCATTTTACAAATTTCAGAATGTCTTATCTGAAAAGTGGTGCAACCGATTAGGCCTCAAAACTTCTGGATTATGCTTACTCAGTTTCAAAATTTGGAAAATATTTCTCTCAAAACAAGGTTCAATCGATTGCACATAAAAACTGCACCGTATCCCGTTAGATGACGCCACGTGTGTGTGAGTGTGTCAAATTTGTGTTCATCTCGTTTGACCTGTGGACCTGGAAAAATATGTCCCGTTTTTTTTAGTAAGCCCACAGAAAAATTGAGTCTTCTCTTCACTTATTCAACAACACTTTCTGAAAGTGGTTCCTGTACAATACAACCTCAGAAAAATCCATTTGTCTCATTATGTCAGAGTATAAATATTGTTCAGATGGATATTATCAAATGAAAGTTACTTGACACATATACATCAACCATTGAAATATGTCAAATTCTTTATTCAACAGTGAAAACATTGCATACCGTATTTTACAACTTTCCTGTATCGGTCATTATTGTTTTGACTGTAATCTTAATCTCTGCTTGCATCAATAGAGAATTGGAAAGAACCGAAATTGTTACATATTTCATGAACTTTTGTCGACTATATTGATCTTTTCTTTGTGATACATTTCACTATCGACAGAAAATTATCTTGATCAGTTAAAAAAACAAGGAAAACGTTCAATGGATTACTGAATTATTCAAGAATTTCTCTGCACCAAGTCTGAATTATTTACATTCTTAATGGAAGAAAAGTAAGGATCAGTGTTTCGTGTTAACGATGAAATAAATTGATATAAATTTATGGTGATAGTCAGGATGGTTTATCAACATGCAATATAATCAAATAACCATGCGATTGTTCCGAATAAATGAAACTGAATACATATTTTATAGTTTGAATATAAAAAATAATATTTTCTGAACGATAACAAAGCTCATACAATCTTCTTGAAATGCCGTCCTAGCCTCTAGCTTCAAATAGACTGTCAATGACTTTGATTGGCTGATGATTACTGAAAGAGTCTGTTCTTATGACAGAGCACGGCCTCTTAGACTGCACCAGTTCATCATATTTGACAGATAATTCAACTGTGATAAATTTAACACGATTCTGTGTCAACTCACAGCTGTAGATAATTATGTTGAAGAAGCCACGAATCATAAAATGTGTACTCATTCGGAAATTGCGATATATGTCCATGTCACAATACTTGCATGATTTGCAGTTGCATAGTTTATGTATTTGTTTTATGAATACAACTTTTGTTGTAAAAACTGATGCATTTTTCAAAAACAGTGACTGCTGAATATTCAAATCAGTAAACTAGCAATTAGGAATGAAATCGTGAAATAATTGCACCCACTTTCAAGTACAAGCGGCCAATAAAACTATTCCGATATGTGGATTTATCGCTTTCGATTCAAAAAAACAGATACAAAAACCGAATCCAGATTCAAAACAGATCCAAAACAGACCCGAATGTGATATTTATAGATAATAATCAAATCTACCTCAACCTTAATTCTTCAAACAATATATATATATATATATATATATATATATATATATATATATATGAATATAATATATATATATATATATATATATATATATATATATATATATATATATATATATAAATATAATATATGTGTATATATATATTGATGACTCACAGTCTCCGCCCCCTTGACGTCACAAATCATATCGTCCAATCAACAGGGCTGTTAGAACTGTGGCCAAATTCAAATATCCAATCGTGGTATCTTCAAATGACCACAAATGATATAGATACAATTGGCCGGCTGGTGAAGCCACGCCTATTTCGAGTCGTCAATTTCATTCACATTATCTATAACTTTTCACGAGCAATACTATATATTGCTTTGTTCTTCGTTCAACTTTTACAGAGGAACGCAATTTCCTTTCCAACGACCTTTCCGAAAGTCAGTTGTTGAAGTCGAGTTACGAAGCGGTGCTTTGATACGCATATCGTCGTGGGATCCATATCATATAGGAATCGAGCGAGATGCTCGGAGATTTATCTTCAAGTTTGGAAAGTGGAATTAAGCCAACTTGAAGTGGGGTCCATCTTCCCATCGACTTCCGTAGAGGTACAGATTATCCATTCATATATATATATATATATATATATATATATATATATATATATATATATATATATATATATATATATATATATATGGGCTCATATAAATACATAGATAAATAGATAGATAGATAGATAGATATGATACATGAATGGATGTTCAAGATCAAGTTTGTATCAAGTTTCGAAGTGACAATGAAGTTGATATAATAGTTTCAAACTTTCAATATTAGAAAATACTCACTGTGCTGATGACTACAAAGTATTGGTATTCGTGGATGATTAATGAGATTACGGATAGATGAGATGAGAGGTTATTTCATTGGTTTTTTTTGGATGGTGAGAAGGAGTCGGTGCCTGTTGTTAAGGAACGATCCCAGAATTGACCTTAACGACGGAGGGAAACTACTAAAAACCCCTGTGATGGTCCTACCACGGTGGGAATCAAACCTTGGTCTCCTGAATGACGGTACAGTGTGTTTGCTAGCCACTCGACCACTAGTCCTCTTCAGTAGTACTTTGTATGAATATACATGAGACACTATATATTGGCGCTAAATGACCTCGCTGTTGATGCGCCTTAAAACTCCACATATTCATTCATTCTATATCTTGTATATGTATATATTTATATACATATATATATATATATATATATATATATATATATATATATATATATATATATATATACATATATATACATATATATATATATATATATATATATATATATAAATATATATATATATATATATATATATATATATATATATATATAAATATATATATATATATATATTCAAAGTATCTCGTGTGTGGTATTTATACAAAGTACTTCCACTTGAAAACGTCACTATTTCCATAAATGAGTCAATCGGTTAGTTTCTGATGGTTACCATGGTCACCGAGCGTATGATCAACAAACTCCATGGGGTTCACTGTCTTCTAGATATTTTTTTTGCAATATCAATTCAGACCATTGCAGTACAATAATGAATGCCATGATTTTCACGTATTTTTATTCTCCTCTGTTTGTAATGTATCTAGATATCTCAACATGGATTCATACATTTTTTTTTATTCCATTCTTTCTATGACAGATCCATCATATACATCGTTTCATGTCGCTATTTGAATCACACTGAGTAAACAGAATACGGAATAATGTTATCTAATTTATTGATATATGCGTCCATGAATATAAATGAACAGTAGTTGGATGGTAACAATGTGTTCGGTATGTAGCTACGTCATGTCGTATGTGACGTCACAAAGGTAATGAACGAAACTGTCAAACTGTTTGTTTTACTTTCGTTTTTTTTTTTGCTGTTGTGTATATAAAACTTCATGTATTGGCTACCGATACGAAGTCCTGTAGGATAGCACTCGGGAACAAAGCGAGCAGGCGTTGCAGTTACCCGGTTGCGAGCATTCTTCCTGCTAGTGGGTTTCTGAATGGAACTTGAAATGATATTTTGAAATCACAGCATATGTAATGTACAGATATTTTCGATTGTTTCCATAATCAAATCGAGAAAACACACACACAGACACACACACACATATATATATATATATATATATATATATATATATATATATATATATATATATATATATATATATATATATGAAAATAATAAATATTTTAGGGTGAAATCGTATATATTAAAGATAAATGTGTTCATTTATGGAAACCTGACGTTTCAAGTGGATAGCACCAGTCTTCATCAAAGGACAGACACAACTTTCGAAAGGAATGAATTGCTCTAAAGATGAATCTCAAAGTTCAAAATTCAAGTCGTTCAAAATCAGGTCAGTTCCACTGCAAGCCTCTCGGAACTGGTAATTGGGCGAGAGAAAAGGAAGTTTAACCGGCGCCTCCATCAGTGTACCTAATGACGTACCATATTATACTTATATGTTTTATGAGAGCAATTAATTCCTTTCGAAAGTTGTGTCTGTTCTTTGGTGAAGACTGGTGCTATCCGGTTGAAACATCATGTTTCTATAAATAAATACATTTATTCCTAATATATACTATTTCACCCTGAAATATTTTTTGTTTTCGTACATTATGACCGTCGAATCAACATTCCGTTCATATATATATATATATATATATATATATATATATATATATATATATGAATATATATATATATATATATATATATATATATATATATATTTATATATATATATATATATATATATATATATATATGTATGTATGTATGTATATATATATATATATATATATATATATATATATATATATATATATATATATATATATATATATATATATATATATATATATATACATATATATAATTTCGTTCTTCGTTTTTGAGTTCACTCGGGTGAAGTTGTTTATATGGTGTGTAGTATTTTCAACCAAACTTTATCTCACCATACCTGTATAAGGTGTATTTCTAGCTTTCCACTGTATAAAAACCATAATAAATGAATGTATATATAGGCCTACTGTGAAATTATTCATACTTCTATATCACATAGGTCAGTAGTTGTGCAGACACCGATCTCATATCATTAAAGAATGAACATTTTTGAATAGATACGTAACACGAATAGGATCTAAATGTTTTTATCAACGTCAGATTTTAGCGATGTCAATTCTATTTTGATTCGGTGATCTGGATCGCTATTTTCCTTGTTGATACATATCATATTCCAGAGCTGGAATGTATTCTGAATCCAATATAAAAATTCTGCTCTTTGAATGTTATGAATAGATCTGAAAAATTCATTCTTCGAGAAAAGTATTAGCATACCATCACAGATGTAGAAAAAATAAAGCTCTCTGTATGCGATATATTGTTTGCAAGTTTGCATTTTTTTTCTGTTTCGGAGATATTTCTGCTGTGTTGTAGAATGTGAAAATATCGACCGAACCAAAGATTATTCTGAATAGTATATTATTGATTCGAACGCAGTAATTGTAATTTTCCACTTTTCTAGTTTCCAATTAATTTGCCGAGCTTGCAATTAAGGCTCACGACACGGTAAAAAGTAATTAAAATGAAATTACTCTACGAGTTGCTTTTCATGTGTGAAAAATTGGTAATGTTTTACAGGATGGGGTTTGAATTAATGAACCTTGAATTATCTTCACTAATACTCAATTCGAGGTTCGAACAACCTTTCATAGACCTGCCATTCTCATTTCAAATTAAAAAATTGATGATTGTCAACGACGACGGCAAAAACAGAAGAAACACGATGAAGTGACATGTATTCAAGTGTATATTCTGTATAATGCTCATGTTTTCTAGGTTTTGTAAGTTTTTTGTTAGCTCAGATAATTATTATTGATCTGTCCTTTAAAAACGGCACCCAAAGGTGAACTTTTGAGATCAGAGCGAGAATATTTAGGAAGGGGGCAATTCGGCAGTGAAACGTATGATAATTGTTCATAAAGACCCATTCAACGTGGTAATATTATCATGGATGAGCGATAGCAAAGACCTCCATCCTACTCTTATGGAGATTTGTCTGTGTGTTTTTTCAAATTGTTTTTCTGTTTGTTTTTAAGCACTGCACAGGTCGCATGGTTTGATTGATCGACATGACATTTTTTCTGTGTGTGTAGACTTATCCAACTTTGAACTGTGGACATAGTTTTAGGTCACATCGGTCGGTCCATTTCTCAGAAATATCATCTCAAAATTATAAAAACTTCATAAGATTTGTCTGGGCGGAAAAAAAATAAAAAAAAATCTCTCGGTAAAAATTAAAATTTTCTCTGAATGTCTGAATTTTCTCTTGTGCAATTCAAAATAGCTGTTTTGAAAAAAATAAATGATACAAGTTTTTCATTCAACAAATATATCTGGTTGAGTGGTCACACTACAAACCAAGTGCCGTCCATTTGTGTAGTAAAAATAATAGCAGAACAATTGCCGAGATTCACAGCTTTCTAGATTCGATAGTTTACGAATGGAGTATATTTTATCGAAGTCAAGGTGTGTAGAGTTTCAGATTATACTTCATTTAAATATCTCGCCCATCTTACAACGCATGCTGCGTTTGTCTAGTTAGATAAGCGATATTGGAAGCCCCCATCCTGCTCGTACGGAGTTTTGTTTCTGTTTTTTGTGCATGCCTTGCACTGGTCACACGGTTTGACTGATCAAGAGGACAATTTCTGTGATCATGCAAACGTATTCAATTTGCAAGTGTATATTTTTTTGCGGGCAAATCAGTGGAATCACTTTTGAGAAAGAAACAAAACGAAATTCGAACTTTTTTTTTCATTTGGAAAAACAAAATATCTGTAAATAATTAAAATTATCACTGAATGTAAATACATCGAAGAGACACACCAACAAAAATTCTTGGCTTTTTTTCAAGAGAACAATTAAATAAATGAGTTTTCTAGACATATTTTTTTTTTATTTTCATCCAATAAATGTACATTATTATGAGACATTTTTCACTCTTAAGTGTCCACAAAACCCATTGAGGGTTTAACTGAGGAATAAACTAATAATACTTTCTAGGATGTGATACAATAAAATTGAATGAATATAAACACAATACAATACAAATACAACACAAGTAAACACGCTACAATAAAAATAAATGCAAATGAATAACAATAATGAATTGAAATAATTTTTTTTTATTTTAAAGTTTTTTTTTATTATCATAACGACACATATGAGTACATTTTATAGACCCGCAAAGTCAGAGTGTTGACTTGTCTGCGGGTCTATTAACATTAAAATGTAAAATAAGTATACTCGAATTGAGTTAAATTGTCTGGGCGATGAAAAGCAATTACATATCCAACACATAATAATACAAGTGAATAATACAAATGAAGGAAAATAAATGAGTAAAATAATCAAGAACAATTATATTTTCTAAAATTATAATGATGAACAAATAAACGATTTGATCTTTTATCAATTGGATGGTTAATTCTATAACAGACTATTTTCATTAGAATTGATCCAAATTTTCAAATACTTCTTCAAAAGAGAAATTGAAGTTATAATAATAATAATGATAATAATAATAATGTTTTTTTTTCCTTGTAGATCATCTCATGATACGGTGGAAAGTCATAAGAAAATTACGTATCAAAAATTCAAAATTCAATAATGGTAGACTATACATTAAAATACCTTGCTGTATACAAATTTCAATATAATCTCACTTAACAGAACTCATCTAACCTATGAAAGCATTTTTAATTCAGGTAACTGCGTAGTATATTTTTGAATACATATTTGGAAACGATAGTGAATAACAAAGTACACAGTTTACCAATAAGGTGTGTAGAATTCACGAGTAAATTTCATACAAGTCAAGGTGTTTATAGTTTGGAGGGATCGTTTTTGTACTGTACTTATCGATATGGAATACTGTTTCGAATCTACTTCAGAAAGGAAACATTTATTTTGATGTATAACATGAAAAATTACACGATTGTCAATTTGCGGACAACTTCAATACAGTTTATATTTTTCGCTTGTCAAAGAAGAGGTATAAGCTGGCGTGTGTTTGAATCCATCAGCCGGTGTAAACATCGGTGTCGACCGAAACCAAGTCCCTGATGCAATTGTTTGAATACCGGAGGCAACTCTGCAAACATTGGTCCGCAAACAGAAGCAATGGTTAGGCTCGTGTCAACTTGAAACTCGAGTAGATTTACACTTCCTGCCTCCTGGATTAATGAAATACTCCAAGAAACTGAAATATTTTCTACAGGAAGTAGACTTTGATAGGTTTTCTCATATTCAGAAATCTTTCTTAAGTCCCCAATGCATCTGACGCCAATATGGGGCCTATCTTAGTTATCATTATTGTGCGTCGTTGAACCCAATATATATATATATATATATATATATATATATATATATATATATATATATATATATAAATATATATTTATATATAAAAGTTCCAAATGCGTGGACACCAGTCATTTTTTTTTTAATAACATCGAAACTTGATACAAAATCATTGTTCCCCAAATAAGGCTGAGGATGAAAGATGGGATCGTTCGGTCGGGGCACCACAAGGGCGATCTTATCACCACATTTTGATTAGATGAAAGTATTTCAGTTTCCGAACGTCCAGAACACATTATGACTGTTTCTGTGGTATGTATCCGAACACAAAACACACGAATGTTGATATCTTCCATTTTGAAGTAGGTCTCTTGGGCAAAGATCACTTCTTTCCATCAACAGCTGATGTGAAGTTTATCATTATACAAAATGGACGTAGAAAAAAAATGAGTGATAGGCCTATAATGTTAAATTCAGGCCTATCACTCTACTAATTAAAGGTCGTGCCCAATTAGTACTTCATCCAAGAATTTGCTTTGAGGACTGTGGGAAACCGTTCTGGACTTATCGAATACATATGATATGATCGGATGGACGCAACAAGAACTCAATTTTACCTTACTTTTTTGTTAGCACCATTTAAAGATTGTTTTATGAAACCTCGCATCTACATTTATCACCAATGAACTCGATTATGTTTAGTTTTGATCTGCAATCGATTAAACCTCATTTATGAAAAATATAATTTCGGAATTTTGAAAAAACTTGGTAAAAACCCAAAGGGTGAATGAGGAGAAAATGTCTTCTGAATGAATTCAAATTACTCAGACACACATTTCACACATAATTCAAAAGTTTCACGTGAAGCAGATGAGCCATACTGGAGATGAAAAATTGTATTTTTTTATAAATCGAAAATAACAAGAAAACTATTAATGAGATCAACAATTGAAGCCAATTAGACCATGAAAAGATTGCAATAATCAACGAGATGTAGGCTCCTGTCAAGTGACGTCACCCATTGTTGAAAGAGATAGATAACAATGTCCATCAGTCGGAATTGACAATTCAGAATGCTTGGTGGTTCATCAGTTCGCTGTGTTGCCATGGTAACGATTGTTTGTCATTTGTTACTTGACAGAAGCCTTATAATTATAGTGATAGTGGTTCATTATTATACCTCGTTGGCAATAATCAATATGTAAATCATGAAGACGTTGGATCTATTCAACAGTGAGTTGAATAGATTCAGAACCAAGGTGTGTGTATAGATTCCATTCACATATTCCATATAAAATACCTCTCATCTCATCTTTCAACGCATATACTTCCTTCTTTATTACACTCAGAATGGTACTGACTGTAGAAATGATCATGACCTCTTTCAAGATCATATTATGCAGAACCATTTAATGTAATTATTACATTAGAAGAAACAATATTGAATCCAACACATTTAATCTTGACCGCAGTTTCTTTGAAAGACTCCGTTAAAGACTCCGTTAAACTGATCAGTCAATCACAAGTAACCAAGTGGAATAACAAGTTAACCAGTTGATTAACTTCAGACGAAACACTGGAAAACTAAGATGAACCCGTTTTCTCAATAGTTTGTTAAAAGTTAACCAACTGTTAACTTAATATCTTTATTGGTTACCTTTGCTATTTTATTGACGAATCAGTCAATTCAATTAACGGACTATTGTGATCTGGAACCTCAGATAAGAAAGTTTTGTGATTGATATGAACATGCAGTTACATTCACTTACAGACATGTAATCGTTTCAGGTCACGATTTATTTTACGTGACTTCATGTTTGTGTAAGAGAGAGAGAGAGAGAGAGAGAGAGAGAGAGAGAGAGAGAGAGAGAGAGAGAGAGAGAGAGAGAGAGAGAGAGAGAGAGAGAGAGAGAGAGAGAGAGAGAGAGAGAGAGAGAGAGAGAGAGAGAGAGAGAGAGAGAGAGAGAGATGGGAGGCAAAGTGGTATATGTCTACATCAAAGGAAACCTACTCACAGCGTAACATTTTCAGTGTCAACATAACATATATACGATCGCAGTGACTTAACGTTTGAACATATTGTGTACCTAGTGGAACTGCGTCAAACCATGCAGAGTATCTTACGAGATGTTGTCGATCTTTGATGAATATTCACAACATGTTACAAGTTATTTGTATGTTACGGTACGCTGTGCGAAAAAAATTGATGGCAAAAAAAATCGAGTGTTAATGCTATATATACAAGCGATCTTTTCGCCTCTGTTATTACGTTATTAATTATTCAATTTGAACCATTGGTATCTTCGACAAATATTGTCTGCATCAGATATATTTGGTTAGTTATGTAACTTGCACGCTTCAGGTGTTATGATCATTCATATCCTAGAAATCCACTGACGGGAGCTTTTTGATCTATGTAGTCTGGGGATGCCTTAACGCTCAAAACGTTTCAACCAACAAACTATGAGTACACCCTTCATGGAGGTTTACTTGGTGAAAGTTGGAAGGTAACGGTAAATAATTGAAAGCTTCAGTTTCGATGATGCTACAAATATTGGCCAATACGATCACCCAAATTTCACCAGTCACTGCACACTAGATAACTGTAGCACTTACAAATAAAATCTTTCTTCTGATCTTATTGTGTGACATAAATTTGATGGGAAAAATTATCTTCGATCGTATGATGAATGGAAAATCTTTGATGATAAGTGAGCATACATTGAAACCAGTGGGAAATGATGATACAATATCATTCGAAAATATGATATTTCCATCTTATGTCGTTGACGTTTAATCTGTTCGACTAAATTGAGGATGGAATATCACTCTTGATAACTACAATGAAAGAATAAATTTCCGACATATATTTTCTAAAAGAATAATGAACTGAGAATTATATTCGTTATTTTATTCATAATTCTTCTTCAATATTATTATGTGTTTTTTTTACTTCATTAATTTTGTTTTTGATTATTATTATGTGTCAAAAATCAATTATGTATACCGTGACATTAGTCCAATAGAGATTTATATATAGAATATATTCTGAACACACATATTATTATGCGTTTTCAATTTCCAGTGTAAATCCTGAATTCATATATCATCTCTTGTCCTAATATTGTGTATAATTTGTAACTCAAACTTACTCTTATAGTGAAATTAATATTCATAGTACTATCCGTAACTAACAACTGATTCTAATAGTTCAAACTGTATAATGCATTTATGCATCGTGGAAATCAATAAATCATGCAGTACGGTTCCCCGTAGTCCAAGCTACGTGCTTAGTTTAATCATCGGACATAATGTCTCCAGAGGTGAATTGAAACAGATGACTGTATAAACGATCTTTGCAGCTCTTTTCATATTAAGAGAGGTCATCAGGGAAATCTTGTTCCATCAGACATCCAAGTTATCAGATGTGCAAGATCTTATCAGAAATAGTATAAATAGAAATAGAATGAATAACAGGTTCAGTATGTTTTCATCTAGGTATTGCTGACACGTATTGGATATAACTCTAGAGGCTTATATCATTGTCTTACATGAATTTTCAAATAAAGCTACCATATTGGATCGAGAGAAATTGCAGTATTCAGGAAGTATGTGTATAAAAATACACAATGTATTTCAATGTATTTCAGTTTTGTATTTCAGTGGAATTAGAGGAATACATAGTTCTTAGATGTGAAACTGGGTTATGTTTATGCATTTATTACTTTTCACCATATAAAATGCGCTTTAATTGATAGTACCAATATGAAGAATTGTTTTTCTGCCAACATAATAGACATAAATATCCCCGTAATATTGGGATGTCTGTGGTATTTTATATTGTGAGTTATTTTTCAGGACTGAATTTCCGGTTAACACAACTACCACATTTAAAATCATCATATATTTGAATCGAAATGATTTTCACTGTACAATTAACAAAGATCTTACAATTGATTTGAGGTGGTTAGATCGCCCTTGTGAAGCCTCTTCCAAACAATCCCACTTTCATCCAGAGCCTTAATTGGGAAACAATGATTCTGTATCAAGTTTTAATATTGATGGTAGCAAAATTATGAATTGGTAAATTACTTTTGTTCCGTGGAAAAAAGTATTTATTGGACTAACTTGAATTATAAGAAAGAAGAAAGTCGTCTGAAGTGCTATTTACACTGTCCAATTTCCTTTGATTCAAGACTTGTATCCAATAAATTATATACAAGATATTGGAAGGTCATTTAGACTATCCAATTACATTTTATCAAATGATGACGTTTGTTTGGTATCTAAGAGGCCGTGCATCACAGCTGTTTTATCAATTCTCATAAAACCTTTGATGGAAATAGGACATACTCTGAACGAAAAAAATGCTATCCAACCTTTTAAACGAAAATTGGAAGCGCTAGTTTTGGTAGAATTTTAGGATTAGACTATCAAATAACTGCGATACAAGTCTTGAATCAGAGGAATTTGATGGTAAATTGGAAAGTGTAAATGGGGCTTGACAACCAAATAACTGTGAAAAAAAACTTTGGTATCCACTCAATTCAGTTGTCGTTTTTGAAAGATACAGGTATTTTTCTCATAATGAATCTCTTCTTAAAAAATCATTATAATCTGAAAATGTGTCAGCTATTTGAATGAAATGTATTTTTTCATGTTCATATACTCCTAGATGTCCTTTTTTCTCTTGTGAATACGATTTTATGATATGATCATTTTTGATACGGTTTTACTCAACGACATGGGCTTTTATATCTAGACGGTATATACTTACTTGAAAATTAAAATGTGAAAATAATTTATAAATAATGGAGTGACACTCTAATTAGGTCACAGACATTCGAGTTTGAATGCTTTTTCTTGATAATGAAAGGTTAATTATAACGCATGAAGCATCTTTACGTCACATACACCAAACTTCCAAAGTTGAAGGAACTGTGCTTCCAAATCATAAAGGTTGATATAAAGTTATGCATTTTTTTTCTTCTTAATAACATCAAAACTTGATACAAAATCATTGTTCCCCAATCAAGGCAATGGATGAAAGATGGAATCGTTTTGATGGGGTACCACAAGGGCGATCTTACCACCTCATTTTGGTTATTCATTTATTTTACCGCATTATTCATCATGTATGAATCTCATTCATTCATCAATATCAGTTTGGATGACGCAATCAGTCACAATTCACATCCATTGATGATGAATTATGGTATTTAATGTTTTCGGTGGAAGTGCCGTAATGTTTTCGGTGGAAGGGCCGGGTCCACATTGAGACTAAAAATATTATTTTTTCATAATAATACTGGAAATAAAAATCCTAGATGATCATACAAGTCAATAATGCGGGAAAATGAAAAATAACTGTGGATACATTTCAGAATATTGTTCTAGAATTACGTAATAAAGTTATATATTATGATCATCAAAGAGAGGTATTCGGTGAGATTTAGTCTTCTTACATGCGAAATTTACTGATATCCCGCGGCTATCTTCTCGGTATTTTAAATTGTGATATAATAATATTATAGCTTCATTTTATAGTGAAATGTATAGTTGAGTATAATTTTATACTTTTAATGAAAAAAAAAGTTCGAAATGTTCAACATTGTAAGCGTAACGCTACTATATATACGAGTACAAGCATATGCAATGCTTCAATACTTCAAACCCATATAACTTCAAGCCTCGCATCACAGCAAGCACATCACAGAAACTAATGTTGTCTATATTTAATAACCACGATATATTCTTCATGTATCTTTTTTGTTAAGAATAAGTATCTACCATTGAATGAAAGGTTGCCATCAGACACTGAATAACAAAACATGAGATGAAAGATATGTATGAAAATAGATGGAATAATATTGCAACGAAACAAAATACTTTTAATTGGATGAGCGAAGCGAAGACTCAATTTCACCATACCCTAAAAAAAGGTACTTTTTTTTGTTCGCGCTCCACAGGTCAAACGATCATCCAAAATAATTCGAAACTTAGCATACAGATGTGTACTCATCTAATTCGATACTGTATAGTTTTGAGGTAAAATCGGTTGAACCACTTCCGAGAAAACTTATTTCAAAGTTTTCAAAAATCTCATAAGAATAACCCAGAAGAAAATATTCGTGAAAAATATTTCATCCGAGAGAATTCAAACTCTCAGAGAATTTCAATATGATAAAGATACACATTATTCCGAACTTTCACACAAATCAGATTGGCAGTTTTAATTTAAAATAATATATAATATAATTTTTGTAAATAATTCAAAGCTATTAAGACACCAATTAAATTCAAGCAACAAGTGTCACCACTTAATTGTGAATGATTAAAACAAAGCCTTCTTTATTATCATATGAACTAATAAGGAAAAATAAGTTGGCAGTGACATGATGGATTGGATCTCAAGGTGTATATATATATATATATATATATATATATATATATATATATATATATATTTATATATATATATATATATATATATATATATATATATATATATATATATATATATATATATATTTATATATATATGATAACCAATCCAAAGATAAGTTGATATGTTCCAGCTCATCCATCAACGCGGCAACACATAACGCGTTTGCCTAGTAACTATCAATGTTAATCGAGTCATGAAAGACATGTCTGAGGGAAATAATGAAATACTGATATTATAGACCTGTGATTTTAACTACGGTAATCTTAAGAGCCCACATCTTGAACAGATTTACAGGGTGCACTTTCGCCACATTTATCTCAAGAGCTACAAACACTACGGACTTGCGGTAAAATGCAATGAATAGTTAATACCCTCACAATTGATTATGCTTAATCAAAAATTGAATAATAATTTCATTATGGAGCAATAATTGAATCAAAGTGAGCCTAATTTCATGGTTTTCATTGCTTAATTCCCGGTTACCGAAAAATAGTAGAAATAAACTTCAAACGCACATCCTTAAGTTCAACTTTGCTCATCAATATTTAAAATCTTGATTTGCCTGTAATCCCACAGTTTTCTCAATTTCCTTGGTCAAAATGTGTAATGTAACTAGATTTTGTCCAAATTTTGTGATGAAAAACTCCTCCATCTAGCGGTGGTCACTGGAACACTTTCAATGTTATCCCTTTTTCACTTTTCAACCCACAACCAAACTTTTTAACGCACTTCAAACTTGGGTCGAGCATTTCGAAGAGAAACATTCTCAGCTAAGATGCGGGCTCTTAATACTAGTGTCCATATAAATGATTCCGCAGAATCGGAATTGAAAATTCATTAATTTTATTGTTATATGGTTATTCATCGTTAATAATTTCACTATTGTACAGCATTCTGTGACATTTACGGTACCGACTGATTGTCTTATATCATGTATTCGATCAGAAAAAAGACAATACATTATTCTATTCTATTTGAGTCTATTCAATACAAGTAAACATTTGAAGTTGTTCATTAAAAATCCGCACTGGAGAGATACTTCTTATTGGTTGGCTTAAACTTATCGTTTGATACATTTTTTCCATCTTCTTATTTATCAATTTATTATCATTTTTTTCAATACAATATAAATATAAATTGAGCACAATCTTATTTGAATCATGAACATAAATATCATTGATACACAATAATAGTTGGTACACAGGGAGAAATGGTACACAAAAAAAAGTAATTATTCCACATGTACATAGAAATTGAGTACGATTATGAATTGATAAATGAAATAGAAAATAAAAAAAATATTGAAAATAAAAAAACCCACATACGCCTAGGCTTGTGTGTGGGGAAGGAGTTGGAGGAAAAAGAAAAATATATAAATACTCGACGCTTTGGTTTCCATATTGAGACTTTTTCATGAGTGATTGTCATCCCAGTTCGGAAAAAGAACAGTCCACGAAGACAGACGGAGCCCGAATGATCATTCCATCTTTCGTCCTCTTTATCTTTCTTTAGAGACCGTTTTTTTTTATCTGAAGTGGACTCATCGCCATCGAAAACTTCTCAATATGGAGGCTGAAACAGTCTCCGCAGAAAAACACGATTTAATGATCTTCTTTTTTTCTTCTTTTTATTCGGAGACCGTTTTTTTTCGAACTGGACTGATCACTCTTGAAAAGGTCTCAATATGCAGACTGAAACGGTCTCCGAAGAAAAACACGATTTAATGATCTTTTCTTTTTTCTTTTTATTCGGAGACCGTTTTTTTTCGAACTGGACTGATCACTCTGGAAAAGGTCTCAATGTGGATGCCGAAATGTCGAGAAACATCGAGACTAACCAATAACCAATATCTTATATTCGGGACGCGAAAGCTTTCAGCATCTCGAACCTATAACTTATACAATTAACTCATCACTAACTGGATTAAAAAGTGGAACAAAGTAACGATCGTACTACATTTTCATCTCCTTAACTGCAGCAATAACTACAATACTACCTGTGTTTGTCAAGAATAGTTTTATGCGATAATAATAAGATATTTACTTTAAGACTGTTACTTCCAAGGAAAAGTTATCTCTCCAGAGCAGTTTTTATAAGAGTGCACTTATCAATTACAGCATTTATGTCATTAACTTTTCCCAGTGAACGGTAGAGCGCGATAAAAAGAACAATTGTGTTTCATTCGCCGATGTCCAACATTTTGTTTTCAAATAAAATGAGAATGAGTACAGTACGATAAGGCGCATTCACAACGGTTATTATCAGTGAACTTAACTTCAAAAGGGGACATTGAAAGCCATTCTTTTCACAATTTCCCATTTAAAAAAAAATGTCTGCTGCACTTGAGAAGATAAAAATATAGCACGATCGTTTCTATGTTCAACTCCTTAATCTGGCTGATGATGAGTTAATTGTATAAGTGATATTTTCAAGATGCTGGAAGCTTTCGCATCCCGAATATGAGAAATCGTTTTGGCATCCATATTGAGACCTTTTCAAGAGTTATCAGTCCAGTTCCGATGAAAGAACTGCCTCTAAAGACAGATAAAGAGGACGAAAAATGGAATGGTCATTTGGGCTTTGTCTTTCTTCGTAGACCATTCTTCCTTCAAACTGGACTGATAATCAGTCTTGAAAAATGTCTCAATATGAAACCGAAGTGTTGAGTACTTCTGTGTTTCAAACGAACTTCAATTAGTAGAGTGATGGGCCTAATTATAACATTATATGCCTATCACTCATTTTTTCCATTTTGTATAATGATGAACTTCACATCTGCTGTTAATGGAAAGAAGTGATCATTGCCCAAGAATCTCACTTTAAAGTGGAAGATATCAACATTCGTGTGTTTTGTGTCTTGATACATATCACAGAAACAGTTATAATGTGTTCCGGACGTTCGGAAAATAAAATACTTCTAAATAATCAAAATGGGGTGGTAAGATCGCCCTTGTGGTGCCACGCCCAAACGATCCCATCTCTCATCCATATCCTTAATTGGGGAACAATGATTTCGTATCGTTTCGATATTATTGAAAAAAAAAATCAAACGACGTGACTAAGCCAACCAATAAAAAGTATCTCCAGAATGGATTTCAAATGAGTCATTTCATATGTTTAATTGCATTGAAAGGTTCAATTTCTATTCTGCGGAATCATTTATACGGACACTGGTATCAAGATTCTCGCAGTTAAAATCACAGGTCTGTGAAATCTGTATTTCATTATTTTCTCAGATTCATAGTGTTATGTCCTAATAATCAGATGCTACGAGAAACAACAAATTGTTATAAGTGGCTCTGATTGAATTGACTTGTCCACCCATCACTTTGTGAGCCTGCTTCTCAAATTTCTGTGGGATTCCATTTTGTGCTATTATTTCCAAATGCAGTCATTTCAAAATATTTACTTTTTGATTCACAGTACCAGAATCTCTTAAGCTATGATCACTTATCACTCCAAACTTCCACCACTAATGTCTTCCGGATATGAGTATGGTATACTCATCTTGGTATCTTGTGTGGAGATTTTTCAAAAATATTCCAAATATTAAATATTATATTAATATAATATTATTATTTTAAATATTTTTTAACATCAAAAATACAAATTGCTGTATGACTGAGAATGTCGTATTTTTGAATATTTTTTCGAAAAATTACAACCAATTAATTTGTTTATATACATAAATACATATTTATATACATATTCATATACAGTGTTATTAAAGTTGATCAATGATCCATTATTATAAGATAATAATATGAGATAAGATAAGATATAGAAAGAATTTTGATTCATCTTAAATATATATATATATATATATATATATATATATATATATATATATATATATATATATATATATATATATATATATATATATATATATATATAAGATTCTTCAAACTTTCGCGTTCAATATATATGAATACTCATTGTTTTGGGGTTATAACGCGTAAAGTGAAAACAGAGACAAATCCAAATATAAATAT
This sequence comes from Brachyptera risi, assembly GCA_964007535.1. NCBI lineage: Eukaryota > Metazoa > Arthropoda > Insecta > Plecoptera > Taeniopterygidae > Brachyptera > Brachyptera risi. Next base: position 39,542,113 of record OZ023332.1, read on the forward strand.
GTTTTAATATAAAGATTGCCTAACGTTTCCGGAGTTCTGTCACTCCCTTCATCAGAGGAAATTAATAATATTAATATATATTCCTCTGATGAAGGGAGTGACAGAACTCCGGAAACCTTAGGCAATCTTCATATTAAAACATATTTATATTTGGATTTGTCTCTGTTTTCACTATACGCGTTATAACCCCAAAACAATGAGTATTCATATATATATATATATATATATATATATATATATATATATATATATATATATATATATATATATATATATATATATATATATATATATATATTTATACATATATTTATATATATTTATATTCAATAATATATATAATTGAATATATATATATATATATATATATATATATATATATATATATATATATATATATATATATACAAACACACTACATATAGGGTCTACTATATATACTATATCCTCGTATCGCACCCCCCAGCCAACACCACATAAGCAAACAAACAAACAAACAAACACACTCGACATCTGAACACAGCTCATCATAACCGTGCAACCACAGGCACAGTTGCTGTTACATTAGTACCACTCTGACCGTGTTGTTTGGTGCCACGCTGCTTGTCGGCGTGGCACGATTGTCGTGTCGCGATCACGATCCAGTTCACGTGGTGTCTCTGATGACATGTGGTACACGTCCCAGGGTATACAGTCACGTGACTCATCTGGGAGGGGGTGGGGGGGGGGGGGGGGAAGCTTATCTCGAATAATAAATCATACAGTTATGGTTTTTGGGTGTACTCGATGATACACGTGACCCAAAAAGTTTCATGGAATTACGATAAAACGAGGGGAAAAATTAATGGAAAAATGCATCAATACAATATTTATTATATATATATATATATATATATATATATATATATATATATATATATATATATATATATATATATATATATATATATATATATATATATATATATATATATATATATATATATATATATATATGTATATATATAAAATAAAAAAAATAAAAATATAAAAACCAAAGACAACGAAAAACTTTCAAAATGAAAATCAAGAACCCTGATATTATGACAGCGCTGTTTGTGACCATACTTTCTCCCCGCAGATAGAAGTAGTTCAGTTTCCAAAAGTCTGGAACACATTATTATATAAGTTTAGATCGTTGAAACGAATTTCGGAACAATTATCCTCTTTGACTAGTTTTTAAATCTGTTGTTTCGTTTTTATATATAATTGTTATGTTTCAAGACACGTAGAACTTGATGCAGAGTCATCATTCATCAATTAAGGCTAAGGATGACAAGGTAGGATCGTTGTGTTCTCAAGAGTGATCTCAGCACCGCAAAGGTTTAGTTATTTCAAATCTAACGCCCATTTCGTTCAGACGGTTGAAAAAGAAGTAGAACTCTTTTAATATTTGTTCTGTCGAATTATTGGCAGAAGACCTTCATCACATCACTTTTAACATTCATAATAGAACCAATTATATGACACAGTCAATCATCCGTAATAATAATTACTGAACTTCAATTAATCACGTCGGCCATTTGACTGAGAATTTAAATTCATCTGCCATTTCATAATCATGTCACATTTTCAACCATTTTTAAATTGTTGTTGGTTATTTTCATCTGTCGTTCAGCAAATCAAAATGTGGCTAGAAGTTTCAGTAGAGAAAGTTTTATACCACATATCAGATTCAGGAACCATCACAGAGGCTCTAACTTTATATTCATCCTTCTTCTTCTTTCTCTATAGACTTCTGTCAAGTGACGTCACTCATTGTTGAAAGAAACAGACAACAATGTCCATCAGTTGAAATTGACCAATCAGATTATTAGGTAGTCCACCAGTTCGCTGTATTGCTATGGTAACAATTGTTTGTCATTTGTTACTTGACAGAAGCCCATAGGCTCCTTTTAAATAAGAAATGACAAACAATAGTTACCATGGCAATACAGCGAATTGGTGGACTACTAAATATTCTGATTGCTCAATGCCAACTGGTGGACATTGTGTCTGTCTCTTGCAACAATGAGTGACGTCACTTGACAGAAGCCTATACAGTATACATGATTGTTGATCTGATGAGAAAACTGATACCCTGTGAATTCAAATTGTTCGTTGAGACTAAACTACGGTTTAGTCAATGCACTCAGGTAAATAAGGGAGCTAAGAAGTTAACTGTCAATTAACTTCTAGAAAAATATTGAGCAACTGACATATAAGTGACAGAGGACCTGATGTTGGAGTTTATAATGACTATCATAATCATTATACTATGGACCAACATCATTACCTTATGATTATTTATTGAATGAATTATTTTTTTTAAAAATTATTTTTGGGGTGATGAGATCGCCCTTGTATTGCCCCATTCAAACGATCCTATATTCCATCCATAGCCTTTATTGGAGAACAATGATTTTGTATCAAGTTTTCATGTTATAAAGAAAATAATAATCCAAAACAACCCTTATATCAGATTTTTTGAAGAATATAAAAAATATACATTATGCACTACGGTTGACCCATGAGGGAGAAAATAATATTTCATTTTGAAGATGAAATGATTATGAAGGTCCAGCTTAATATCAATTTGAAATTATAATTGCCAAAAGTGAAAACATGTTACGGAGTATCCATGGTGATACAATCAAAACCTCAATTAGTAATGATAAAAGTGTTGGTTCTTTTGTCTGCATAAGGAATTCAGCGCTAATATTCTTACTTGTCTCATCAATGGAATATTGGCTACATCTCAGCGAATATTGGATGAAATAAACCACTAACCACATCCCATTCACTCTGAATACAATTAAATTGAGTCATTATTTTTCATAAATAGCTTCAGGAATAAGATTCTTTCGAAATAAGATGACGGAAGATGCTGAATCTCCTATTGATGGAGAATTGATCTCATCTTTCATTCTACAAGCAATGCACAGAATCTAACAAGTCATAATCACCATCGAGTACTTCTATTTATAAACAGGGAGCAGAATCAGTTGAATGAGTAAATGCGATTCCTACTGAATATAAGAGCAATTAGTGTGACTTCTTGTATTGTGTATTGCGAAATGTTTCTTTCAAATGAAATCTGAGCTTATATTGTTGTTGTTGTTGTTGTTGTTGTTGTCTCCCTTTGATTGGATAATATAACCTGATTGCGTTGTATTGACTGATAGACATTTTGAAGAAATAATGATGAGATTTACATAGGGTATTATGTCTAGATGAAGAAAATGAATCTCTATTCACATTTTTCACCGGAATATTTTGCATATATATATATATATATATATATATATATTTATATATATATTATATATATATATATATATATATATATATATATATATATATATATATATATATATATATATATATTTATATATAAATATGGATGTATATATATATATATATATATATATATATATATATATATATATATATATATATATATATATATATATACATATATATATATATATATATATATATATATATATATATATATATATATATATATATATATACATATATATATATATATATATATATATATTTATATATATATATATATATATATATATATATATATATATATATATATATATATATATATATATATATATATATATATATATATATATATATATATGTATATGTATGTATGAATGTGTATGTTGTATGCTTGTATATTTTTTCAATAGGCCTTAACAATCTCTCCGGTACAAATGAGAGCATGATAATGCAATGAAGAAGTCATGAGAGATTGAAGGACGTTTACACTAATTCATGTCTCATGTGGGATTCGAACCCATGCCCGACTTGACGTCATTTTCCAAAGCTCTGAATTAGTCTCGTGGGGAAGGAGGGGGAGGGAGGGAGAGGGGGGAGGGGGGAGGGTGAACCATTTTACATCGCCAACCCTATGATGTAAATGTCCATACTATGTATTAATTCGTACGTATGAAGTTTCGTGATTCAATTTGAGAACTTTTGATGGAACTTTTTTAATTTTGCAGTTCTCTACAGCGAGATTAGTTGGGATATCTCTCTATATAAAGTCTCTCGTCATATATCAGTCCCACATCAAAAGGAACGTGGCAATTTCCGACTTTTCGGCCGAAGTTTGAGCTCAGAGGAGAGAGATGCAATACGAAGGACAATCATGTTATTATCGGTCGAGTCGTCGAGGCATTTTGTTTCATTTCCAACGGGCAATTTAGAAAGATAAAGTTGGCTCTCATGTATAGGCATGCACTTGTTTCCACGAGGGAAGAAGATTATCCACCAACATAACAATCTGAAATATCACTACGAGGCAAAATGCTTTTTAAGATGAGCATACCGAGACGCGTGGCCGAGTGGTAACACACTGATCCGTCATTCGGGAGACCGGGGTTCGATTCCCGCCATGGTCGACCATCCTGACAGGGGTTTTCGTGGTTTCCCTCTGTCGTTCAGGAATTGATACTGGGATGGTTCCTTAACAACAGGCCACGACCAACTCCTTTCCACTATCCGACAACACCTAATGAAATAACCTTTCATCTCATCATCCCATCATCTCATTCATTATCCACCGACGCCAATAGATCGTAGCCATCAGTATAGTGCGTCGTTAAAACCCAATATAAATAAAGATGACCATCTCCTGCCTCATGATCTATTGTAATGTCGTATGAGATTCTATGAGAAACCATGTCCTATAGCCATGTCAATGTTGGAACCAGGTATAATATGTATCTTGAACAATTCCTCGAGAAAATAGCTTTAATTGGAAATTGAGAAAATAAATTATTCCACTGATTTTAAGTTGCTACATACAAGATAACACGATTATTTCACGGATGTTTCTTATCACGAATTACAAAGATAAAACCATCATTCATAATGAGAACATCACACAGAATATCATTATGATCATGATTATTATGTATTTATTGACAGCAGAATGCACGTATTCCAAAAGTGCAATGTGATAGAAAATGAAATTTGCCACATAATTTCGCGGGATGAAATACACAACATATAGCAATACTGAATAAAGAGAACGACAAATTAACGTAACAATACAGAAAAAAAACAATACAAGACAAAAAAAACGAGAATAGAAATACAATAGACAGATAAGACAAAAAAAGTATATGTATCTTCATTCAAGACTCTTTCTTACATTATAAGATTGCAAAAACACAGAATAAGAATCAATTAATTAAAATATAAAAAAAATCATCGATAACAACATTTTAGAGAATAACAAATTAAATTTAATTTGACTAGGAAAAGACTACACTAGAGGCGAAACATTTGGATATGAATTACAATGAAAAATATGTGTGGTTCCACTCCTATTATTTGCTTCTCGTCCATTAATATAAACGCCAGAACACGCAGTTCTGACTTGACACACTTTATTCACCGAAAGCGTATTTTGTTCTGATGGTTCACGGATAAAGTGTGGGTGAATCAATGGCGGAGCGCAACAAGGCTTCGTATTACTGGAGAATGGAGCGTTTAATTAAATATCCGGGGAGTTCAAATGGCCGACACAACAAGGATAAATGCTGGAGTGGAGAAGCGATTGAACGTGACACCACATTTCGAATACAAAGCGTAAAAGTTACACCGATTCGGGGATTATTTTGTGTCGAGTATTATTTTATCTCGCGCGAATAGAATGGAATCTAGTCGATGGAAAAATAATTGAAATCAACAAATTATTTGTAGAAAGTTTCAGGAAAATGTTGTTAAAATTTAATTTTGCTGAAATTATTGTTAAAATATGATTCTATCTATTGTGAGCTCATTATATTCATGATTTAATCATATTCATCCTAATTATATATATATATATATATATATATATATATATATATATATATATATATATATATATATATATATATATTATATTATATGATTATATTCATTACATAATTAGCTCATTATATTCATGTTCCTTCAATAAGTTTTTCTTGTTTCCCGAATTAGAGATGGAAACATATTTTTAAGTGAGTGTGCATATTGGATACGAAACTATTTAATGCTATGAAAAATAATTATTTGAGTCATTGGTGTTCCTATAGCTATTACTCATGTTTTGTTATGACTTAAGTCCGTGAACACAAAGAAAAAATGTGAATAAAAAATATGTGTTGACATTTGAATTAGTTTCAAAAAAATGTCTTCACCCACACATCTTGGTTTGATTTCGTGTGAGAAGAAGAGTGATATAATATTCCCAGTCTCGTAACTTAAATTTATGAGTTTACATGATATTGTTTATTTCAACAACTTATTAAATGATGACGTATATGAGTCGTGTGACCGAGATCGGTGGATCAGTCGGTAGAGCACGCTGAACGTCGCTGAGAAGACCGGGGTTCGATTCCCGCCGTGATCGACCATCGTGTGAGAGACAGAGAGAGAGAGAGAGAGAGAGAGAGAGAGAGAGAGAGAGAGAGAGAGAGAGAGAGAGAGAGAGATGAATCAGTTGTTGACGGGCTGAACCCTTATTCAAGACACCAGGGGGAGAAGGAAAAGGTGGGGGATTGGCAATCTTCAAAGAGGTTTCACACGGTTTTTCTTGGTAGTTGAAGTACTGCGATGGTACAATAAAAACTACAATTCTCTTGTCATTGTACAAAACACCCAATGAAATAACATTTTATTTCATATTTCAATCATTTCATTGATCATTCACCGACGCCAATAGATCTTATCATCACCAGAGTGCATCGCTGAAGCAAAGACGAAACAGATTCACAAAAATAAAAAACGATGTTACAAAACATAAAATAAATCAAAACAAAGTGAAATATGTAATATACTAAATATATATGATATAAATCTGAATGGGGTATGAAAAGTACTTTAATATATTTTTCAAGGTTTTGGGGAAGTCGATGGGAGTGGTGTATAATCAACGAATATTTCACCGTCGTTTTGAGTTTATTCCAACAATTTTCAACTCTTCATTCATCCAATAACGCAGTACATCGTACAACATTCACCTCGCTTATAAAGGGTTTACAAATCATTGTTTGATGATACTGTACATTCAGCTAACGTTCGCATACATAACTTCAGTCCTGATTGAATTAAAAACGGGACGCAATCGTATTTTCGGGATTATGACTGTATTAAATAGAGTATCCGAGTAAATAATCCCCTTCTATTGGAGATGGATTTGATGATGAAAGTTGAATAATCCTATACGCCACTGTTGATTACAGTTGAAAATATATCTATAAATGTAACGAATTTATCAATTTCGTGCTCCCGTACAACCTGTTCATTCAAAATGAATATTGTCAGAACCTCGAGTAGCCATTTGAAGATAATCCAGGCTCTGGTACTAGATCTCAATGAATATTGACAGTTTTTGTTTTTAATTTCAGAGATTTTTTTTCAGAGTATTCAATTTCAGAGATTTCAGAGACTTTTGTGTGACTTTTTGTGAGTTTTATGAGTTTTATGATGAGTTATATTTGCATGAACAAAAAAGTTTCATGTCGATCAGTCAAACTCTGTGATCTGTGGAGTGCCCACAAAAAAAAAGGAAAACACAGACAAAGCCCTATAAGAGTGGGATGGAGTCTCCGCTATCGCTCATCTAACGAGTGATTTTCACACATTTCTCATTATAAAATAGTACTCATCAGTATCTCTGACAAATATTGTCTGCCTCAGAGGATGTATCTGTTACCTTTGTGTCTTGAACTGATGATATGTAGGGTCATTTATCATATCTGTATATTATATCATTTATTATTTGAAACTCTTTGCTCTATTAATACAGGAGATACCTCAAACGGTGCATGTACGATGTTTAAACTATAGAGAAATTCATCTTTACTTTTTTTTCCATGTTAACGAACCAGTGTTACTGAATGAAAAGTATATCAACGCAGGGTATGATGTCATGCTCTTCATTCATTATGGCATTCTATTTCTATGAATTCAATCAGATTTAAGACGATACGTCAATGAATACGAAGAATGTGATGTGATGCTATTCATTGACGTGCCATCTTGATACTAACTGAATTCATAAATATAGAATCTCACGATAATTGAAGAGTATGAAATCATCTTGTAGCTGATATACTTTTCCATTCAATGATACTGGAGCCGAATTCTCAAAAGGTCATAACTTTGATCCGGCTCAAAGGTACGACAATTTCCAGAGATAATACCATATTTGATCAATTATTTTTGATTGTTTCATTTCAATAAATGATAGATTGATGATAATTGGATTCAATAAAAAATTGGGATGAAAAAATCAAATATAAATAGATCGCGTGGGAGTCTATCAAGAGAAATACCAGTTATTTGATGGTAACTTCTTAACGGTATGAGATATCAAAATTATAAAACAAAGTAAACAGCCATTTGAAACCTCACTTTCAAAATGGTATTAGTTATAACAATATATACGATCCTATCTTTCATCCATAGCCTTAATTGGGGAACAATGATTTTGTATCAAGTTTCGATGTTATTAAAAAAAAAAAAGTTATAACAATATAGCTCATGACGGATGATTGTCAAGCAAATACCCCCGAAATATATTTTTTTTAGCCGCTTGACAATGATGCGATATGAGTTGAATAATTATGACTCATATCATCTTGAAATTATCACAGATATCTCTCTTCCCTCCGTATAAGAATTTTGATATCTCATATCATTCAAAAGTAATCATCAAAAAAACTGATATTTCGCTAAATCGACTCTCATAGACTCTTCGTATGGAAGTTTGATTTTCTAGTCTGAAGTTATCCTCGAATAGAGTTTACATATTCCTCTCGGAAATCTCACCGCAAGATATGAGATGTGACGCAAATACCGTCGGCATGGTGACTGAAACGATCAAACTTTTCAAATCTCAACTGTCGATCTAACGGCAGCTTTGACACACATCTATGCTGGCTCAGTTGGAAACGCATTTACACGGCGGGAATGGCGTCGTTGAAGAAATACCAGCCACTATCGCGAGTAAGCCAAACCAATCTTCAGACACACACACACACACACATATATATATATATATATATATATATATATATATATATATATATATATATATATATATATATATATATACATATATATATATATATATATATATATATATATATATATATATATATATATATACATATATACATATATATATATATATATATATATATATATATATATATATATATATATATATATATATATACATATGTATATATATATATATATATACACATATATATATATATATATATATATATATATATATATATATATATATATATATATATGACGAGTGACGCCTGAGCGGAAATATCTCGAACAATGATGGTATGAAAATTATATGGAATAAGTTATAAGTGCCAAAACGATGACTTTTATTATTTTATCATTCTTCTTTCGGACATTAGATTGTTCAAGATAGTTTATGGCTTCGTTTCGAAGAAGCGAATTTCTTTTCTCTTCACTTTTGTGGAAGAAAATCGAGGAAACCACGCTTTTCTGTAAACGTTGCGCTTGGAGAAAATATTGTGCAATATAACTTGACAGTTGGTACGTGAACGTGAGATTTTTTTTCAGTCTTATTAATATGGAAATCTCGATGTAGAGTCGTCGTTTTCCAATTAAGACTGAGAATAAATCAGCGAGAACGTTTATTAGTGTCACCTTTAGGTTGTTATGAGACTTTAATGATGTCTTAGTGCTCAACATGAATTATCATGTGTACACTATTCTGAGTTGATAACAATGAACTTTGATACAACGTGCCTTGGCTGTAATGGTAATTAAAGTGCTTCATGTCTAACCTCCATTACCTCATGGTCATGAAAAAAAATTTTTTAGTCAGTCTATTCGTTTTGATTAATATCCAAACAGATGATAGGCTAACAGGGATGAATTTCAAGTTGGATCACTTCAAACATTGGATGTTTCCCTATCATTCAACATTCAACCTTCAAATTTCATGCGTTTTTATTATTCAACAGATCATTAAAATATACTAAAAGTAATGACATTCAATGAAAAAACTTGTTTCATTGTAGATGAAGATGTTATGAATAGAATTATGCGAAAATAAATTTAGGTACCTGTTCTCATTTATGAATCACACTCATTTTAAGAGGTAAAATAGTTGACTTTTCACCAAAATGAAGTCAAAATAGCAACTTAATATTTCATTCAAGCGCTGTTACCTCGGTAAAAAAAATATGACAGTGTTTCTGATATGTGTATCAATCGTGTTTACACATTTACAGAAAATTTCATCTCATTTGAAGAGATTTTATTTTCCAAATGTTTTTACCCAGCCTAATCTTATGGGTTTTTTAGAAACTTTGGGATGATATTTCTTCAAAATCTGTTCAACCGATTCACACCAAAAACTATACAGTTCTAAGTTGGATAAGTTTGCGTCTAAAAAAAAAGTTTCATGTTTATCAGTCAAACCCTGCGACCTGTGCAGTGCCCACAAAAAAACAAAAACAAAACACACAGACAAAGCCCTATAAGAGTGGGATGGAGACTTCGCTACGCTCATCTAATTATTATCAATCTTGAATCGGGCACAAAATAATCTAGTCGTTGACGCGTCAAAAGTCCCGATATTAATGGTAATGGTAATTGCAATGGTAATGTCACACTTACCGTCACGTCCGAAGCTGTACGCCATTATGCTATGAGATGACACATGGACGAGGTCTGAAAGCAGAAAACAAAACGCTTGTTGTAAAATACATCGTAGATTTGATTAATTTCAATAGCCGGTTGTGTGAACTGATGATTAGTCTAGCCTAACAGAACATTACTCAGTAGATTAAATTTTAATCATCGAACTAACTTATTATTATTCTTGGATAACAATTCTATTCTTGCACCTTGAGAACCCATGGGAGTTGATATAGTGGAATATCACTTTTTGGTCATAACTTTTGAATGGCATGAGGTATAAAAGTCATAATTATGGGGAAATACAGCTACTTTTAGAAGCTTCAAGACGTTATAAGTGAAAAATATTCAACAAATGTCGTATAACTTCTACAGGTATACAGATAAAGCCATACACTTTTTTAACATTTACTTTCAAAACTTTACTATATACCTTTTATACCTCCAAATAAAAGATTGATTATTCTGATTCACATAATTGTGTAGGTATCACAGATGTCTCTCTCTTATCAGAATTTTGATATCTCATACAGTTCAGAGATCAAAACCAAATAATTGATGATTTCGCAATGAAGTGTATCATCATTTTGTACAAATTCAGTGAAAATTTGAATCGTTGCGGAGAAATTTTATTTTCGAAAATTTTCCGCTCAGCCAAATCCTAGAGAATTTCGAGAAAATTTGAGATGATGTTTCTCAAAACTGGTTCAACTGATTGAATCCAAAATTTTTACAATTTTAAGTTGGATACGTTCACTTGTTCAAAACAAGTTTTATGTCGATCAGTCAAACCCTGCGACCTGTACAGTGCTTTACAAACAAACAAACAACCAAACAGAAGAAAACACAGACAAATCTCCATAAGAAAGGTATGGAAATCTTCGCTGTCACTCATCCAATAAAACTATATATGATTTAATACCCTGGACCCTTACCCAATAATCCACTCAAAATAACGTGCTAGCTCCAAAAAGCTAAGACTTTGATTGGTTAATGTTTACTCAAAAAGCTACCAACATTGACAATATATCATAATAACAAATTCACGGTCTCTTGGACTGAATAATCTATCACATTTCGAAGCCCACCTCATAAGCAGGGATATAATTTTGTTCTAACAACAATGGACATACACAGAGACCAGACATGTTGCCGTGACAAGTAGCTCTCCTAATTAACATTAACCAATCAAAGTCCTAGCCTCTTGGAGCTAGCTAGCACTAACACGGAATGTATTAGGTAAGGGTCCTGATACTAATCCAAAACTTTGAAACATTTCGTGAGAGTATTAATCGTCAGGTGTAGATAGAAACGAAATGTACGCTCCATTATTAACGACAAAGAAACTGTGTGAGACACGCACCCAACGTTATGCAATTCCGTTTCCAGAATAGTCGTCTTGTCTTAGTAATAACAATTCTCATATCTCACTGGTTCGGATCGAGTTGAGCACGCGAACGTGGGATGTAAGACTTCGTGTTATTGATACACCGGAGGCGTTGAGGATCTATCAAAACAATTCTACGCGAAGATAAAAATGAACATGAAACCTGTGTTCGTATCGTTTTACTCTATTAATTGAATTTGATGACTCAAGAGTCCTTGGGAGTTGATTTGATTTGTTGGTGATAACTAGGGCTGGGATGTTTAATACCTTTGAAACTGCCAAAAAGGCAAGTAGAGAGAATGCAATTTATTTGACGGCTGTCCGCAAAGTGGGATACCAAGATGGTACAGCGTAATATGGTCAATACATATAAGTACAATGGTTATTTACAAAAGTGATACAAAATTGATCACAAAAAAATCCTGAAATATTATAAAACTAATTTGATTGAGGGTAGATGACAAGAGTATGAAAAAAAAATATGAAAATGGAAGAAGGTGATATATAGGAAAAAATATATTATTAATATTATTAAAAAGATTGGAATTATTTGAAAGAATATAAATGGTGCTGTAAAAGACCTACCGAATCTATAAAAACTGAGTTTACAATATTTATTAATAATACCTCCTTTGGGATTTTGTAAATATCGAGAAAAGTGCATAAAAATTCAGGAATGGTGTCACGAGCAAAGTAACTTGAAAAATAAAGAATAATTCATTTCAAATAAAAAAGCACTTGTGAAAATTTTCGATTTTATATTGATTTTTCTGTACGTAGGGGGGCTATAGGCTCAATTACTTGTGCTTACTAATTTTTTGACCTTTTTGACCAAAAATCAAACTTGCGTAAGCACTTTTAGTGGGTAATTTAAATGAGGAAGTTAATATACTCGTCATTTTTAGTTGCTGGCTTGTCACTCAAATCAAACATCAAAGTTGTCAAACAGAATATTTCCTTCTAACGTCAAGAGGAAAAATTAATGAGGAGTGAAATTTCGGCTGAAAAGGCTTCACAGTGAGAAATTAGAGCAAAAAAGACAAAAAGACCTGAAAAACACTGAAAAAATACCTAATTTGCCAAACATGTAAAAAAAAAGACTTTTCAAGAAAAAATAAACAACATGTTTTTGCAGTCAGGGACGCATAAACCGTAATAATATTTCATTTTTGAGTACTTTAAAGCGAAAGAAATAAAAGGATATGTCTTAAGCATCCTAGCCCTAGTAATAACTTTCGAACGGTATGTGATATCAAAAATCTAAGACATACATAATATACTTGTAATACCTTCAAGATGGTATAAGTTATAAATATTCAACTCATATCTCATATTGTGAAGCGTCTACAGCCAAACAATCACACATTCTAGCCGTATACGCTTGACAGTGCGACATCAATTCTATAATTATATTATTTTATACCATCCCAAAACTATCCTATTCGCCTCACATAAATCAATATACACAATCTTAAACTAAAATATATACAGACAATAATATTCTCTATTTCTCCCACAGTCAAGCCTTCCTTGGAGACTTTGTGGATTTTAATTGACTGTTCAGTGTATTTATTATTCATGTACAAAATTGATAGCATTAAAAAAAAGAAAAAAAAAGTATCTGGTATTCCTCTTTATTAGGATTTTGATATCTCATACCGTTCGAAAGCTATCACCAAAAAACTATCATTTTACTAAATCGACTCTAATGGACTCTCAAGATGTTTTTTTTCTTTCGATTTTATTCTGAAATGACACTTCTAGCTGATTGGTTATAAAAGTAGATTCATGTTCTGCAATCTCAATATTCTTACATTTTCCTTAATTATACGTTCGAAGCTTATTGATAAAAACAGTAGCATATACGAGAGGCACTTCACATTTTATACGCATTATTTCTGTTATTATTGGAATGGAATGAATGAATTTTCCCGAGATTGAATTCATTAATTAGTTATAAAATGATAAAATCCCTTACTTTATACTGTTGTGCGAATTGAAGAACGTGGGCGTTCTTGCAAATCGATTGCAGAACCTTCGTATTCAGTCTTTTAATGAGTTGTTTGCTTTACGACCCCATTAACAGCTGGGTAATTTGGGGATACGAATAAACAGATGATAGATGAGTGGTGTACATAGAATTCTTCATGGATCATTCGAGACTCGAACCCACACCCGAATTCAAATACTGAGTTTTTTTTCATGTATGTAGAGAAAGAAATGTTTCACCATATGATGAAGTTCTTTCAATGTCTTGTAGTTTTTTGAAAAAAACCAAAAGGTCAAAACCAAAAAACCCAAACCAAAACAAAAGGTTGTTGGAAAATGTGATAAGGTGTGATTGAAAACGAGTTGTCGTTTAAAATTGGCCGGAAGAGAATCGGGCGTCGCGTCTTATGTTTGGTGCGCGATAAATGGATCGGGCACAGTCCTCTGGGAGACCGTATCGCAATTTGTGCCCAAAGTCGTCCTTCTCAAGATTTCTTGTAGAAATAAAACGATGATCATGGTTCACGGTAAAATTTCAGTTTGAACTTCTATCCTGATTTTCAAATCTATTAAACTTTGCTAGTGTACAGAAAGCTTTGCATGGTCAGTTTTACTGTGCGACCTGTGCACTGCTTACAAACAAACATAGAAAAAAGAGAAAAGAAAAAACCACACACAGACAAAGCTCCATGAGAATAGAATGGAAGTCTTTGCTACCGCTCATCCAATAAGCTGATAATGTGTATATAAACAAGTTTCTAACACGGTCTCGTCCAACTTTGTGATGAACGGTGTCGACTATAATACAAATTAAAGTTGTGGTCAGTTGGCTTCTACCGTTTTCCCATCAAATTGAGTATCACTGATAGAACAGCTGGAGTAGCTGTTGAATTCAAGCTTTGGCAAAGGATTCTATTAACAGTTTGTGAGCTTCACTATGCGATAAGACAAAATGTTTGATAATGTCCAACTTTGCACACGTCGGAGAAGTTTGGTGTAGATGCGGTCTGGAATCTGTTTGAAGGTTCTTGAATTGGACAATAGGATTGTTGCAATCTCTCGACCACGATAGTGAGATTCAAATTTAATCGAGTTGGATTTTTTTCTTACAAATTCTAGCGAGTAAAATTATGGAAATTGAAAGGTTCTTAATTTTTATAACTCATGATATATTCAAAGATGAGTACTACGTTTGGTTTTACTCCTTCATTGTTTTAAATCTATACGGAACGTTTTCTGAAATTATTTTTCTTCAATTCCGAAATGTCATTCTTAAACAATTTATCTCTGAAATGAGTTATCATATATCTTGAATGTCACATTTTTCAATTTTCCATTCATAAATATACATAAGAGTGAAATTTCGTACTGATTGGTACACTGAATTTATTAAATCCAATATACGATTACATAAATTCTACTCATAAATTTCATTGGCGAATAGGAAGATACGACAGTCACTTACAGCAGTGACAATTAATATACAGGAATTGGGCTACGATACTTCATCCGTGATATAACTCTAAAAAATGTGCAAAATTATTATGCACGAATCACGTTCAATCAAATATTTTTTCATAGTACCGTTTACTTATTTATATATAACGGTTTTCTACCAAATTATCAACATATTCAAATTTCGATCGTGTAAAAAATATCGATTTGAATCGTTCACCGTCACGGACAATCGATTATCCACGATCCTTCTCCATCACATCAACATTCTGCGTCGAATACCGCACAGCCTCCACTACAAGTCACTTACGTGGTTTTCTCGGACAAGTTGCTAGAGGCCAAGCAATACGTCGTAGGCCTAGCCTACAAAACGTACAATCCCGGTCACATAAAGCGGTCGATCTCGCCAGATTAACATGCAGCCTGAAGACAATTTACTTACATTATAAGCATTAAAACTAGATGACAGTGTACACTTGCGATCATATAGAATGGTTTGATCCGAATTCGAAATTTGAATGTGAATGAGATGTAATCATATTTATCGTTAAAATGTAAAAGAAGGTTAAAAAAATGTTGAAGTGTAAATGACCATGTGAAAAATAGCAAGTAATGCTAATACAGATATTTACTACTACTACTACTACTTAATTTTTTCTCGCGAAGTGCGTAGAGTTTCCCACAATCTTAATCCGATACTCTAAATTTTCTCATTCAATTTCTCACAGCTACACTTATTCACAAATTTGAATTAAAAATTGCACAATTTCTGCTAGTGCCATTCGTAAGAAAATCTATTAATGAATTATCATTATTATCCACAATACAATGTGAATAATTGAACACAACTTGATTTCAATCATGAACATGAATATCAACAATACACTCAGTATTGTTTTTTATTGTTTTACTACTTTTTTCTAGTTTATTGTTTCACTGAAAAAATTAGTTCGTATAATATAGGTATATTTTCCTCAGGATATACATATTTGATATAACTCAAACGACCACTTTGAAACGACCCACGCACTCCACAATATTCTAAATGAAAAAAAGCAATAGTATTCCAGTTGGATGATTTTAGTTTAGCTCTCAATTTATTTATAATCATAATACCTGGAAAAAACAATCATTCTATGCGCCCACGAGTGTATACAACGCTTCTCTTAGAACATCATCGCACGTTTGTAGTCTGGAAATGATCTGAAACTAGAACTGTGAAATCGCTGTCGATAACTGAACTCGATATTACAACATCTCCTTATAACGCCAGTGGTAATTACTGCACAATTACGATCTACACGAATCGTCCCCTGAGGGCTTCAACCAATCATATAGAAGCATTGTGGCAACTGAAGATGATAGACGATAATCCGCAGAGGTCATGCATGGCTTTCTCATGTGTATATATATATATATATATATATATATATATATATATATATATATATATATATATATATATATATATATATATATATATATATATATATATATATATATATATATATATATATATATATATATATATATATACCATACTATTCCCCCTGTTTCTCATAACTTGATAATTCGCAAGTCAAGATTCAGTTGTCTATGTGATCACTAGGAAAACGTGTTATGTGTTGCCGCGGGTTGATGAATGAGCTAGAACATATCAACTTATCTTTGAATTAGTTCGTATATATATATAAATATATATATATATACA
Source organism: Brachyptera risi (assembly GCA_964007535.1). Classification (NCBI taxonomy): domain Eukaryota; kingdom Metazoa; phylum Arthropoda; class Insecta; order Plecoptera; family Taeniopterygidae; genus Brachyptera; species Brachyptera risi. Next base: position 39,559,377 of record OZ023332.1, read on the forward strand.
CCTTGAGATCCAAACAATTTCGTCACTGCCATCCTATTTCCTCATTAACTCCTATGATAATAAAGAAGTTTTTGTTTTAATCGTTCACAATTAGTTGGTGACAGCTGTTGCTTGGAATTAATAGGTATCGTAATAGCTTTAAGTGATTTACAAAAATAACATTATATATTTTTTAACATCAAAACGGCTGATCCTTTTTGAGTGAAAGTTTGGAATAATGTGTATCACTATTATATTGAAATTATTTGCGAATTTGAATCTTCTCGGATGAAATATTTTCAACGATTTTTTTCCTCGGGGTTATTCTCATGGGATTTTTGAAAACTTAGAAATAAGTTTTGTCAGGAGTGATCAAACTGATTACGCCTCAAAACTATACAGTATCGAATTAGATAAGGACACTTGTGTATGTCAAGTTTAATCTGATTTTGAATTTTCGTTTGACCTGTGGAGTGCGAAAAAAAAATTGCACTTTTTTTCGAGTATGATGAAATTGAGTCTTCGCTTCACTCATCCAATTAATTTTTGAAACCCATGAGGTAAGAAAATATGTGTTCTCATTCTATTATGATTGTGATATCTATGATCGTTCCTTATTTACTATAAAAAACCTGATAACGATGATGAAGATCAAACTGAGACGCGTGACCGAGTGGCAAGACACTGAACTGTCATTCGGGAGACTGGGGTTCGATTCCCGCCATGGTCGACCATCCTGACAAGTATTTTTCATGGTTTTTCTCTGTCGTTCAGGTCAACACTGGGATAGTTCCTTAACAACAGGCCACGCTGACTCCTTCTCACCATTCAAAACACCTTATAAAATAACCTTTCATCCCATCATCCCATCATCTCATTCATCATCCACCGTCGCCAATAGATTGTAGTCATCAGTATAGTGCGTCGTTAAAACTCAATATAAAAAAATGGAGATTAAATGTCTTATTTATCGTAAATTATCACTGTAAAAAAAAAATACAGGAAATAAATTCAACATAAAACATAAAACAATTTATGATATTCCGATGTTTGAAGTCAACGCAGGTTATGAAATAGATGTTATAAGTGGAGAAAAGTGGAACAAAAAAGGTCGACTACGAATAACATAGAAATCAACTATGAGATGAAAACTGATTTAAAAATAATAAGAAACAATATAACATAGTGAACATCAATAATCAATCGTGATGACCCGAATAATTCAATTTTATAAAATCAAAAAGTAATAATTCAGAACAGTGCATATTTTCAATTGACTTTCCTACGAATATTCTATTTTATCGCTTCTACTGTTTTTTTTCTATCATCAACCTATAAAGTTTCATGATGCTTCACATGTATTTTTGTTATTCAATTCAATTTGATACTAATAATTTTATAGAAATATCGCAATAAACCATCATCACTTATGTTCATGCAAACCAGTATTTCATATGATATTCAAGTTATGGTAGTTTATATCATACTGTTATTTATATAACAAAAAAATATTTCTTTCTGTTGTTGATCTATTGAAATTTATGGATGCGGTTGGTTTATTCCACGTATTTTTCCCGACCAAAAATGATGTACATTCAAATACTCGACGCATTGTCAGATTCATTTTAATCGTCATCGCAGAAATTTACAATCATGTAAGTTATTAATCAAAGCGTGTTAATAAATACCGGTAACTGTAGAGCGGAAGAAAATTAAGTTTTCTCATTTTAGAATTGTCATAATTTCATATTGTTTTCCACGTCGTAGATTCTGTTCATACAAAGATTTCGTCGTAACTTGAAACAGTAGGATGCGAAACATTATTTGGATGTAATTGTGTTTCTGGTTTACGCGATAGCTCAGTCGATAAAGTATAGCAAGGCTGAAGGTGGAACTGTTTTATCGACTCTGGCGATAGTGAATACACACTCATTCGATGCATTTTGTATCTTTCTCTGTCTTTTGTTGTTGTACGCGTTCTCTACAGACAGGTGGTTGGAGGAAATCACGAGCCTGAAACTAGATTATGATGGAAAATGACAATATTCATTTCCCTAATTGTGGAGAAAACTTGAAATTTTAGAAATCATAATTTATTTATTTATCATCCAGGACCCGTTTTTTTTGTGGTCGTGACGTGAACAAGAATCGATCCTATTTGTGTTCCCAGATACAGAATCGGTAATGCTCAGATCGTGACTCGTAGTCTATTGAAAACAGAAAAATCATGGCAGTTTTTGTAATTTTTTGTATCTTTTTTTTTTGAGATTGAGATGATGATTCCTGGTTATCCTTAAATCAGGTGAATAAATATCGTCATTAGGCCTATTAATTAAAACCAAGTTCTAGGAGTGTGATATCCTTGAAAGAAAACCGATCTGAGGGATCTTTTCTAGGCATTACTCATCTCAAAATTTGGAACTGTGTAGTTTTTGGTAACAAACTAACAATCAGTCGAAGAGATTTTGAGAAATTGATTACTAAAATCATGAATATACACACACAAATGAGCGGAACATGTTTTTATCCGAAGAAGTTGGAAATTAAAATGTATAAAAACAATGACATCTGAATTCTAAATTCTATCGGAATTATATATAACAACAATGCTCAACAGTGCTTTATACACGGGTCAGTAGAATTATTATCTTAGCAGTTGCATTTGTTTTTCCACGAGAATCATAGATTCTGTAAGTTCAACAATGCCACCGGTACCGTAGCCACTCTTATCTGCATCTAGTTCACAAGGGAATCCGCTAAATCGCGACATGCAATCGGAACCTTTGACTCTGAACTGCAAAAAACCACAAATATCCTCCATGTTATTATATGGGAGCCCGTACACCTTCTTTATATTATGATAAATTATGTTGTAAAGTATATTCCATCATGCATGGTATATTCTGTGCTTTGATACTAACACATATAACACAACAACAAATGATTTTCCACACCCCTGTTTATCCATTCGCCTGACGTAATTGCTATTTATCCGACACGGCACACACAAGTTTCGCGCTTATAAACAAGGCAGTGGGATTGCATCTCGCATTCGAATGCAGAATCGAGCTTTATTGAGAGATCCAGAGAAGCCGTTCAGGCAGAATGGAACGTGTTCAACTGGAATATGACGACCCGACTCCATGACAGGCCTTATTGAAGTAAGGCCGGCCTTATAAGGACAACTCCGCTCAAAGGATCACCACGAATGACGCAATGGGGATCCGAAATAAGAGCGATGATAGCCGACGGTGAAGGTTCGGAAGTGGTACTGAAGGAATTCTGAAATATATTACTATTTCACTATATTGACATGGATTTAAAGGGTGCAATAGCTCAACCTTTATCTAAATTGGATGGTTATGAGGGGGGGGGGGGAGAAATGTTGTTTTATTTTATTTCTATCTTTCTGATCTATTGCTCTTTCTACCTCGAGGCTTGGAGATTTATTATGGTACGATAGGAGTTTAAACGGAGATAAAACCTTAACCTTGCGATGGTTCCGAATGGTATAATGTATGAGGTCGCCGCTGAAGTATTGTTTGCGCGGCGTATCCGTATAGTGCCGGGTATGCTGTGCACAATTAAGACCCGCATTTCTGGAGGATTACCATGAGATAGATTACCGGATACGGATATAATTGATACGGATACGGATATGGACTGCCTGTGCAGTATTACCAATAAAACGTGATGAATGAGTCTCGGCCATTCTCATAGATTCAGGGATTTTATTATTACTTTTTGGAAAATCGATACTGAAGATGCACTTGATTACTTTGTACATGGTTCATTCAGTGTTTTTTTTTCGGATGCCCGAGTATTTTATGAGTGGAAAGTATAATAACAATTGTGAACATAATACGATCCGAGTGAGAGTGAAGATAAACTGTTCAAAAACTTGAATAAAAATGAAAAATGAAAATAAATATGATAATTATCTAATAACAACATGGAGTTATTGTTTGGTTCACTATGTGCTTTTATCAAGTGATGTCACACGTTGTCGGAACGAAAAGGCAAAATTATCCTTCAAAATGTGTTTTCCGATAAATGACTATTGATAGGTGTGGCTTATTAATCGGCCATCTAGATCTACGCAACTTCAGATAACTTTGATTATCAGATTTTGGAAATACCCGCTAGTAAATAGCCCATTCGATTGGATGTTACGTTTTGTTACGTCAAGGGGTCAAGATAACGAAAGTGGTCAAATATAGTCACTTTTAAACTTGATTCTGATGCATAGTGAAGAATATTCATTTCTCTACTTTGAGAGAAAACTAGAAATCACCATCTAAATTTCAGAAATTATAATGAATATTTTTTCTGTCGAGAGACGATGATTCATGACGTAGTAATTACCGATTCTATATAAAAACATGAACAGAATCAAGTAATATCGACTCAGAAACCATCCGGATCTTGAAGGACAAAAATGAACCAATTTAAATTTCTGAAATTGAGAAAATTATTTCTATTTTTCTCTGAAATTGAACGAATAAATATCGTCTTAATTTGTTAAATTCTAGTTTCAGGATTGTGAAGTCCTTTAATATCAGTTTTCTGCTTACAACTTCTCTGTAGTTGCTATGGTAACTCGTAATACATGTTATCTTTCTATAGCATATACTAGCTATTACGTTATTCCTCCAATATTATAGATTCACCTCATTTTAAATCCAATTCCGTCGTATATTCATCACAAATAGCAGTGACTACTTTATAATTTCTCATTATGAAAGGAGAGTATTTTCAAGTCAAATTAATTTGATTGTATTAAATGAAGAATCATTATTATTATCATTATAAATAAGGAACGCGACACATTTTGATTTCTTACCAATATATTATCAATATATTCTCAATATATCGTCTCAATATATATTCAAAAATATATTGAATGCATACAAAAACATGGTGCCGAAGTGATTGGATTCCATGTATTAATTGCATTATAACAACACGCAATATCATGAACATATTATGAAAGAAAAGCGCAGAGATTTTCTCAGTGGATAAATGAAGACATTTGAGCTGTTATTGTCAAGTATTTCATCAACAGAGATGTTGATGCCGTAAGCGGATACTTCTGATGAGTACTCTATATGTATTGTAATCGAAATCGTTAATGAAAGCCACACCGTACAAATACGCAACCTGATAGGTAATTAAAAAAGCTTATCTAGTTGATATTTTCATATTTGCCATTATTCATTTTCAGATTGTAGATGTTATCGATGATTATTTATTTATTTATTTATTGAATGATTATTTTAACCCTCTTCCGAGGAAATCGGAATGGTTAGCAGTTTACATGTATCAGCTTACAATTATCAGCTTACTAACTCATAAATGTGGCTTACATTATATTATATTAAGTAAATTATTTGCTGAATGACCCCACCAGCAGCCAGGTCGTACGGGGGTACGAACGAGCAGGTCATTATGAATCTATAGAGTGATGATTAACGAGAGGACGCTCACAAAAACTCATGCCCTATACGGGACTCGAACCCACGCTCAATGGTGACTTCAATTTTTGAAGCGGTGCTTCAGCTGACCGAGCTACGGAGGGTGGCCTTCTGATTGTCGTTTTTTAAATTCATTGTAGTGTATATAAATCAGTGAAGATATGGATACGTAACTCATGCTAATTCCCAATGCAGACTCTCTATAGAGCTAAGAAACATGAGGGTGAACTGTTGGATGTTTCAGTTTTGCGGGGTGAATGAATTAGAGTCCATGGGCGTCGATTTATCGAAATATAAGTTTTTTGATGATAATTTTGAGGGATACGAGATATCAAAATTATAATACGCAATAAACACAGATAATTATAATAGCTTCAAGATGACATAAGTGATAACTATTCCAGACATGTCGTTTAACTGTCAAGACTCGAGCGTATACAGCTGAGAATGTGTTTTTTCAGATGTATACGCTCAACAGTTATGCGACATGACATGAATAGTTATAACTCATATCTTCTTGAAGCTGTTATGATTATCTGTGTTTCTCGCGTTCCAGAATTCTGATATCTCTTACCTTTCAAAAGTTATCTTCAAAAAACTGATATTTCGCTAAATCGACTCTCGTGGACTCTTAACGACATTGCGATCGTCGGATGAGATCACTCGACCTCACTGTCATTATCTTTCATTTCCGATTCATCAATGCACAACAATGTGGAATTCAGATCGTGGTGTTTCATAGTTTTACAATTATTACATTACTGACATATGGAATTGCGAACGTGAGCCCCCCATATAGCGTAGCTGTTGGTGGGGTCGTTATCAACAACATTAAGGAACGTGGGAGTTTCTCTAACTGGCAGTTCAAAATTGTTTTCTACCATGGTTACCCATGCTATTTGTTTCAACCAACTTTCAAATGAATGCTAACCATGATGGTGTTAAACTTTCAAAGTTGTATTGAAATGAGGTAATTATCAACATTTTTATAATTATTCAATTGTAAGAAAACCTCATTCTTCTGTAAATACAAGTATATTACAATCATCAAACTCTACTCAAACTCAAACTCTAACAAACTCTAACTCTTACTTACTTTGTTTTAGGTTCCAATCAAATTCGAAATGTGGTCACATTTCTTTATTTTATTATGAACATTATTTATCTATCCAAAACTGTAGTCGTGCACAAATGTTGAGAGAAGTTTTTTTCAAGTACAAAGATCAATATTAGTTTCCACAATATAATTTCAATTCGTATTTTTTGAAGAATATCAAATATATATTTAGATATAAAATGGATATTTTTCAACAATATCTCGGAGAATTTTTCTATAGAATTATTCAATTTGTATTTTCTTCTCTGAAAACTTGAACTTATAACATCCCTAACTAGGTTGTAACTCGATTTTTAGCTCACAATATTTACATTTGGTATTGTCTTAAATACAGTAACACAATTAGTCACTGATGCAAAAAAAAATTCTCGCACGAAATATATTTTCAAACTAACTGAACCATCGCATATTCGTATAAATTAACTTGATCACACACTGTTCACAATAATGCCGATTATTCACCACCTGTCAAAAATATAAATATAATCAAAACCAGGAATTAGATTGAAGTGTAAGTGAAGCGATATTCATACACAACATCTCATATTTACGACCCGTTACGTTCGATCAGCACATCGAGACTGACTTGCGCCAGTACCTCGCTGGAAGGCGGCAGAGTAATTATTTAAAGGGGGTCACTTTATAGAGTAGATCAGAGTGTGTGGTGAAGCGTCATCAGCGAAGTTGCATTCCTACAGGTCATGTTATACGCTATTGTTATAAGTTCAAGTTCATTGTATTGGTATTATAAAATGAAATTACAAAATAACATAGATACAAATGAATACAAAATAATACACAACAAAATAGTCTTCACAGTTCCCACAGAACCACCAAAGGTGGCTCAACTGTGGATGTACCGAAATAAAGGTTGATATTTTTAATATTATCAATGATGTTATTATAATTGATATTGTAAATTGACGACTAGCAGTCTCCGCCCCCATGACGTCACAAATCATACCGTCCAATCAACAGGGCTGTTAGAACTGTGGTGAGATTAAAATATTCAATCGGGGTATCTTCAAATGGCCATAAATGATATAGATCCAACTGGCTCACTGGTGAAGCCACGCCTATTTCAAGTCGTCATTTGAGTAAAACGTGAAATTGAAACTTCTGTTATTTCCAAAATGGATGGTGTATAAACTGATATTTTTAAAAATGATTTGAATGATCAATTTGGTTTTTGGGTTCAATATTTTTTTATGAACAAAATCACATTCATTTCTTTTTCTCCATTATTTTGTTTGTTCACATGACACTTCAACATTTGTCTCACTCATTGAACATCTTCATATTATATATATATATATATATATATATATATATATATATATATATATATATATATATATATATATATATATATATATATATATATATATATATATATCCATGATCTTCAGCCTATTATATATATTATTATATTCCAATTACAAATACTCAAAAGTAGATTAACTTGACTTTATTTTTTGTTTGTACGAAGTAGGACGCAGATTTCAAGTCATCATTTACGTTGAAAACCCACACTCAAGCCCTCATAGAGCTTTGCGGAGATTATAAGTGAATGTTCAATTATGTGTAATTATGTGTAATTATTGAAGAAATCTCGAAAAAAATATTAACATTATTATTACTAATATTGTTCACCATTTTTTACACCGTATACACAATGCTATAGTACCTTGAATTATATCGTCTCATTCCACATTCGAGCTTCAATTTCATTGTTGGCTTTGTGGGACTATAGGATGTAACATATTATGAAGATTGAAATTTGGATGTGTTAATAGAAAAAAATATATTAATTGATATAATTAGCGTCATTATTATTGATGTGAGTTCACAAGTTCAAACATGACTATGACAAATCATGACGAAGACTATGGCATGACTATGATTGATGAAAAAGATGATTATTATTTTTGAAAAAAGTATCATTACTTTTTTTCCACTGATGAACCCTCGATGGGTTTTGTAGAGACTCAAGAGTGAGAAGTATTATTGTAATGATGTACATTCATCGGATCAAAATAAAAAGCATCATCATTATAATAAGTATCAATATAATTATGCAGATCTATGAGTATACTTGTATCCACTCGAGTTGAAAGATACCTACCAACATGACAAAAAGAAATACACTCTGAAATATGTGTATACACTGTGACATTTTGAGTGTATTACTAGAATTGAAATCATTAGAAGGATTACATATTTGAAAACGTTATTTATTCGGAATTGTTGAGAGCTTTCTCCAAAATAGACAGAGTTTTAGCAATTATTCAGTTGGTGACAATGGATCATCTTGTTTCATGGAACAAGTAAATGAAACGCACTATATGTGTATGTGTAACGCTGTACATGTGTAACGCACATGCTTTACATTACGCTACGTAACATCGAAACGTACTCTATGACAAAAGAATATTGTCATAGTGAATAAGCGAATTAATATATTTGTGCGTATAGGTTGAAAAGATATATTTCAAGGAATATATTCCAATTTTGAACATCAAATATAGTCAATTGTCATGAAACCTCTTCTTTCAACAATTTTTATGTTGGTAGTTCACTGAAAACTGAATTTTTTCAATTTTTAAAATGAAATAGTATTTTTATCACTTTATTCATAGTATACGTGGATTATGTACCATAATCCAATACTAAAGCGATCAAATGAGAAATATTTGAATTCATATAATAAATTATAAGTATTCAAAATATAATTTTATCTATATCGCGAGAGTTATATCTTTATTATAAGTTATACCATAGCTATATTATAAGTGATATACAGCTATAATCTTCGATTGTATATACTTGTTCATTTATTGCATCTCGTTATGCAAACATGTGCATATTGCAACTGCGACCGGTGCACACATGTTGCACCAAGGTGTTGCCGCTGCACCGACTTCACACCTTGCGCGACCTGATTTATTAAAGATAACAGAGGTGAATGACAATGCTAACCGATATATTATAAACACACAAAGCAACTACACTTGCGGTCAAATAAGACATAGCTTTTGAATTGAAATTGATATGAAATCAACGTATATGTTGATTCACATGTTTATATTTGGTCCACTTTATCACTGCTCGTATTGTTTTCATGTTCTCTTCATTTGTAATAAGATGAAGAATGAAAATATGTTTTAATTGGAATTGAATTAAATTGAACTTTATCATTAATTTTTCATGCTCTGTACGGGAGTGCGTATATACAGCTTGAAGCATAAGTAAAAGTCTCTTTCCTACCTGGTCAAACCAGTCGACCACGTTATATTGCATAGGATTTAAGAGGTATCAAATAACAGAAACAGACTTTTACTTATGCTTCAAGCCGTACATTGTGTGCCTTTATCCTTTGTCTTGATGGAGAAACAATGACTTGGTCTCATGTTTTTGATGTTTATGGAAAGAGGAACAAAAGTTCTGGTGCGTACTAAAAGTGCGTAAGTTCTAACGCACTTCCAAGTGTCTTGTTCGACCACTTCATGTGACAGCAACTGTACATTGCACTAACCCCTGTGCATGTACATACACGTGTACTCCCGTGAAGTAAAGTGTATAACGGAATCAAAATTAGAACTGAGCAAAACAAAACAAAAGAAGAACAGGAAATTGATGAACAGTGTATGAAAGTACCTCAGTCACAATTTCCGTTCATTTGGTATTAATTGGGCAGATGGATTTTTAGTAAAACGAAATGTGGAAAAATCTATTTGTATTTTAGACTTGATGGAAACTGTAATACTCTTTGGCGAATAGAAATGGTGAAATAAATTGCAGCTATACAGTACATGATGTCAAAGTTCATTGTTGAAACATTCTCATAGTATTCACATGATTATTTATGAATAGTGACAGAACGCCGATAAGTTTACCATTCCAATTTTTTTTGACTAATTTAGATCAAGGTTCAGGCTGAAGAAAGAACGTGTATTTGATATTGTGATTTCAGCTTTAAGAGGCTCGAATAATATTCTAAGAAATCATCTGTAGGATTTTAAATTAATTTTGTAATGATTCATTTTCTTTTCGAAACATTTTTATTTCTTGTGGAAACCTAAAATATTTCAACTTTATTCATCCATTTTCCTCAGTTATATTCTCAATTTGTATATTGGTTCAATTTTCCAAGCTTATTTTTAATATTACTCAGAATGAATAATAAGGAGTAGGAAAAGCGTACCTTGAAACCTGTGTTGTATGTCGTCGATTCAATGTGCGATCAGCTGAAAGTTACGTAACGTGTGTTTCTCAGTCAGCTTGACAACGACGTCTCTTCAGCTTGACAACGACGTCTCTGTACGACGGACGCCGCCTGACGGTGGTGTGTGATTGCCTACCCTTCCCTACCGCAAGAAGCTTATTAGGTGAGCAGGTCGCATTCACGGAGCTACTGCGCAACTCCAAGTTCATGACCACTCCCACTAAATATTATATACACACATACTAATATTAAAGGACATCATAACCCTGAAACTAAATATTCACGAATGATGACGATAGTTATTTATTCACTCAATTTAGGAGAAAACTAGAAATCATCATCTCGATTTCTGAAATTACAATTAATTTATTTGTCCTCCAGGACCCAACCTCTTTTCTGAGTCGTGACGTAGACATTACATGATTATTTTTATGTTTTTATACATAATCGGTAATGTCCACGTCATGGTCTCTGAATGACGAAAAAATGAATATTATTCTCTGAAATTGAGTTGGTGATTTCTAGTTTTTTCTAAAATTGAGTTAATAAACATCGTAATTATTGATCAAAATATAGTTTCAGTCGTCTGGTGTCCTCCAATCAGGATTGACTTATATAACAAATTCATGACGAATGTTTGATTGCGAAGAAGTGCATCGAGTTATTTCTTTCGTAGCAGAAAGATGTGAACTCAAATCAAGTCACCAATTGGAATATATATATATTCATTATTTCTCTCACTATTTTGTTGAAAAGAGAATCATATATCTCTATTGTCTTCATAAGTGAAATATGTGCATTTCAGAGTCAGTATCAGTCTGTAGATTTGAATAAGATTTGACAGTGCAATTGTTACAATGTAACAGATTTCAAAATATATAAATAGCAGTTGGACTTTGAATATATATATATATATATATATATATATATATATATATATATATATATATATATTTATATATATATATATATATATATATATATATATATACAGAATTACATATATGTATATATACAGGATATTGATCGTGAAATATCATCCAAGTCATAACCTATTTCACTATAATAAGCCATTAGATCATGACAAACTATGACATCCGTATCCAATCACTTCGTACTCGATGTTTGACAAGATCAAACCCCTTCTCAATGTACTCTCTACTAAGCTCAAAGTACTGTACTGCATCACTCGATAGCACCCCGGGAAGCTGTCACTATCAGGATATCATAAGATACTACTATCACCGTGAACTTCACGCGGAGTATATACCCACCCGTATATAAATCTACATATTCCAAATGAAAACGTAATTGACATCTGGATGGCAAAGTGTGAACTTCTGCCAATATGGCTGCTGTGATTGATATCCGTCCAACGATTCCGATAAAGATCTGATCCGATAAGATCCGCAAAACAAAATGAAATCTCCATACTGAAGGTATGTTCTATTTAAAAGTCAAAAGGATGCATACATATATATATATATATATATATATATATATATATATATATATATATATATATATATATATATATATATATATATATATATATATATATATATATATATATGTATATATATATTTGAACATATATATAGGCTATGTGTAGAGAAAGAGAGAGAGAGAGAGAGAGAGAGAGAGACAGAGACAGAGAGAGAGAAAGAGAGAGAAGGAGAATTCCGAAGTGGGATATTCTCAAGCACTGGTATACGTTCGACAGGCTTTGAGAAAGACCTTTGAGAAACTTTACCTTCTTTCTTTCATTTCTGTTTTGTCACATATACCTCAAGTGAGATTGTTGAAAATATCCACAGCAACCTGGTTCAAGTATATAGGGCATAAAGCCATAGACCATAGCTTTCCGCTTCATCGCTGCTCTCTAGGATCTATTCTAAAAGAATGTCTAGAATTATTTTCACAATACGCGTTGTATATAGTTGTACCCAGCAAGCCATTCTCTGGAAGAGTGCTATAAATAAATGATAAAAATGTGAGGATTGTTGAGTTTCTATACTTATATTTCTTACTTCTAGGAGTTTCATAAATATACATGTCCTGCACTTGAAAGTTTAAATGCATTATCACTTTTTTTGTTGTTGCATCAAGAAAAGTTTCTTATGCACCCGACACACAAAGTGTTGCACGGTGTGGTAGATGACGAATTTATAGTTTCACTTTGAGTAATATGTTGAGTGAATATAATAAAATGATTTTAATGAAACATTTTCTGTTATCAGATGGAAGAAAAAAGGGAAGAGATTTTTCAATATTTTACTTTTGATCCACATCTTTGAAGCAAGAAATCACGAATTGTCATTAATATATTTTGAAGACTGTTTATATGGTAATATTTTACCGTTCAATTCAACTTGAACTTATAAATTAAAAGCTTTGCTTTGCTACTTACTTTGCATATACTTTGCTTACTTACCGAGAAAATATTACTAACTGGCATGTGAAAATAGTCGGTTTGTGTTTTTCATACGGTAGAATTTATATATTCCAGTCGGCTTTTTGCGATTCGTATACTTCATATATCAATATTTATTGAGATCTTTGCCCACATCTTGCCGAATGACACAGAATAATAACGTAATTGAGAACTGAAAATGGATGGAAATGAGAAATATCCTCTAACTGAATGAAAATTTCTCATAATATTTATACAGAATAGAAAAAGGTTTTGTGCGTAACATTATGTTACTGACTCGATTTTAACGTGTCTCAAAAAATAAGATGTGGAGGAAGACAATAATTTGTGGTGTCAGTCATTTATACGAGTAAGCGCAGCTCAATTGCAATTTTCAGGAATATTTTATACAAATTCAAAACTTGGAAATATTTTTAAACCATGAGTCATTTTTATTGATGTGTTTAAATACTTTTCAGAAATATTCGGTCCTATAATATAAAGAAATACAATCATTATTGACCTAACAGTAGGTCTTAAATAATCCTTTCCATTAATTTATTGGAAGACTTTTCAAACATTTTCACGTTTCATAATATTATGTGTGAATCTGAATTACTTGATGCTCTTGTAGGCTCAGAATAATATTTGTGCTAATTTGTATTGCACTGGTCTTGAAAAAGAAATGGCAATGATTTTATTCCGGAGTTTTGAAATCAATAATAGCAAAACAAAATAGAGAAGTGAATTCATTCTACAGCTCTGAGCACGAATTCTAAACGAAAATAATTCCGAAGAAAATCAAATTTCATTTCAAATGTCATGGTAGATACCCTTCGTAGCTCAGTCAGCTGAGATACCACTTTGGAAACTTGAGTCACCGTTGGCGTGGGTTTAAATTCCGCGCAAGGCAGAGTTTTTGTGAACATCCTTTAATTCATAATTAATTCATAGTTTCATTATCACCTGCTCATTCGTACCCCCAAATAACCGGCTGTTAGTGGGGCTGTCAAGACAACCAGAAAATCCTGAAAAATCGGATTCTCGGAATCCTGAGAATCGGTGTCATAGTGTATTTCTCCAGCAAACAAGTTAAGATAACTGAAAAAACGACAGTTTTCCTGATTTCGAAGCTGAAAAAAAAAATAACAAACAGGTCGTGTTCATGTGAAAAGTATCACTGTATCAATTAAATTTGAAATGTATATTTTATAGCAGAGAAATATGGAAAATGAAAGATATCAATATCTCCTAAGTGAAAAGATGTATTGTTCAAATTTTATCTCATTCTATCTAAAAATCAGTAAGTTACAATGAGTTATGTTCATTTGAGTTTTGTATCTTGAATTATATTCTATAAAATGCACAGCCTTCTTTATTCAGCTCATTCTTTTCTTGAGGAAATAAAAAAGATAAGAGAACAATTATTGTAACTAGTCAAACGCGAAATATGCGTTGTAAGATGAGCGAGATATCTCAATAGGGTATAAAAGTCCTTGAAGTAGTTCTACCCTTGCTACTTTATCGACTCTGGTATTCTACACATCTTGATATCTGAATAAGCTATTAAAGTCGTTAAAGTAGTTTTACTCTTGCCACTTCATTGACTCTGGTGTTCTACACACCTTGACGCATATAAAAAATACTTCATTGTTGGTCAACTCTTGAATCTAGAAAGCAGTGAATCTCGACAACTTAATTCTGTTACAATTTTTATAATATATTTTATGAATATTATCAGACATTTTATTTTTTTTCTTCAAAACGACTGATCAGAATTGCTTAAAAGATCGTAATAATGTGTAAAATCCATGTATACACATTTAGAGAGAATTTCATTCCATTTGGAGAGATTTTATTTTTCAACATTTTCTGCCCAGCCAAATCTTATGGGGTTTTTAGAAACTTTGAGATGATGATTCTCAAAATCGGTCCGACCGATTCATCCCAAAAACTATACAGTTCTAAGTTAGATGAGTTTGCGTGTACAAAAAAAGTTTCATGTTGATCAGTCAACCCTTGCGACCTGTGGAGTGCTTACAAAAAAAAAAAAAAAAAAAAAAAAAAACACACAGACAAAGCCCTATAACAGTGGGATGGAGACTTCGCTACGCTCATCAATGAAGAAGACTGTGGTGAATTGTGATAACCTTTCAGTTCATACAAGAGTCACTCCAAAATGCGAACTTTTCTTTTTGAAGATGAAATCGATGGAAGTTTACGAATTTCAATATGATTTGTTTCTCAGATGATTGATGATGCAATTCAAGAAACGGATAAGTGAGAATTGAATACCAAAATCTTGTGTTTCGTTTCAACAATTCAGCAATGTGATGCATAATCCCTGGAGAATACATTCACGTTATTGGTCCTGGGCTTTCCAATTTCCAAGCTGTTATTATATTGAAAGGAGATGGACTGTGAAATAGTTGAATACAGTCAAACACATCTTGACGATGATGGATGACGATGTTGTGGGGCCCAGTTCAACAGATGAACATAATTATGAATATATCTCCATAAAACATAATTATAGAATCAGCAGGGAGAAATTTCGAATATTCTATCAGATGGACCATGATGTAGTGATATCAACCTATTTCATTATAATATGAAGAAGGTGCTCCAACTTTCATACTGATAACATGGAAGGCATTTGTGGTTTTTTGTGATCATTTCAGAGCCAATCTTCCCGATTGACTGTCGCGATTTATAGAGGATTCCCTTGTAAACTAGATGTAGATAAGAGTGGCTACGGTACCGGTGGCATTGTTGAACTAATACACTCTATGATTCTCGTAATCTACTGGGCCGTGCATAGCATTGTTGAGCATTGTTGTTCTTGATAGTTCGATATAAAAGCGAGAGTTACGCTGCAGGCAATCAGGACGATGGACTCAGATTCTGACCCTGGAAATATTCCACTTTCTAGACCCGAGTTGGATCACTTTTTTATATTATGATAAAATAGGTTGGTAACACTACATCGTGGATGGACCTAAGTGAAGTCCTAATATTAAGGGGTGCATCATGGTGCTTATAGTATAGTAAAGTGTAGTATTGTAGTTATTTAATTTGCAGCTTGGGTAGACAAAGTATTGATACATTTACAATTTCCCGGTGGTTCCAAGAATCTGTTCAATTTCATGAAGGCTGTTCGTTCCACTATCTGGTGGTCCTCCCTGAGAGGGATTATAGCGCCCGATATTTGTTCTATGTTGTGGAATTCTCATTTTAAAATACAAAAAAGAGACATTAATCTTTGCTATTCTTCTCTATGCTCACGAATCAGTGTAATTAAATGAAAAGTACATCATCCCTAAAATAATCCCATGCTTTTTAATCAATGTGATATTTCATTTTTGTAAATTTAATCAGTTTTAAGAAGATACATCAAAATTGACTAAAATGCCATATTATTATTATTAATTGAAGAGCAAACAATCTTGGAGTTTATATACTTATCATTTAATCAGACCGGTTCGTCAACATGGACAAAAATAGTGAAGATGAACTTCTCAATTTTCATTCGCACCGTGCGTGCACACCCTTTATGTACTCGAGGGGACGGAAGTTTTCTGTTCGCTTTTGTTTCACTGGTCGAACGAAAAAGCACAAATTTTGATGGAGATGACAAGTCATCATCTAACCTGATAGTGTCTAGTTTTGAGGCGCAATCGATCAAACCACTCTTAGGAAAAAACATTCAGACATTTTGGAAACCCTCATGAGAATAATCGCTAGGGGGAGATTTTGAAAGAACACATTTTTCGTATAGATTCATATTTTTTCACCGAATTTAAACCCATGAATGGTACACACTTTTCCAAAGTTAAATATTGATCCAACTTTAGATTAAGATTGATAGGTGGAGAATGTAAAATGAAGATAATCAATGATCTTATACCCATGAAATGATGATAGTAAAAAATGGGAAGATAACTACAAGAAAAAAATGAGGAAGATAACCTAAAAAAATATTCAGAGCTCAAAAATATTTCGATTTAAAATATTCAAATCAGAGCTTTTTACGAAAATGAAATGATTATACTTTGAGGAAATTTCATCATTCAGAATATACGCTATGGCCCATCATATTGAGTAATATCCAATTTATTCAGCGTGCTGAATTACAATCATGATAGTAGCTCTAACTGACAGTTAAGAGTTGCTATCACCATGGTTACCTGCCTAATGTGTGATCACGCATTTATGTGATAGGACCAACTGGACTCGACAAACAGTGAGTCTTGAATGGTGAAAACTATTTTTCAAAATACGAGAATGTATAAAATCAAAATATTCTTCTTGAGCCCGATATGGCCAAGTTCAGTTGACTATATATTCTGAGAGTTATTGAGAACAATTTGCATGGGTTATCATGGTAATAGCAACACCTAATTACCAGTTAGAGCTACACCCAGGTTGGTAATTGTGAAACCGAAGAAATAAAATATATCGTCATTAGATTTCGATAAATAAACCAACAAAGGATAAAGTTGAAATTGAGCGTGTCTGACTTCCGTAAGCGTGAAAAAATTCAAATTTGATTCATGATAGCTCTGATTTTTCAGTGATTCATCAGAACTTAATCAACCACTAACTTGTTATCTTCCTTGATTACCTGTCTTATTCTATTGACTAATCAGTCTATCAGTCTAACTGATTGTTTCGAATTGACCATTGCAGATCTTCCGCCCTCGTGATGTCACAAAATATAAAAACCAATCAAGTGGACAGTGAAGCAGGGGAAAATAGGGAAATAACCAATCAAGGTATCTAAAATTTTCCCTGCTTCGTATAAGTCACGCATTGGTCAATTCTTTCTCAATAACATCGGCACCTGATGAAAAATCATTGTTCCTCAATTAAGTCAATGTATGAAGGATATGATTGTTTGAACCGGGCACCACAAGGGCGATCTTACCACCCTAGATAATAACTAAAAATAGGATAATTCGTTTAACAAACAATACATTTTGAAGGTAATAATGCCAGGGTTAGAAAACAATTCAAACATTCACAGTGGAGAGAGAATAAATCCCGAATTTTATTACCATATTATCTATTCACCTGCCCTGACATTGATCTAACAATCGATTCAAACGCATCAAACAATCACTTCGATTACATCATAGAAACTACCCGACGAGCAATTACGAACAGAGATATCATAATTATAGTAAATACGACCCTTACATAATCTCCTCGTTGAGTTAGTGGTGGAAATATGGACAGCATTATTCCCAACTTTGTTACGACCTTCGTGTTTGTTCCAGTAGAGATGGGTATATCTACCGAAGGCAATTACCTTAATTGTTTGCTACTGGTTTATGGACGGAATACGCTCGAAATTGGAGTACGGAAGCTTGTACTTCAAGCAGTACATCGTGGTTACTTCACGGTGCACGTACACTTCCGGTCAGATAAAATGGTCGAAAAAACTACAAAGAAATTAATTATGAAGAAAATTTACTGATATTTTTTCATGAAAATTAGTAGAAAGTGTGGTTACGTATACCAATTTTAATCTGTGAGAAAAATTCGGGGTAAAATACGAGTAGATTTTGTTTAAATAGAAATTAAAATTTGTGGGAAAAATATTGTATGTACCCGCGACTGTACATGGCCGAACAATGTGGAAAATTAGAGCTATACAATGTTGATACTGTAATAGAGATAATCCAATATACTTGTTTCTCATACTATCCAGGTTAATATAGACAATGTTATAGTTTGTAATATGTGCTTTTAGTATCTTGGAACCTAGATGCTACTTCATTGGCTGTCATATACGTTTGTTTTTAGTGAACTTGACTAACTAACTCAATTCACTCTGGTTTTATTATATAATATAATTAGGAACATTGTATCATAAATGATTGTGAAATATACAACAAGGGAGTAGAATACAAAGCGTAGGAATGATTTATCAACCTTCATCCACGGAATTAATTCATGAAGGAGCTACATGCATGCTATTTGAATATTGCTTTGAACGTCAAGGAATTCCATTATGAATGTTTCACATGAATGGTTCAATAATGCGTAATTGCTATTCCATGGTGATTACCTAGTATGCAAATCATGAAGTGCGTAGGCAGACGATATGGTGATGGTCTATGGTGATGGATATGTTGATGGGTATTGTGGTGGTGATGGATATGGTGATGGATATGGTGGTGGTGATGGTGGTGGTGATGGATATGGTGATGGATATGGTGGTGGTGATGGTGGTGGTGATGGATATGGTGATGGTGATGGTCTATGGTGATGGATATGTTGATGGGTATTGTGGTGGTGATGGATATGGTGATGGATATGGTGGTGGTGATGGTGGTGGTGATGGATATGGTGATGGTGATGGTCTATGGTGATGGATATGTTGATGGGTATTGTGGTGGTGATGGATATGGTGATGGATATGGTGATGGTGATGGTGGTGGTGATGGATATGGTGATGGATATGGTGATGGTGATGGTGGTGGTGATGGATATGGTGATGGTGATGGTCTATGGTGATGGATATGTTGATGGGTATTGTGGTGGTGATGGATATGGTGATGGATATGGTGGTGGTGATGGTGGTGGTGATGGATATGGTGATGGTGATGGTCTATGGTGATGGATATGGTGGTGGTGATGGTGGTGGTGATGGATATGGTGGTGGTGATGGTGGTGGTGATGGATATGGTGATGGTGATGGTCTATGGTGATGGTGATGGTCTATGGTGATGGATATGGTGGTGGTGGTGATGGATATGGTGATGGTCTATGGTGATGGATATGGTGGTGGTGATGGATATGGTGATGGTGATGGTGGTGGTGATGGATATGGTGGTGGTGATGGATATGGTGGTGGTGATGGTGGTGGTGATGGATATGGTGGTGGTGATGGATATGGTGGTGGTGATGGATATGGTGGTGGTGATGGTGGTGGTGATGGATATGGTGATGGTGATGGTCTATGGTGATGGTGATGGTCTATGGTGATGGATATGGTGGTGGTGGTGATGGATATGGTGATGGTGATGGTCTATGGTGATGGATATGGTGGTGGTGGTGATGGATATGGTGATGGTCTATGGTGATGGATATGGTGGTGGTGATGAGATATGGAATAGTGATTGATAAATATTATTTTTCAAAAATATTCAAGTAGGCTTAATACAATTGAACTTTATTTTCTATCACATTTCGAAACGTTTTCAAGCTATTTATATATATTTACATATAATAGCTCTTGATTTGTTTGCTGAAATGCACTTTTCCGAGACTTTAGGCACCCTGCTGAGAACTTACTTATACAGCGTGGCACCGATTTTTGTAGAAACTGTAATATGTTTCTTCTTAACAATGAAAGATGGAACATTTCATTTTCTAATGAAAACTCCAATTTCGTCCAAACTTGTATTTTTCCCGTTTTCCATCCACAGTTTGAATGACTGGACCTATCCAAAAATTTATATATTACTTACGAGATTCATATCTTAATCTGTTATTACTGTTGTTTCTGATAATTTCCTGGTTACAATCGTTGGATCAAATTTCGAGAGATCGTTGAGCGAAATTTTGAGAATAAAACCAAACCCAAAAAAAAAACCAATAAAAAAACCCAATACACAAAACATAAGAGGTGAAGAACATCTTTTTCAAACCATATTGAAATTTATATTGTTCGCGGTCAGGTTTAACGAATATCAAACATTCGTTGATTGAAAGCGATAATCCGCTGAATATCATAATCACAATTGACCATTGTAGATGGGCGTGACTTATACGAAGCAGCGGAAATTTTAGATACCTTGATTGGTTATTTCCCTATTTTCCCCTGCTTCACTGTCCACTTGATTGGTTTTTACATTTTGTGACATCACGAGGGTGGACGATCTACATCGGTCAATTGGTTACTAATTGTAATTTCACACCTCAATTAATAATTATTATTCCATTAATTAACATATTTGTCTTCCGTAAATCGAACTCCAACGACAACAATGAAAAACCTGTTTGACAAGCTCTACAAAACTGAAGTTTCAAAGTGTCAAAACGAATTCTAAGTCAAGTTTCAATATAAGGTTCCTATTAAATTTCACACAAACATTCTGCGTAATTATTGTGTTCATTTAATTGGGTTCACGTGGGATGCTTAGCATTATGAATTGCTCATCACAGCCATGGAAACTGTTGATGACGGAGAACTGGCTTCACGGTGGAAACGTATTTGCATTAATTGTGTAGATACTAGTGTGGATATATAGGTCACGCGCGGTGAGTGTTGGGGCGTAAGCGATCTCTGACAACTTGTTGGTACAACAATACGTACGCCACTCGAGTCGAACTGTCAGCAGCTGGAGGCAGGCTGTGGTGCTAACATTATTCACAGGTTGGTTGATAGACACGGTGGTAAATAGGAAATAGACATGATGATATAGAACCATACAATATGTTATTACATATTGTTTCATTTTATTTATTCACTAGTCAAACGCGAAATATGCGTTGTAAGATGAGCGAGATATCCTAATAAGGTATAAAAGTCGTTGAAGTAGTTCTACTCTTGCTACTTTATCGACTCTGGTATTCTACACACCTTGATATCTGAATAAGATATAAAAGTCGTTGAAGTAGTTCTAATCTTGCCACCTTATTGACTCTGGTAATCTACACACCTTGACGCATATAAAAAATACTTCATTGTTGGTCAACTCTTGAATTTAGAAAGCAGTGAATCTCAACAACTTAATTCTGTAACAATTTGTATGATATATTTGATGAATATTATCAGTTATTTTTATTTTTTTCTCCAAAACGACTGATCAGAATTGCTTAAAAAATCGTAATAATGTGTAAAATCCATGTTTACACATTTAAAGAAAATTTCATCCTATTTGGAGAGATTTTACTTTTCAACATTTTCTGCCCGGCCAAATCTTATGGGGTTTTTAGAAACTTTGAGATGATTTTTCTCAAAATCGGTCTGACCGATTCATCCCCAAAACTATACAGTTCTAAGTTGGATGAGTTTGCGTGTACAAAAAAAGTTTCATGATGATCAGTCAACCCTTGCGACCTGTGGAGTGCTTACAAAAAAAAAAAAAACACACACAGACAAAGCCCTATAAGAGTGGGATGGAGACTTCGCTATGCTCATCAATTAGACGAGCTTCAGCGAGGATTCAATTTGACATTCTAAAAAAAGTTGGTGTTTGTTTTTTTTTAATTTTTTTCTCGGTTTTCCACAGGTCAAATGGCTACAGCTATTAACTCCAAACTTTTTTTCATTATGGTTCCTCATCTAACTTAGATCTGTATGGTTATATATAATATATCTAATATAATATATCTAATCTTATACCGATATCCTGCATTTTCCTCCATTGAATTATCGTTTATAATAAAAATTGGGAGCCCCAAATGAACGAAAAAATGTACATTCTAAAATAATTTTAGAACAGATTTGTAATAATTTCGGAACTTTCTGATTGAATTTGATGGTCAGATTGGTTCAATTATTTGCCAACCTTTCTATATGGAATCAACTCTGAACCTATAATAAGAAATCTTGTATTTGAAAAATGTTCGAATACCGGTAGCTATAATAATAGTTTTGATACAATCTATATTCGTATTGGTAACACTTGAGCGTATATATATACACAACACATTTTACTATCTATAGGTATATCTAGTCATACATTCATAATATTACAGAATTACGTAGGTTTAGTTTCTGATGGTATAATAATCATTTCTATCGTTCATGCATAGTTTTGAAAACGGATGCACTTAATTCAAAATGCACACAAAATAACAGTTGAACGATGCTCACTGGAGTACACTTGGCTTATATCTCGACCACAAAATGCATTATGTTGAGTGCATTTGGTGCAATATATCATGCACCATTGCAGTCACGAGTTGCATCCATGACTATTTGGTATATTGTAGGACAATATAGCGTTGTCTTCATTACTAATTTGATAAGCGGAGCAAAAGCTGGAGTTTACCGGACTTGGAATAAACGAATTTTTTTTTTCTTTTTTTTTTTTGTATTGGGTTTTAACGACGCACTGTAATGATTACTAAGATCTATTGGCGTCGGATGAATGATTAATGATTGTCGGATGATGATGGTTTGTTTGTTGGTTTGGTTCACGCTCTACAGATCAAGAGGAAACACAAATTTTGATGACACTTTGAATGCATCTGTCTAATCGTCGACCCATCTAATTCGAATAATGTAGATTTCGAAATTGGTTGGAACTATTTGACGTCAGTCTGAACATTTTCAACACTGGTTTGAACTATTTTGAAATTGGTCCCAATCATTTTGAAATTGGTCCCAACTTTTCAAAAATTGGTCTCAACTATTTAAAAATTGGTCTCAACTATTTTTAAATTGGTTCCAAACATTTAAAAATTGGTCTCAACTATTTTTAAATTGGTCCCAATCATTTTGAAATTGGTCCCAACTATTCAAATATTGGTCCCAACTATTTTTAAATTGGTTCCAAACATTTCAAAATTGGCCTCAACTTTTTCGAAATTGGTTCCAACTATTTCGAAGTTTCGAAAATTCCCATGAGAATATCCCAGACAGGGAAATTTGGGAGAAAAATTTTCTACAAATATTTCAAAACTAGAAACATAATTCAATTTCACAAGAATGATACACATTATCACAGACTCACATAAATTGTAATGCCTACCAGTCGTTTTGTAGACAGGGTTGCGGGTTCGAGTCTCGCAGGTATCATAATGTGAATTTGTTGATATATTTTCACTCAATATCCCTTCATCGTTCCATTATCATCAACAATGTCACTGTTGTACCATCATTCAGTTACAATTGTTGTACCGACTGACTGTCTTATATCATGTATTTGATCAGAAAAAAATACAATAAATTATTCTATTCTATTATTTTCTATCACCTGCTCATCTGTACCCCCGTAACCCAGTTGTTGGTGAGGGCTTCAAACACCTTGATAAATCTTGTAAATTATATTAAAATTGAATTATAAACATCATTTAATGACTGGCATCATGAAATCCCGAATTCCCGAGCTGATCCTTTATTCAAAATCAGAGTTAAAAGTTGAAAAGGTGTGGAAATTCGAAGTTTCGAATTTTTAGCAGTGAAGAACGGAATTCTTCTTTCTTAACGAATGAGCGGGTCATGATTGAATGATATGTTGAAAACGTTTGCTTAAACTAACGACCGATTCAACTAAATTAGCCACTGTGAGGAGGGAGAAGGGGGAGGGGGGAGGAAGCAAGGGATTTCAATATCAAGTTCGATTTCTTCAATTATCTCTCTTCTCTACCTTCGGTAGTTTCTTGTCCATATAAAGAGAAACTTCATATTGACTCTATACTTATATTAGCTCCAAGTGTATTTAACCTGTTTTGAAACGTTGGCAAAGTTCGAGCTCTGCTTCTATACACGAAGAAACCCTCTGGGATGTTTCGAACACTGGCTAACTTTTCGACTTAAATATCAAACCGAGTATTTATTTAAAGTTCAACTGTTCTAAGCAAAAAATAAGTATAGTTGATTAAAAAAAGTTCGTATTCAAAATGGCAAATTCATAAGCCCATTCAGAAGTATGAGAGCACATGAGAGTTGATTTAGCAAGATTCAGCTATTTTCTATTTTTTTTTAATTTTGAACGGTATGATTTAATAATATTCTCACACGTAAGAAACACGTTTGATTTTGATACCTTCGCAAAGATGTTATATGAAATTGACGACTAGTGATTGACCCGCCCACAAACGCCACAAAACAAAACATCCAATCAAATGGGCTGTTTGTTATGTGGAAAAATTGGCATTGCCAATCAGAGTATCTCTAAATGCCACATGAAGTGAGTGAGTGAAGTGAAGTGAGGTGGCCTGCCGATAAGCCACGCCCATCAATAGTGGTCAATTGTCAACATTGGATTCTAATCACAGCCTTATTCATTCAGATTTATTCATTCTGAATGAAGAAGGCTGTGATTATTATATTTTTACTGGCATAGTACAGCTAAGGAGTGTACTCTTTCAAGCTAAGGAGTGTACTCTTTCAAGCTAAGGAGTGTGTTTTTCGCTGTACATCAGTGAAAGTTATGATTTGGATAATAATTTGGATAGTATGACCCCATTTTACCCCCGCACAACCTAGCTGTTAGTGAGGTCGTTAAGAAAACAATGATCGTCAGTATTCATTTATACCAACTTCGAGGTATTAAACATTACTTTTCCTTCTGTATTACAATTTTGATATCGTATATCTTTCGAAACTGGATCATCGTATAAAAAGCTGATATTCCCATATAAAGAGGTCTCGATTATTCGTGGTGACATTTTCGAAATTTTCCCTGGCTGTACAAGAATACAAGTCAGAGTTCTGAATTAAATGATGATATGTGTGCGTCTGTGTGTAACATTTCATCACAATTCTAGTTCTAGTTCGAAATGAAAAGCGTGGAAAGCAGTTGTTTCTCAAGGAAAGTGAAATTGTGTATCACATAAGCTCAAGAAAGAAGATACTTTATATTGAAGATTGAATGTCTACAAAGACACCTGGGAACACTTGTATATCCACGCAACAGACTGATTGAAGACTAGACACGTACATGCGTGCTGTGAAGATCGAAATGCAAGGCGTGTAGAATATGAGATATCAAAACATATCTATACTAGGCAAATGCAACCTAATGCGTTGTAAGATGAGCGAGATATCTGGTATATTGAGAGTCGTTGAAGTAGTCCTACCTTTGCTACTTTATTGATTCTGGTGTTATACACACCTTGACGCACATGAAAAATACTCCATTGTTGGGCAAATATCGAATCTAGAAAGCAGTGAATCTCAGCAACCCAATTCCGTCATTATTTTTATGATATGAATATAAAACCAGTTATTTTAATTTTTCTTCAAAACGGCTGGTTAGAATTGCATACAAGATGGTGATAAAGTGTGAAATGTATGTATACATATTCAGAGAAAATCTCATCTGGGGAGATTTTATTTTTCAACATTTTCCACCCAGCCAAATCTCATGGGTTTTTTAGAAACTTTGAGATGATTATTTCTCAAAATCGGTTCAACCGATTCATTCCAAAAATTATACAGTTCCAAGTTAGATGAGTTTGCGTGAACAAAAAAGTTTCATGTTGATCAGTCAAACCCTGCGACTGTGGAGTGCCTAAAGAAAAAAAAAACAGACAGAACCTTATAGGAGTGGGATGAAGACTTCGCTACGCTCATCTAACTGGGATCAACTATTCCAGTTGGTAAAAACTTACCTAAAAAAAGCTTCTTCCTTCTCACATATCTCTCATGGCATTCAATTCAGAGAACAATAATGAAGTCAGCTCTACTTTCAGTCGTCTCGACGAGTGACGTCATTTGGTACCAATTGATCGAACAATTATAGCTCATATGACGTCACTGTAGAACGAGACAACCGGGAGCAGTGGCAACCAACAAATTGATATCGCTATTTAATTAAATATAAGAACGACAGTCCAGAGAAAATATCTGACAAAGTAATGAAATGGTTGCTCGATTTATCTCGGACTATGTGTATTGCATCGATAGGTCGATAGATCAAATCGATATCAGAGCGATGCATTACGGACAAACGATGTTAAGCTCTATTTCTTGAAGATTCAATTACCGATTGTTACGAAAGTGTACCCGTCTTCAGTGACACAATCGCACTTGCACATATTGTGAATACTTTTCTTGTCTCCAAAGAAAAACAAACATATTGCAGTGATGTAATAAAAATGTTGAAAATCGTATAACAAGAATTTACTACCAATGTGATATAATGCTATTCGAGGTGTTTCATTTCTAACGAAATATATGGAAATATTATAGACCCACACTGTAAGAGATGAACGGTATATATTTCTTTTTGGACACCGCCAAGTCGGGGAAAAAGTAATAAAATATGAAATATAC
The DNA here is from genome assembly GCA_964007535.1 of Brachyptera risi. Taxonomy (NCBI): domain Eukaryota; kingdom Metazoa; phylum Arthropoda; class Insecta; order Plecoptera; family Taeniopterygidae; genus Brachyptera; species Brachyptera risi. Next base: position 39,586,548 of record OZ023332.1, read on the forward strand.
ATTTTTCTAGATCTCGATACATTTGGATTTATATGTATTTTTAACGACTTTACTCGGCGAGATTTGGCCTGTGGTGGCCATTCTTAAATCTAAACTTGTGACAAATTGAGACTAAGATACAGACTAAGCTAGACTACAGACTAAGACTGACTATAATAATGTAACCATGGAGACCAGGCGCCCCTCGTGCCGAACTGTCAAAGTTCCGATGTACCTGGCAGGAGACATATCAACATTCGTTCATTATAATAGTATATAAGTCACATATTCTCACTTGTCCATGA
>OZ023332.1:39591831-39596831 GCA_964007535.1 Brachyptera risi
CGGACCTTTTGGATACTTCATACTGGTCAATGTCTTTTCCTTCTCTCCCACACACAAGCGTCGGCTTATGTGGGTCTTGCTTCAATTCATTTCATAACATTCATCAACAAGTTTCAAACAAATGGATACATGTTTGGTTTTCTTTATTTTTATTACACATGAATTAGTCTTATATCATTAATAATATGTACCAAAATCCAATTTCATCAATATTCATATTATCGTTATTATTATTAAGACTGTGAATAATATAAGCATGTGTGATAATCCAATTGGGTACCGCATTTTCAAGAATTAACATTGAATAAGATAAAAATGAAAGGGTAGAAAGAATAAGATGAAGGCATTTCTTCGGCATTTCTTTTCCAATGAGTTAATATTTTGTTACCATTTTTTTTATACAGGAATTATATTTCTATATCATTCATAATATGTACCAAAATTCGATATTTCATTTATATTATCATCTCCATTATTATTTTGTTTGTAATTAATATAAGCGTGCATATTGATTCAATTGATCATATCAAACATTAGGCCTAAGATTGAATACAACATATATATTAATTATATATTATATATATTTTTTTTTATATCATAGGCCCATATTTTATATATTAATTATTCAATCAAACATCAACATTAAATAATGAATGGAAAAAGGAAAAAGATAAAATAAACACATCATTTTTTTTTTGTCAATCAATTTAAGGTTTCATCGCTCAAGACAGTCAAAGGTGTGACTCCTAAAGCAATTTCCAATCCATACAATGGACGTAAATCTCTACTGGCTCTGGCTCTGGCCCTAATGCGTTTAGAACTGCGTCCAACGCACGGTGAACTTGATACAGCTAGGGCTTCTATATAATATACTGAAATATTTGACTTTAATGTTCGAACTTGGCCACCGTGAAGCAATGCGAACTCCGCGGGGAGCAGCCGTCTGAGAGAAACAAAAATGACGGGGAAAAAGTTTCACATTTTAAAAAATGGGAAAAAGTATCGTAATAATTTTTATTGTAGCTTATGAAGTTTATTTTGTTCTGGATCTTGGTGTGTGAAAGCGTTTTTGTTGAATTTTTTAGAGATAATATAATCATATATTTTGAAGAGATCTCGTGACTATTCTCGAGTATTTATGTGAATGATGAAATTATTTGTAACGACATTTATTGTGTCTTATTATTCATATATTTTGTGACATCACAGAAATTAAATGTTTCGAGTAGAAAAAAAAGAAATTAAAAATGAATGAATATATTTTTTTTCTATTTTTCATAATATTCTGAACTTAGATTAGCCTCTCTTGATAAATAATATAGACAGCAATGTGCAACATTGAATGTGTAACATTGAACATAGTTATATATCGATAATCTTGAAAGTTATACTTAATCAATAATAATAATATGTGATACGTACGTCCCAAGTCAAGAGCTAATGAATCTGAATAGTGACATACATGCGAATTGGTTTATTTTTAATTGTTAATATTATTAAAATCTCCATTGAAAATCAATTAAATTCGTTTTAATGTTTCAGGTGTCGAGTACGTGAACTTTTCAAGAATTCGAAAGAAGGTACCAACATGAAAAAGTAAGTTTTCATTTTACACTTTACCAATGATCATTTATTGAATCTATATGGCTCATGATTGTATAGGCTTCTGTCAAGTAACAAATGACAAACAATCGTCACCATAGCAATACAGCGAACTGGTGGACTACCAAACATTGTAATTGGTCAATTCCAACTGGTGGACATTGTTGTCTGTCTCTCGCAACAATGGGTGACGTCACTTGACAGAAGCCTATACCAGTATGAAATGTACTACAATGACAACATAATAATATTTTATATTTCAAAATGACTTCCGTTTGACATATTGTGAATGAGAACGATTTTATTGTGTCATATTGGCCATTCTGAATTGCCACTATGACCGATTGAGGTCGAAATTGGATGATGATACAAACACTTTGTTGTACTAATTCTACAAATTATAGATGATGTAATATTAATTCTGTTACTGACCAGTAATACATGAAAGAGCATGGTTAGTAGTAGGTTTAAACAGCTTCTATTCCTCTCATACATGCATGTGCACGTTATGTTATCTTTGAGTGCAAACTAAGCTTCCAAATATGGTCACCAGGATGCAGAGCTGCAGATCAGTATTTGAAATCCCAAGATGTCTCCAGTGTCGTCTATGAGATCATAAAATATACTGTTAAACGATCATAACATCATTAATGTTTCAATAACGTATGCGTACGTTCACGATTCATCAAAATCAAGTCCTCTTTCGAGTAAATGGAGACATCGTAATTTTAATTAAATATGTAAATACATTTTGAATGAGTTGAAATTTGAGTAAATTTTATTGACGAAGGTATAGCATAAGTGACAGAATTCATCATCCAAAATATTTTGTCTAGTACTTCTTACCATCTGCTTGGTGTAAGATAAAACCATAATTCATCAATTAATAAATTTTATCGTCTTGAGTGATGAGCAAACGACGCAAACGACACAAACGACGCAAACGACGCAAACGACGCAACGGAAGGCAGAATGTATTCAAGCTTCAAGTGTTTTATTTGTGCGACGCTTCAACAACGAATTTGAACCATGTTAATTAAGTACACGTCAATAGAATTTTAATAAGGGTGGTGGGATGTAAAGTCGGTCATAACCGCCAACGTTCTACTAAATATATTCTGTATATATATATACAAGTTTTGCTATATAAATTGTCGTATACAATTATAACGAGGGTGAAAATGAGAAGAGGGAGGTTGGAAAAATGAAAACGAGAAAGACATGAAAGTGCATCTCTAAGAATATTCATTCGAGAAGATATTTTTTTTTCGAATTGAATGAAATTATAAATTCAACGCTCATGTTAATCGAAGAGGGTGGTGAATATTAAGCACAGATTCAGGGATATTCGACAGTTAATAACAGTATAAATTGTAACTGTTCCCCAATCACATCAAAAGGTGACGTAATTAAATGAATAGTTCAACGTAGACCAATTTTCTTGAAATAGATTATTAGTGGAAAGAGTCAATCCGTATACACTATGAAAATTATATACACACATTAATATATACACTATGAGAACGTTTAATTGTCACTAGGTTGAATGAGAATTAATTATATTATTTTCGAGATCGTCCCAACTCGTACGAATCTCAACTTGTCTGAATCCAAACTCAACTGATTGTCAATTTGTGCGAATTTCAATTCGTCCAAATCCCGACTCGTCGGAATCCCAACTCGTCCAAATCCCAACTTATCTTGATAAATCGTCTGAATTCCAATTCGTAAAAATCCCAACTCGTCGGAATCCCAACTCGTCCAAATCCCAACTTATCTTCATGTAGAATCGTCTGAATTCCAATTCGTACGAATCTAAACTCTTCAAATCCCAACTTATCTTGATGTGGAATCGTCTGAATTCCAATTCGTACGAATCTAAACTCTTTAAATCCCAACTCGTCCTTTCCGTTCTACCGCCATACCCATTTCAGACAAGTCGATAGTAGATAGAGTTGGCCTAGCAATTATTCACATTTATGAAGTATGTAATTCATCATACCAACAGTGAAGTTGAATTTATTAAACCAAAAACTCAGAATTCAATTACATTATACATAAATTGCGTCCAGATAGGATTCGAAATCTGTCAATCCTGAGCGATATAATGCAGAACCATAGCGACCGCACAATGGCACATACATTGTTGTCTAACAAATGACATGTGATTTCTCCAAGGTAACATTCTACACCTGATACAAAATATCACCATTGAAAGTTGTCGTATAAAAACCAGCAATCTGGTCTCCCGTATGGCCAGCTTTCCCGTCACTAAACTTGACGATGTAAACTTTCTAGATTTACGACTCGACTTTCAGAAAAATCAAACTCGTAAAAAGTGATAGTAAGACAACAGTTTTGTAGAGATGAATGAGACTTTTCGAAAAAAACTCGTGAACTCAATCATCTCTTTCTATTTTATTCATTTTAATCAAGAACTTCTGAATCTTGTGTATACCTATTACACAATACTAGTATTAATCTACTAGATCAGTTATTAATTTTTATCTATTAACTTCATACAGTTAATCATGATTACATTTTAGTTTTAGTTCTAGTTTGAATTCAGGTTTAGTGACTTCAGTTTTGAGAATAAAATTACATTGTTATACCATACTCTAAATATAATCAGGTATCACAGTTCAACAACTACACATTTATATACTTTTCATTATTTTATAATCAATTCATGTCTGAATTTACTTTATGCCAATTACACCAGCACAAAATGGGATTTACCCCCTAATCTTAATGGTGTATGAACAGCAATGCAAAGCATGTTTGTATTTCAACTTGACTCGATAAAGAAACTTTTTTTTAAATAGTTTGAAGTGAATCCATTAGAATCCAATGATACATAACTCAATGAATCGTGGGCATGATAGAATACGCCATCCATCAATGGATTGTATACAATGGAAACATAATAAGTACACTAAACGGAGGAAATACACATTATTACACAAATATAATACACAAGTTATATCAAGAATAGGTTAGAGTTATTTATAAGCTCTGATCAAATGAGTTTAATGGATTCACTGGAAGCGTTCACACACGGTGATAAGTAGTGATGCATTACCTTTATTGTGTATTTTTGATTGAGTATTTAATTCATATTACCAGAATGAGATCCAAGTTTACCGTCCTAGAGAAATCAATAAATGAATGTATTGCATTTTCTATTATACTTCACTAGTCAAAATATGAGACAAACTGTGACTTGACACATGAAATATATAATCACGTAACGAAGGTCCAGTTTTACTAATTGATGGTTAGAAGATTGGGAAATAACTTGCTATTCCCTTCGTTACATATGTCGTTTCCGTAACTCAACTAATAGATAGAGAAAACTGATTATCACTTGAGAAGTTCGAAAAATCAGCTCTCATTAC
>OZ023332.1:39601831-39666831 GCA_964007535.1 Brachyptera risi
GTTGTGGAAATTACTTCTAGAAATATCGATATTTCATCAGTAATTTGGAGTCAATGTTCAAAGATTCAACTCTATAAATATCTATTTTCAATCAATTTATTCTTCTCTTTCAAAATTCCTATAATTTCATTCTGATAAACTAATTAAAAGCCTTTCATATAACTATTTATACTGATAGACTCAAGTTTCCACGCGTATTCCAAATCAATTCCCACTCAACCGTGTAAGCAATTGCGGGAACAAATGTTTGTGAATTAAATCGACCAAAGCCGGCTGCTTGAAACCGCTCGAAACTGAATCATCGTTCCTGCTTGAATTCAACACTCGAGGCACATTCATGCGAGACGAACTGCAACGGGAAACCTGTAAAGCTTTGGTTTCCATAGCAATGTCAGTCGACTTGAATCACAATACACACGGGAAATGAACAGAGTATTACATAAATCATGTAACGAGAGAATGTCTTGAGAAATCCGACAAATTAAGTTTATTTAATTTGAGTGTTTTCCATTTGAAAGATCGTTTAAGGGAATCAAATTCGAACGAATAGACAAAGTATAATCAATCAGAGTGTCTCAATCCACCGATGTGGAGAGTGAAGTCGAATGACTTTGAAGGAAGTGATTAATTATGAAGTGATAATTCATTATGTTATCTGCCGGAAAAAAGTTTCAGATACGCTTTTGGTGTTAAAAAGTGGAACTAGAGAAAAGTGACAAAAATGAAGCGCGCGAATATTTTCAACAATGTTATTGATCGGAATCTTACATTGTTGACTGAACTTCTTGTAACCATTCGTCGGCCATATTGAGATTTAGAAGCACATTCTATTGTCAATTTTCATGTTGAATAAGGACATACTCAGATAATCCAAATGCCAGAAATATCAGACTGATTTTGACTTTTGACCATCTGGACGATTCATCATAATAGTTATTGTAATGATACCATAAATTATTCTATAACCAACGCTTATCGACAATTGAAACCCAAGCTTCAATAAACTGGATTCTAGTGATCAACTATTAATTCACTGATTCTCTTTCACGACTACTCCAGAAAAAAAATCACATCACAAATACGAGCGATAGAATCAATTTCATTTTAATTTCAAACCATATCAAACCATACACAATACAACATAATTGCAATACATTAGAGATATGCTTTTTATTGAATTGAATATCAGACAATAAATTTCAGTCTCATCTATCTGTCAATCAATTCAACCATCAATTTCTGTATAAACCAATTCTGCTTTCAAACTAGAAACTAATCCTTTGAAATATGATGAAGAGCAAATAATCATATATGACACATTTTCTGACGTAGAGCTCATCTAGCTCAACGTATCAGAGCGAAAATATAGCTATCCGCTCCGCAAGAAAAGTATTCAATCACATCGCTTTCAGAACGCACCCACCTGGCCGTGTGCTATATTGCCACGTACACGAGCTTCCAGTTTTAATTAACTTGAAAACAGAACATGTCGACATACCGCTGGTTGAGTCTGTGTGGTGGGATCAGGTACTAAGAAACAAACGCCTCAACTGGTTTTAAAGGGAAGAGAGCGATGATTATTGTTAGTTTGCAGTCTTGGATACTTGAACGTGATCGGTTTCGTCAGGATCGCGTCATTAGAATAGTTTAAATTAAAACGACTTAACGACCCTGAAACTAAATTTTGACAAATGGTGACGATATTTATTGCCCTAATTTTGGAGAAAACTGGTAGTCATCATTTCAATTCCAGGAATTGAATTCAATTTCTTTTGTCCTACAGAGACCATGCATGGAACCTGGCGTGGGCATTACCGATTCTGTATGAAACATAAATAAAATCGAGTGATGTCTACTTCACGACTAAGAAAAAGGGCCAAATTCTGAAGGAAAAATGAATGAATTATGAATTATAGAAGGGGGATGATGATTTTCTAGTTTTCTCTACATTTTGAGAAATTAATGTATCCATCTTTCGTGAAAATCTAGTTTAAGGGTTGTAATATCCTCAGGATTCAGAGGGTGGATCGAAACAACGCCCCCCTCTTTTTAAACCCACTTTTCGCTCGCTGGCTTGTCCAGAGAGAGTAAATGCTACACCGTGGTTCATTTAGGTCGGTTAGGTTAAGTTAGGTTAGGGATGGTGTCTGATGAAGATGTAGTCGTTATTAGCGCATATAAAACACGTTGTTGAAGCACACGGATTTCTTTGAACGAATCGGAAATGAGCCGTTCATATTTAGTTTTAGGCATTATTTTAATGTAGAAAGATGGTTCATAGTTATGAAATACCCTCCAAGGTCTGAACTCGATAATTTCTCATCCCTCTCCCCTTTTTTATATACAATATATTTGTTCTTACTCACACATGCCAATTATTATAGTTTATGAGACATTTCTCGTTTTAGTACCTCATAGCTTCAGTTTTTTGTTTGTTATTCTAGAATTAGTTACTTTTTCTTGACCTATTACCATTATTTTGATCACTCTATCCATTGATCAATCATTCTGTCAATTATGGTTGCTATTGTATGTGAGTGGAAGAGTCTCTGATAAAGATACACACACACACACACACATATATATATATATATATATATATATATATATATATATATATATATATATATATATATATATTTATATATATATATATATATATATATATATATATATGTATATACGAATACCGATATTTTAGCCATGTCGTCTCCACCTTACATTGCACACTGCTCTACATGGTAGACAAGGTTCACCACATTATTTAACACTAACACTTCAACAATGTTCACAACAACGTAAGTAACTTACTTTGTACCCAGTTGCTGTTGAATTAAATACACCGAGAATACAAGATTGAAGAACTAATGCTTCACTCGCATGCCAACTCCGGTGTTGCATGGAGTTGAAGGATTATAATTGTCTCAGCACAAGGTAAGAGAGAAACAAGTACGTACTGAGCTCAGATTGAACAAAGAACGTTGATTCAGAGTAAAGTAATTGCAAACTGATTTTTTATCTGAACTCTGGAATGTATTTTTGTTGATTCTTTTTTTTAGATAAACAATATGGACTATTCATAAAGTATATGTTGCTATGTGCATATTATTAATATTACCAGGGTCCTCATTTCTGTTAGTTATTACTTTAGTACCTTCAACTTATGATTTATGAAGATATTAGATAGTGAAATTTATGTTGTGCTGTTTATTTTAGTGAATATGAAACACAATGACGCAATTCACGGGAATGAGGACCCAGATTGTTTTTTTCCCATTTTATTCATTGTCAATGCTTGATATACCTAATTGAATTAATACACATGATTATATTAGTCAGAGACAGATTGATAATCGAAATATTCATCATTTTATCTGTAACTTGAAAATGTCTGTCATTTTTAATTTGAATTTTTGTACAATTTCTGTAGTAAATATCACATTTCTCTCTTGCAATATACTCAAAAAATCACATTTTATATCAACATATCATATTCTTCGATCAATTATACAAGCATACTTATTTATTCAATTATGTTTATCAAGAATCAAAGTTGCATGATGAAAATGATGAAATGATGATGATAACTGATTACGATATCATCAGATGCACATGTTTGATCGGAGTCATCAAGTACATTTAGAGTGCACATAACATAAATACGTTGCTCATCCTAAAAAGGCGTGTATGACTTTACCTCGTACGAAACAATGTAATTCGGAAACACCGACACTTGTGACTTTGACTCTTCAACTGTTTTGATCTCATATAAAAACGGGGCGCCTGAATAGCGTATACCGGAATAAAATCGACTCGGTTGTATGACGTGAGTGTGGGTGTCCAGCCTTTTTTTTCAAATATAATATCGAAACTTGATACAAAATCATTGTTTTTCAATTTTCCCTAATAGTTTTTCTCCAATTGTTTTTTAATCTGAACCTTACCGCATGTACAACCACCCATTCATGAAGCCCTTGTTACTTTATTCCGGTATACGCTCTTCAGCGCCCCATATAAACATTCAATCATCCGGTTTTATCTCCGACATTCTAATTTAATCACGGAAAAACTTACACATGAAAATGAACAAACGCAACGTCTGTCACAACGTGTATTCATAAGAAAATAAAGTGCACTTGATACATAAAATATCACGTTAACTAATTACGTCCACCAGAAGAAATCTGTCACATTTTTCATTCGTACTAATTCGTCAGAACATTCTTCGTGAAATGTCGTCTCGCTTCCATCGGTCAAACAGATACATAACTAGAAAATAAACCAAACTGAGACTTAACGATGATGTGATTACGGTGACCTGAATGTGAAAATAATTAAGGACATTGATGGATGAGCAAACTGTATCACATGTATACATCGTCATTTCATTCATGTTTTTTTTCATTCAAAACTCATTTTCTTCTTATCTTCCAGACACTGTACAATTTGTATTCTCATAATTTTTCAATAAATATAAGAAGCTCACATAGAAAAATTATCTCTGTGTGGGCTGGAATTGTGAAAATACCAAATATGATATAATAGAAAATTATATAATAATAAGGTGATGGATAAGATAGTAAGATAATATATAGATAATAGTTATCTCATCAAAAGAATTAGATTAATAATTGAAAGAAATTTAATAATTCATTTGAAACTTAGATGAACATATTAAAGGACATCACAACCCTGAAACTAGATTCTGATAAATAATGACGATATTTATTTTCTAAATTTTGGAGAAAAATATAAATTTTCATCTCAATTTCAGAAATCGAAATTAATTTATTTGTCCTGCAGGACACAATTCTTTTCTCCGAGTCGTGACGTAGACATTACTAGATTCTGTACATTAATAATCTTCTCTATACATAATCAGTAATGACTATATTAAATTTGTATATCTCACATGTACTGTACATATACTTTGTGATTTGTGTACAACCACAGATAAGCCTTTTCCAGGCCTTGTGGTTATTTTATGAGCTTAAAATACCATATAACATTGTACAGAACTATTCAAATGAATGAATACAAAGAAATGAAAAATGAGTCTTGGTCTCTGGAGGTGGATTAAATGTGTCATAATTTTTGAAATTGAGATGATGATTTCTAGTTTTCTCTACGATTGAGGATATGAATGACGTCATAACTCATCAGGATCTAGTTTTGGGTTTATGATGTCCTTAAAAGATCCATCACTTTGCACATTTTTTTGTGATAAAACTGTTTTTACCCATTCAAGGTTAGTGATGACAAGATTTTCACTTTTTTTCCTTCAACTATGTGACAAATTTCAAGATGAATTGAGAGAAAAGACACTCATAAAATCTCTATTCAAAATTGAATCTCTTGTGCTTTTTTATAATGGTTGATCTTTTGGAATTGATATACTGAAAACCATTTCAGTGACAATTCTGTCGATGTATTCGGTAACGATACATAAATCCATGATCATTATTTCAGTTTCCATTTCCAGCTTACATTTATATTTGAATTCTATCCTCCATTTTGTTGTAGCTGTCTGTCAAATATTTTCTTGTTTCGTAATCATTTTTCACTAAATTCTGTCATTAAAATGATCTCTTTCCAGTTCTTTTCTCTCTCTCTCTCTCTCTCTCTCTCTCTCTCTATCTCTCTATCTCTCTCTCTCTCTCCCGCGCGCGCGCGCGCAAGTTTAATGAAAATTTGCCATTTCTCACTGCATTTTTCCTAGTTATATTGTTGTATTTGTTTGTTTTGATGGAATGATTTTACTGGGTGTCCCATGAGTCGGGCAGAGACATCCATCCACTTGGTTGAAATCGGGGCTTTTTCTGTGTGTGGTTTCCTGTGAACGCTCCACAGGCCGTAAGAAAAGACAGATCTATGTGGAACTCTTTATAATCATTACTAATTCTCTACATTCAAATTATCAGATTTTTAGATTTTTGTAATTAAAATGAGAAAATACTCACAAGTATTTCATGTACCAAAACGGAAGAGATTTTTCAATCCGATAATATTTGAATTCATATATTTTATGAGGCCGGACATACTTGATAAGTTATATAAAAGCCACCCTCGGTAGCTCAGTCAGCTCAGGTATCGCTTCAGAAACTGAATTCACCGTTGGGCGTGGGTTCGAGTCCCGCATCAGGCATGGATCCTCTCAATAATCATCACTCCATAGTCCCATAATCATCTGCTTATTCGTACCCCCGTATAACCTAGCTGTTGTTGGGGTCGTTAGGCAAACAATAAATACAAAGTCAGAGACCCATAGGTAGAGATGAATGCAAGTCTGGGTCCTTACTACCACTGCCACTTGTCTTAGCTGGGAAGAATCAGGATTGGTAAAATGTTCAATGTGAGAGCTGAATACCGTGATAAGACTAGGTAATATTAAAGTCCCACTCATAGACTGCAAGAACTTGATATATTACGTGGCCCACTTCATAACAAGCAGGGTTAGGATCTGGTGCTAACAACAATGTAGACACAATAACTGAATATGTTGCCATGGTAACTAAGCTCTTCTAATGAGTAATAAACAATCAAAGTCTTGTGGAGCTAGATAGGCCTAGGACATTATCCAAAGTAGCACTTATGGTGATGTCGAGGGCAATTTGACGAAATAAGTATCCAGACAATTTCCTCGGTATTCAACAAACTACCTGAAAACTACCAACTTTAAAATTTAATTCGAACTAAAACTATTAATTAACAGTACCTTGGACGCCAAGTTTACATTTGTTCAACCTTGTTACATAAATTAGATTCAAGTTGTACACTTCAATTCCAAGTCAAGTTGAAGTTTATTTTTTTTATTATTCAGTTCTTTGGTTTAGTTCTGTATTGTTGTACCGGGCACGTTTGAAAGTTGTTAAGCTGGGCCCACCTACTGTTTTGAGAGAATTAAACTTATTCCAACTTGGAAACAAACGGGAAGAAAGAAGAAACTGAACCTGTGTTGAACTAATCAACTCAATATAGTGGTGAAAGAGAACATGTGCACTCGCTCGCCGGTTCCATTTACTCACGAAGGAAGCGAACTCAAGAGAATAGCTCTTTTGTATTCCTTATCAGTGGTTAGATTGGAAAACAACTTTGATCGGTGAGGTTTATAAGTGGTTGAAAGCTATTTTAATTGGATCTCAATGGAATAACGAATGTTTCTCACCCGAAATCCAGCGTGTAGAACACACATACAGATGCATTAGTGTAATCAATATTGCTTGAAACATATTTTTTCCAGCTCTTTACAGTTCTCACACCTATTGAGTTATTCCACACTTCACAATGGATTACACAACAGGTTCACAAAATGATTTTCCTCAATGTGAAATCTTTTATGAATCGGGAATAATATTGATGAGAACTTTTTTAATCGTCATCATTCTCATTCTGCCTGTGGAGTGATCCGAACAATAATATATTTCTCAACCAAAATTGTATGAATAATTATTTTTCTGACGCCTGTGACGTTTACGCCTCACATTTCAGAATATGATGTTGGTGCTTCGTCAGTACCCGTTAGTATCAACTTTTTTCGTGATCACCCCACTGATTTCGTCGTTATAACGCGTTGTGCGTGTGAGGGGGCCAACTTCATCAGCCCCTCACACATCTCCTATTCCAAACATTCCGGCGACTATAGCGTTATGCTGGAAGAGCGTGAATGCGATTTGCGTTTTGGTTTCGCAAGGCGCTGGAATTGAGGCGAGCTCAACAATCAGAAATCGCATAACTTTCGTCACTGATTGGTCGTTTTATCATCGTGGTGGCTTAAAAAACTGCTCACCAAATTCGCAATCCGAATAAAGCAGGTATGAAAGCCCAGCATTAATCTTTCGATAGTACCCGCTAGTACCTTTATAGTACCGGTGAAGGTTTCGTTTGTACCCATTTAGATTTCTCGGGATAACATATTCAATTTTAAAAACCAGCTCATCACGTATGTACAATCTTGAAAATTTCCATGGAATTCGTTAATGCTTCGTTAGTACCCATCAATACCGTGCAGATTTCCGTTACTATAACGTCACTATAAAGTGTTGTCCATGTAAGCTGGACAAATTTCACGGTCGTTTTTTGTGAAATATTTCCTCTTCGTGTATTCATATCGAAACATTGGACTAGAGTATCATACAAGATGAAAAAAGAGATTTTCTTTCAATGAGAAACAAAATTTCAAAATTCAGTTGAAAATTCATACCCCAAATAATCTAGCTGTTGGTGGGGTGTTTGAGAAAACTATAATCATCAAGACTGTCTGCTTTTCCACTTGACCCCAAAAAAACTGAGATCTATTGAATTTGTTTATTCAGAATAAACTGAGAATAACAGATGTAAATGGATGATTCTATACTGCGACGATTTTAGAATTATGTCATATTACTGCTCGATAGAAAGCTGTTTTTTACAATGTTTGTGATTGATTCTTTCCTTACGCCCTCAAAATGAGGTATTTTTCATTCATTGACTGTGCACAACAATATTTATAGACAGATCATCTGGTGGAATTCTCGATCATTGTAAATGATTCATTGATGATGATGATTATTGTTTGCCTAATGACCCCACTAACAGCTAGGTTATACGGGGGTACGAAGAAGAAGGTTATTATGAAACTATGATGTGATGATGAGTAAAAGGACGTTCACAAAAACCCATACCGTATGCGGGACTCGAACCCACGCCCAATGCTGACACCAGTTTCTGAAGCGATGCCTCAACTAACCGACCTACCGAGGGTATCCAAATGATTTATTCCCACACGTTTTCTTCAATCGGCTCATTTCTCGCTGAGCTCGCTAAAAACGTTGTAGTCAATTTATATCCCGCACATCGATTCACATCGCGTTCAATGTTAAATCCATATTCAGTCCCGAGTGCAATTCGTCTGAAGATTAGCCGCTTGAATTGCGCCGGCCACCCACGGCGACCGACCGGCGATTAGTTCTTCACTTCACCACACGCCAACATTGTGGCGCCGCCGTATCCAGGGGCGCCACGGGGGGGGGGGGGGGGGGCTGCGAACAATCGCCACAATCAAGAAAACAACCATTATACTTCGATTTACAATCGTATTCAGTATTTTGTGGTAGTGTAATATTTGAGAAATGTTTTACATTGTACGTATATTACCTGGGTCTTCGAAATTATTCTCCCCCTATCTCTCTCTCTCTCTCTCTCTCTCTCTCTCTCTCTATATATATATATATATATATATATATATATATATATATATATATATATATATATATATATATATATATATATATATATACATATATATATATATATTCATATATATATATATATATATATATATATATATATATATATATATATATATATATATTTATATATATTTATATATATATATATATATATATATATATATATATATATATATTCATCAGGAAACCTATTGAGAGTCAAAGCAACTATAAAGTAACAATTGCACAATATTCTTTACCCTGCTGACTAAACGACTTTCACCTTATTCTTACTAGCTCATCCATCAACGTGAATCATGTGACGCGTTTTCCTAGTATCCAATAGAATATCTCTATTGCTGAATACCGCAACATGAATTCCACGCTCCCATATATGTATGAAAAGAAGATCAAAGGCAGTGAAGTAATGTTAAGGCTATTCAACCATCTAAAAGAGAGAAAAACTATTTCTTACAAATAACTTCATATTGAATCAACCACTGCAGAACCATTGAAGTGGATTGATATCAAACTGAAGGAAGAATAATAATTCACAATATTTTGAACCGTTTTCTCATTGAACCAGCAAAATGGATGAAAATGCTCTACTGATGATGGATGAAAATGTTTTTTTGATACGGGAATCTCACAGAAATAATTGTAAATATTTGAATCTTGCCATATTCAATTTTCATACTGATGGGCATGTCATCAGGTAATATGAATTTTCATGAGTCTTGCGGTTCTAATAATACATATTCATTATGTTCATGTGTAAATTGTGATATTTAGTCAACAAGCTGCTATCCAGACATTTCTTGTGATGTATATTTTTGTATGACAATATAATTAGTAGACCCACAGACAAGTCTGTTTTGACTTTGTGGGTCTACGATATTTGTAAACAACTTATATTTTGTGAAATAAAAAAATCTTATATAGAAAAATAATAATAATAATCCCAAGGAATTTTTCAAGAAGATTTTTGCAACTGAAACGTTGATAATAATCAAACAACAGAACTTATGGGAATTTCACTATCCGATGAAATGGTCATTAGTTTGAACATCAAATTTGACAAGTTGTGAATGCTTATAATTATTGTTGTGGAATTCCCGTATCAGACGAGCATTCTCATTTATTTTGCCGGTACACTGAAAAACAACGGGTGAAAATATTGTGAGTTATTTTTCCATCAGTTAAATATCAATTCACCTGAATGATTCTTCAGTAGTTGAATTAAAATAGAGTCATTTGTAAGAAGTATTTTTTCTCATTTTTAGATGGATGAATACCACTCACGACAGTCACACAAAGTACGTATGGGCTTGTAGCATAATTAAAAGTCCGTTCCTGTCTTTTGACACCTGTTGAATCCCATGTACTATAACATGGTGGACAGGTTTGACCAAGTAGAAAAGAGACTTTTACTCATGTTTCAAGCTGAACGTTATGATAATGTCCAAGGTCTGAAGTTCGCCAACGACTAATTTCTTGTTGCTACCACGTTGTGTTGCGAACGAGATGTGAAATATCGTCAAGCGAACCTTGCTCCAAGAATTTAGTTTACTCCTTCTGTCGTGAATTGTCATTGATGTTTCGGCTTCCAATATATTATAGTAGACTTACCACTGGACAACCGGAAGTCAATCTGTGGCAGTATTTATCTCGCCTTCTTCTGTAGTCACGTGATGATCAGTACGAGCAACCCTGCAAAAAAGAAACCACCACTCATTATCTTGGTTATGTACAATTTTGTTCTTGACTGAATATTATGGTTATAAGGCGCATCGACAGCGAGGTCATTTAGCGCTATTTTGTTCTTTTATAACATCGAAACTTGATACAGAATCATTGTTCCCTAAATAAGGCAGTAGATGAAAGGAAGGATCGTTTGAAAGGGGCACCACAAGGGTGGTCTCACGACCCCAATATAAAAAAATACAATATATACACAAAATTGAACCAATTTCCATCAGTAGAATGATTATTCAAATTGAATTTCACTATCTTGAATGAATATTTGGACGAATATTTAAATACTCTGCTCTATGAAATTTGTTCATGATATATGAAATTATGATATATAAACTTCTCCATATTCACGTATAGTGATTTCGAAGTTTCAGTTCATTTTGATATTGTTATATTTTCAATAGAGCCAGAGTCGATCCAAATATCCAAAATGAATAAATAATAGAATAACTTCGATGCACTAAAAAATAATGCGTCGATCATGCTCATTATCACTTGAAACTCGCAATTCCAATTTTGAGGTTGACAACGACCATTCAAGACAATGATTATTACCATTCGAATTATTAAAAATTGAAAAAGTTCATACTCCGTCACGCTTGATTTACATTTCCATAACTCCACCATTCTATCTTCCATCATTCAAATATGGAGACGACTATTCTTTACTCGGACTGTACATATTTACCAACCTATGGCCATCTTGAAATCATCGATCAATATGATCGATGTGTATTATATTCTCACTTTAATCGACGAAAATGTTGGATTTCATAGCGAATGACGTATACGATAGATGAAGATATCCCTATCGACTTGTAATGGTCGTAAAAGAATTCGTTCAGAGATTCCGGCTTTCGTGGTTAGAAACATAAAAAGATCAAAGGTCAAAATAATTTCAAAACAAAGATCAGATTCTTCGGAATTTACCATCTTATGACCATCTCGAAATCATTGATCAATATGATCGATGTGTATCATATTCATCATTTTATCGACGAAAACGTTGGATATCATATCGAATGACGTAGGCGTATATGATAGATGAAGATATATATATATACTTATATATATATATATATATATATATATTTATATATATATATATATATATATATATATATATATATATATATATATATATATATATATATATATATATATATATATATATATATATATATATCGACTCGTCGTGGTCGAGAAAGTATTCGTTCGGAGATTCCAACTTTCGTGGTTAGAAACATAAAAAGATCAAAGGTCAAAATAATTTCAAAACAAAGATTAGATTCTTTGGAATCATTGGGAAACTGTACCAACTTTAACAATCAGAAAGGAACTTGATAAGTTTAACTTTGATCTTTTTTGAACTAACCCGAGGCATGTAGACGTTAAGCTCCAGTTAGTATTGTGTGCGAAACGAGTTGGTAAGTTCATCATCTTGAAAAGCTTCCGAGTTCGGCTCGAGGCTTATTGGACTTTGCACAGCTACATTGACTTGCACAGCTGGAGCGAATTAGCTGATAGCACACAGCATTTAACTCCAATAAACAAGGAATCGGAAATAATAATTATTCTTTCATTTGGCAAAAAAATTCATCGAAAGAATTGTATATTTCTTCACAAAATAAACTCAATTCAGTACAGTGCTGGTGTCAGATGCCATGAATTGTCTCCAATTCGAAATAGTATGTGGTTGGTTATGTTTCTGATACAGTTACAAAGAATATGAACCACTCTGGTTAGTTCAAGTTGAACCCAACCTGACCTAACCCAACCCAAATGCATTTGGTGAGAAACCAACTAGAATTCTCGAAACAATCAAGAAATGATCCTTTTGAACGGTCTTACTATCGCTATTGGCATCCTTGGAAATAATAGGGGGACAAAATTTCAAAATTAAAATATCAAAATTATTAAAAATATATTGAAAATATATCAAAAATACAAAAATACAAAAATCATATCAAAATTATATCAAAATTTCGACGTCGATAAGATAATTGTTACAGCATCTATAAATAAAATGATGAATTAGTTGAATAGCCACAGGCTTCTTGTGGGCATTCCTATCTCCTCGTTGTGGACTATCAGTATTGTAATTTTCAAGAAAATAATTCAGGTTCAAAATGATTTCAATTTGATTGAATCAAGAATTAGGCGGATTAACTGCACTAAATATCGAATGTATCAACCTGAAAGTCACCCGTGTTTAAAAACTATTGCCCTAAATGTCAACTGTACTGAAAACCAACTGACCAGAACTACTACTCGTTGAGCAACCTGTACAGAAGTTAAAGTGGGGGGTGTGGCTCCTCCCATTCAGAGATTTCATTCGACACAAACCTTACCCACCTGACCTTGACTATCACTGAAAACAGATGAAAGTATCTGATTCAATTCCGAAAATTCTATATAAAGATCAATAATATTCGTATTTTCATTATATTGGTGGTGGTGCCGTGTTTCAAGTTTGACGGCACCTCCACCCTGTACGATCGTACGATATCTTAAAATCTGACGGAATGGACATTATATGAAGAATATCGTTAGATGAGCGTAGCGAAGACCTCTATTTCACATACGGAAAAATCGGACTTCGGTTTCTTATATGTTCTACTTAATTACATTTAATTTTTTTTCAATTTTGTACGCCACACATACAGGCTGGGCTTGAGTTATCCATCATTTGAATTTTATCCAATTACGATGAAATTTTCATATCAATTATATTATTATTGTTCTCATACATGTATAAGTATAAAATAGTACTGCACTTTATAAAATTTGATTTCAATTTTAAATTCCAATCAAATTCACATTTCAAAATTTCAATTTAAAATTCAACTCTAAATGGAACATTATCATATTAATTAGACGAGCTTTAGCGAGGATTCAATTTGACATACTGAAAAAAATTGGTGTTCGTTTTTATGTTTTTTTTTTTTTTTATGTTTTTTTGTCGGTTCTCCACAGGTCAAACGGCTACAGCTATCAACTTCAAACTTTTTTTCGTCATGGTTCCTCATCTAACTTAGATCTGTATAGTTTTGTGGCATTATCGGGTGGTAACTTTTTTTTTATGAATTTTAGAAATTTCAAAAATCCCCATTAGAATAACCCGGAGGAAAATACTTGAAAAATCAAAATTTTTCAAGACCTCTCAAATTTTCGCCGAATATGAAGGAAACTATTAAGCACATTTTGAGAGATTTTTCGCATCAATCGGATGAGAAATAACGAAGAAAACGCATTTATAAAGCATTCTCCCATCAATTTAGGCTATTACGGGAACCAATTAAATCTATAGCAACAAGTGTCACTAATTAATTCAAAACGATTGAAATGAATGAAGAAGAAGGCCGTGACATAACTGATTCTCGTAAGGTTTTTGAACGTTTGGAGTGATCCAAGGTCTGTAGATGTAGATTGGGTTACAAATTATTTTTCTTTCTAGATTTCTATACCCCTAAGCTCGTCTAACAACGCGCATCCCGCGTTTTCCTAGTTTTAATTATTTCAACTTAGAATGTTTCAACTTCTTATTTTGACTATCTATATGAATTAAATTTAGATCTTACTTTTACTATGTATCATGTGAGATAATGTAATTCCAAAGTGAATGAAAATAAATAAATAAATAAATTTAAAATTGAAATAATCGAAACTTCTATTATAAACCTTCATTCATGGATATCACTTGACACAATGAAACAATATAGCAATTATGATGGATCAAGGAATGATCAGATTCTTCGAAAATAATCCAATTCCAGATTCAACGATTCAAATATCACCAATCAATATTCCAAATAATCACACAACCTTCAATACACATCTCAGAATGCATCATCATAATTCAATGTTTCCAATATAACTATATATATATATATATATATATATATATATATATATATATATATATATATATATATATATATATATATATATATATATATATATATATATATATATATATATATATATATATATATATATACATAAATACATAAAGTATAAATCACACATCCTAGGCTACATAATCCAATGCCGATAAGCCTGATGTCACTATATCTACACGTGTATAATAATACAACACTATATATTCCGAAACACAATATTATTTTTATCAGAATTTATGAAAGAGTTTTTATTTGGCTGTCATTCAAGCTTGTGCGGTTTCCCATGCAACCGATAAGCCTAGAATGCACCGATCAGCCAATAAGGGTTTCATATACCAGACGAGAGCCAATCTTGTTGGGATGTTGGTGGAAGCAATTGCATAAAATTTCCATTCACAAGTTTTATGGTTATACGACAATTTATAGCGCTTTCCCTGTATTCTTTATATTGACAGCGAGTTGGTTATTTAGTGACATAATTTATTGATGTCACAGTGTAATATAAACAAACACAATACTCTTTTTGTAAAAAGTTTGTTCGAAAGAAGGTCACCAGCCGCCATCGGTAGCTCAGTCAGCTGAGGCACCGCTTCAGAAACTGAAATCACCGTAGGGCGTCGGGTCTCGCATGAGTTATGTTTTTTGTGAATGTCCTTACACCTACCATGAGTTTATAGTTTCATAATCACCTGTCCATTCGTACCCCCGTATGATCCAGCTGCTGCTGGGGTCGTTACGCAAACAATAATTATCATCAGAAAGGGCATCTACTGACTGAATAATTCTAGAAACTTCGTGAATAGTGGAATTTGCTGCACCTTGGAATATTTAACGCTTTTTAATTATGTAGTTGTTTTTGTGATTGTAAATCTCGTTAGAATGTCACTCACACTCATCACAACTATACACGTACCAGAGATACCAGTCATGTATAATATGATGAATATCTGATGGCAAAGAGTGAATAAAATTACAATTAAGTACGATTAATTTAAAAAATGACTAATTTCTGAATTTAAGTGGTTGATAAATTCAAACACATCGCTTCGAATGTACAACTTCAGAAGAAAACTAACAACCGACATATTCGACCTTTTTTGTTCAGCCACGGCTTCCTGGTAATCGTGATTGTATGCATGAAAAATGAAAAACTCTCTCTGCTTTGATATGAAGTTTTCACAGCCACTATGAAAATGGATTGCAGAAACAAAAATATGAAATGTAGTGTTTGACGTTGGTTTTCCTTCGGTAATTTCACATCTGATGAACAGTTTTCTTGTATTTCAATAGTTGTGTTACAAATACAAAAGGATAAAGAATGCATCTCAGGTGAGTTCCGGTTATTTCTTGATTCAGCGAAAGCGGCGACGTAATTATATACATAATTTGTGATGTCAAGTCAACCATTTATTATATCAATGAGAGTGTGCGCGCGCCGACGTTCGTAACACCTACACGTACACACCCACACACACACCCCCACACACATACAGAACTAGGTGAAGATATGAAAAATAACTGTGATATTTGTTCTTGTTATGTTGGTATACTGCTTCAGTACTAAATCGAGATGTTGCCATTATTGCCTTTTGCCTTTTGAGAGTTATTCAAATAGTGGAATGTTGTTGATAAAATAGAGTAGGTCGAATACACATTGTTCAGTTGTATCCTTTCAGGTTCTCAAGAGCACCGTATAAGAGCATTAATATTAATTTACAGAATACGGAAAATTCATTGTTACTTCTGGAACTCACTATATATAGCACCTATATACAATCATACACCTATGTACAAGCACTTCGAACCAGTTTGAGTTGAACCGAATTGAATTCGAACCGACTTGAAAATGCCTGTTCATCGATAACTATAATTTCTTTTTCTTACCTCACCTCACACTTCACACTTCATTGAGACACATAATTGAAAGAAAAGTCAGGTTATTGTTTTAATGGAAGCTTCAAGAAGAAGAATGGAAAATTTCTTCGTTCATTTTGCAATGAAGTTTGAACTGAATAATATTATGTAAATAATAGCAGTACACTTTGCACATTGAATAAGGTTTGTTATGAAAATCTTGAGAAAACTTATATTCATTGTTTTCTTCATCATCTACCTTGTACACTGTCTGCTCTCATTTTCACCCTGTTATAATGTGATTGAATATTTATATCGTATCGACCTCAATTCTCAAGATCTTTTCATTACTTGAAATAATTTTCAATATTCACATTCACTTATTATTCTATCAACTGACTCACTCCTCAATATATTTGTTTTCCGAGAATTTGACAATCTATTTTTTCCCTCAAATTTGATAATATATTTTTGTACTGAAATAATTATTCTTCCCTCTGGCCAAATTGAGAATGTTCCGAAACTGGTTTTTATATCCTTCTACGCAGTCTTATGCAATCATTAAAAATCAGCTGGATTGATAAAAAAAAAATCAAAATTCAAAGAAGGTTTTATTCCAAAAATACTTACAATAACATAGAGACAAAATCACATATGTGATTATGGTATAGTACTTGATTCAATAGTTTAATCTGGGTAAATTTGTTCTTAAAGTGAAGAAATACCCACATAAGCAAAGCTTGTGTGTGGGAGAGAAGTCAAAGAAGAAAATGTTTTTTCTTTACTTTTTGTAAACCAAGACGTGAGTTTTCACAGATAATTAGGTGTTTTACATGTGAGTGGGTGGCAGTAATATAATATTTCATCGGATTAAATAGTTTCAAGAGAGGTTACTAGAATAGAAGGTGGAAGAGTTTTTGTCGAAGAGGAGTTCAAAATGATTTATTGGTAGTCTGTGATCCATAGAATCAAGTTTCTCTCCCAATTAACGACCCTTATTTGGCGAGATTTGGTCTGGTGATATTTTATCACATCCAACCTGGCTATACTAGAACAGTGACAAGCTAAGACTAGGACACAGACAAAGACTACAGACTGAGACTAAATCATGCAATTATTTCTAGTCTTATGATCGGCCAATAATGATGTAACCATGGAGACAAGGCGCCCCTCGTGCCGAACTGTCAAAGTTCCGATGTACCTGGCAGAAGTCATATCAACACTCGTTCATTGCAATAGTATAAGTCACACATTCTCACTCGGACATGATATCAATTACTAGGAGACTTCACAGAATATTTCCATCTACTTTCCTGATATCATCTCTTTGAATAATGCTTGAATCCGAGTTATTTACACGATGCAGAGAATTACTATAACTGAATGTGATATCGATGTCAATTTTGAAGTTTTCACAATTTGGTTTATCGTCATCAAATATAAACATATATATATATATATATATATATATACTGTCTACGCTCAAAGTGTCTAGCTGAAACTATATGCGTTCATTTTATCGTGACAATCGTGTTGATATTGAGCTACTGCCTACCTTCATATCACTTTATAAGTCAAACAATACATGCGAAGCAGTGTGTCTCGCGAAGTACTCAGTATGCATGACTTTATGAGACACTGTTGTTCATATAACGAACATCCAGGCTTTCATCGAACTGTAATTAAATATTACTCGATACTTGAATAGTGATCAACCTACAAGAACATGTTCAATTACACCCCGATTCGGATGTGTATATATATATATATATATATATATATATATATATATATATATATATATATATATATATATATATATATATATATATATATATATGTGAATATACACACATGCATATACATCACCGGAAGTATATTAATTCAGGATCATGATTTATTGGATGTAACATGAAAGGGAATGAGATTGAGATTGGAGAAATAGTATTTTCAAATCGTATTGTGGCAATAGTTTTACTCCGGAAATGTGTACTCATTCCACACTGAGTCCCATATTTATGATTGAGAAGTCGGAAATTCGAAAAGTTGAACAACAGATACGAAATCTGAAGCCAGGAAGACGCTGGTTTGAGTCCCGCTTCATGCATGCAGGAGGGAGTTTTAATTTTTTTCGATTTCGAGCAAAGTTCAAATCCTTATTTTCGCACAGTGGCATGTGTCACAACGGCGAACTAAAACTTTTCGAGCGTGGAAAAGCAATATATAGAATCTCATTGAGCCAAAATTTTGAAAAGCTATCTGCAACCCAAGCTGGCGGGCGCGAGATCGAACCTCGACAAATTATCAAATCTGATTTTTTTTTTTTTGATTTACTTCAAAGTTCAAAGGCTTACTTTCGGACAGGGGCATGTGCCACAACGATGACGTCAGGTTTTTCGAGCGTGGAAAAACAGTATATAAATTTGTATCGAGCCAAAGTTTGAAAAATTGACTGCAATCCGAGCTAAAGGATGCGAGATCGAACTTCGGCATATGGTGAAATCGGACGAAAATAGCCCGGTCGTGCTGACTTGCCGCGCGAGAGTGGTCCTCCGGCCGGGAACACTGAACCCGACTCTTGGGCGAATGACATTCTCAAAACACGACTTTCGGAAATAGGCAGCATTGCGTTTCTGGCTTGCCGGCCGATGAGTGGTGGTCGGCCGGGAGAATTTCGACGATCGGACTTTTTCGATTCGATTTTTTTTTTCGATTCCGACAAAAGTTCAGATTGATAGTTACGGACAGGGGCATGTTTTACAACGTTGAAGTGATGTTTTTAGAGCATGGAAAAGCAATATCTAGAATCTCATCGAGCCAAATATTGATCAGTTATCTGGAACCCGAATTAGAGGGTGCGAGATCAAACCTCGAAAAATGGTAAAATCGGACAAAAATAGTCCGGCCGCGCGGACTTGGCGCGCGAGAGTGGCGACTCGGCGGGGAACGCATTACACGATTGTCGGAAAAAAAGTTTGTAAAAATCTCGATTTCGAAAAGAGGCAGCATTGCGTTTCTGGCTTCGCGGATGACGAGTGGTGGTCGGCGGGGAGATTTTCGACGACGGGACTTTTGGTGTTTTCTAGCAAGGTCCGAGCGTGATGACTTGGCGCGCGAGTGTGGTGACTCGGCCGGGAACGCAAAAACCGATTGTCGGGAAAATTACTTTTTTGTTGACTGAAAGTACCCAAAAACCAAGTCAACGTCGATCGAGTTCGTTCTGTCAAAACTGGACATTGCCAAGATTCTGTGTGTGAAAAAGTGATTTTTCAAAAAAGTTTGACTTTTTTAATTGAAATTTTTTTTCGATTTCTTGCAAAGTTAAAATCGTTAGTTTCGGACAGGAGCATGTGCCACAACGGTGAACTAAAGTTTTTCGAGCGTGGGGAAGCAATATATAAATTCTTATCGAGCCAAAGTTCAAAAAGTCATCTGCAACCTGAGATATGAGCGCGAGATCGAAACTCGGCAAATGGTGAAATCGGATCAGAAATTTTGTGATTTCCTTCAAAGTTCAAAGGCTTAGTTTCGAACAGGGGCATGTACCACAACGGTGAAGTAATGTAATCTAGCTGTTGGTGAGAGTTGTTGAACGACATTGAAATCAAAAGTGCACCTGACAGTTATCATTATTATTGTATGGAAGTCGATTTAGCGAAATATCAGTTTTTTGGGAAATAAGTTTTGAGCGATATGATATCAGAATTCCAATAAAGGCAACACAGATGTTTTGAATATATTCAAGGTAGTAGGCCTATAAGTGAAAAGCCTGCAACTCATATCGCCTAATTTCCACATGTGTAGGCCCACATTGCTGCCATATTATCCATATATCGATATCGGTATATATATAAACGACAAAAGTTGTTCTTTTGATTCCCGTACATATTGATCCTGAATTAGAATCGAATAATCACGATGAATGCAACTATTTACCATTTCAGTCTCTCAACTGCAAGTGCAACTGAATAATGTTGAACTATAGAATATGTTTCAACATTCTCATAATCAAATAAAATCCTCTTCTTCAATTTTGTTACTGTTATGTTATCATGATGAAATGTATACATATTTATATATATATATATATATATATATATATATATATATATATATATATATATATATATATATATATATATATATATATCATCCTTATTCCGAGAAATTCACGTGAAATTATTTGAGATGCCATACGGTTAACAATCATATACTTCTGTCGTGTTCTTTCTGACCCAAAGAGATCCAATTTTGTCAATTTATCCCCGACTCTGGATCTCGCACTCGCAGTCTATAGAGAAACAAGCTGTCTCTCCTCTTCGTCGTGACCATGGTCTAGAAAAGATAGGTCTTGTATCGAAGCTGATACCAACAGTGCTGCTGTAGTTCCACCAAAATCCGTACAGAACGCTGAGTGTGAAAATATCAGTGGGCCACGCTCTACGCATGCGCGCAAATGTACGTCATTGTTGGTGACATGATGTAAGCTGTCAAGCGTTAACTCGATCACGTGACTGGCCTCTTCACACCTAGCGATCGCACGGATTCTGGTGGAAGTAGCAGCTATGTTGGTATCAGCCGAAATAGCGTCGATACAAGACCTATGTATCTTAGACCATGATGGTGGCTGAGATTCTTCGATAGCTGTGTAAACGAGTTACACGCCCCACACGGCTGAATCGCGAACTGATTGACATCCATTATTCAGTGGCGAGATGCGTGCACAGTCACGTGGCAACATTACAGCTTCATGATAGGCTGGAGATTTTGAGAGAATATCAGTTTGAAAATAGAACACTTGGAAATGTGTTTGGAATATACGAACAATAAGAGGTGATCTACTTCCCTAAACATCACGACGTTTTGATTTGATGATACGTGCATATACTTGTATTCACGTGAAAAGGTCGTCTATAGCAACTTGACTAACATATGTTATTTATACTCATATGGCTGTGCTATTATTGGGGTGAAATGATTTTTCAGGACACGGTTGACGATTAAAAACGACTACATCATCAAAATGTGATACATCCTTGAAGTTGAGACTGGATTATATAAATACAAAAGTTTCACGAATATCTATTTTGTACGGCCTTCTTTCTCCGTGGATATATGTCTTCATGGATGCGATCCATTACCGATTTGTATAAACGTTTTTGTCAATCATGAGGATGTCCGACGACTCTGAGACCTGAACCCATGACCTCTTGGTTTGATTTCGATGCTCTATACCCAATGGGAAGCGTTGTTCAAAATTGTCTTGCCATTTGGAATATGTCAATTGATTATTTGACTTGAATCTGAGTGGTCGCTCAGCTCAGTGAGTAGAGCATTGGAATCGAACCAAGAGGTGCTGATAGGTTCAGGTCTCAGAGTGATAACATTTTTATGATTTGGCAAAAATGTGCATATATATATATATATATATATATATATATATATATATCCCTGTCTCTCTTTCTCTCTCTCTCTCTCTCTCTCTCTCTCTCTCTCTATATATATATATATATATATATATATATATATATATATATATATATATATATATATATATATATATATGTATATATATATATGAATATATATATATATATATATATATATATATATATATATATATATATATATATATATATGTATATATATATATATATATATATATATATATATATATATATATATATATATGTAAATATATATATATATATATATATATATATATAGATATATATATATATATTTATATATATGTATATATATATGTATATATATTTTATATATATATATATATAGATATGAATGAATATATATATATGTATATATATATATATATATATATATATATATATATATATATATATATATTTATATATATATGTATATATATATATATATATATATATGTGTATATATATATATATATATATATATATATATATATATATATATATATATATATATATATATATATATATATATATAGTACACATACAAATGTATATCAGCTCCACATATTTTCTCGAGTGAATCGATCCACGTGTGTGAGAACGAATAACCTAATCTCATGGCTACATGTGACGCGTAGGAAACCATGGCGTGTGTCGAAAGTGAAGAACGTCGAAATTTCGCATTCCGTCGTATCAATATGACGTGGTGAGCGAACAGGCGGGATATTTACCCGCGGGATTTCCATCTGCCAGGGTGACAAGAATAGTGCTAAAGTCCAATGCGGTGAGAAGGTGGCGTGGGGTGGGGTGGGGGGGGGGGGAGTGGGGTGGCTAGGTGGAATCTCTTTCCGATATTTGCCAGAGCTTGTCGTTTGCTCGGTGGGACATGTTGGTACAGATTAGATAGAATTTCATTCGTAACTTTTTATATATCGAATCTCGATGAAGAAACTATATATTTTACTTTCCAGCACATGCTTGTTTGGGTATGAAGAAGAGTGAAGAAGGTGGTTACCTAAGAAGGTACTACTAAGAAACTACTAAGAAGGTGGTATCTGCCTCCGCCCAGTTCACCAAAACGTCACCAGATGTCAGTCACCTCTTTTAATCACGGTTAATTCCAGAACCATTGCTGAGATCCACGGCTTTCTAGATTCGATAATTGACGATGGAGTATATTTTATAGAGTCTAAGTGTATCGAGTAATCGATTATACTCTATATAGCTGTATCGCTCACCTTCAAGTGCATACGCTGCGTTCGACTAGTCTGGATTCTCATAAATGTTACATGAAATTAATGAGATAAAAATAATCCAGCAGATATTCACTGATCTCAAGAATAGCGCATACTATCTCACAATCGGATGCTTGGTTAGATTTATATCTCATTGTTGAGATAAAAATAACTCTCTTAGAGATACAGTATAACGATTCTAGCATATATCTAGATTCTTATTACTGCTTTATGAAGTCAATGAGGTAAAAATAATCCAGCATATCTCCACTGATCTAGGTAACGGCCGTGAAGAGAAGCCGGAATGTGTTTACTGTCTCATATTCACCACCAACATATAGAATTGATTTATATCTCAAAGTAGAGATAGAAATAATCTGTCGTAACTTTAGTGTCTTCTGAAGAAGCTGTAATAAGTATCTAGCATTTATACAGATTCTTATAACTGCTTCATGAAATCGATGTAGTACAGATAATTCAGCAGATCTTTACATGATACTGAGGAACGAGGCCTCTATACTCCCTGCAAGCCGGCGGGGGAATGTTGGTCTCCATTCACCCAAGGTTTTATGACAGCCTTAAGCAGGGTTCACACTTCCGATTTTTTTTTGTCGTACGACACGATATCGGTACGATTTTTGTCATGCCTGTTTCCTCTTCGCTGCACCGTAACGTTTTCGTGACGTCATAGCCATAGCCTTCATTACCTTAAACTCAGAGGTTTGCTCAAATGTGAGGAATTATAGTGTAATAACTTCCTGTAAAATCGTAGTTTCGGCCGACGAAAGTTGAAGTCGAGTCAATAATCACGACACCAAATCGGTACCGAAACGGTGTTGTGAACCGCCATGCTGCTTAGATGAATACTGGCGTGTGATTGGTTAGTTGAGAAAATCGTGTCGGACGTTAAGGAAAATTCGAGACCGGAAACCCTGATTTAGTAGGAGTTGATGGTTCGGTCGCCGGTGATTTCGGATCGGGGACTAATTTTTTTCCATAACCAAGCGTCAAGAGGGGCTTTTGGTCAATGCCAAATGTAACAACAACTCATATGAGAAGTTGTTAGATGAGCGTAACGAAGATTTCCATTCCATATACCGAAAAAATTAGACCTAGTTTCAACGTTTTTTTTTTAAATTTTGTACGAGGCATACAGGATAATCCGCCAATTCTCCCACAATTGAGTTTTCAATTTCTAAGTTTTTCAAAATGGAAATATTCTCCCCGGCGAATGGGTGGTGTGATTCGGTCACGGATTCGAATGCTGGTAATAGAAATTGCCTCAATATTTTTCTCTCTCAAAGTCCCGGACCCTTAGCTAATAAACCACTCGAAATTCCGTGCTAGTGCTAGCTAGCCCCAAGATTCTAGGACTTTGATTGGTTAATGTTCACTGAGAAAGCTACCAACAATGACAATATATTATAAGAAGAAATTCACGGTCTCTTGGACTGAATAATTCCATCTTATTTCGGACAGGTAGCTCTCCTAGTAAACATTAACCAATCAGATTCCTAGCATCTTGGTGCTAGCTAGCACTAGTACGTCATTTAATAGGTAAGGGTCCCGACCGACGACCAATTTTGTATTCCGTAACCAAGCGTCATCAAACGGGACTTTTGGTCGATGCCAAATGTAACCGAAACTGTTATGAACCGGCATCTATCTTTGTTCCAATCATCATTTATTTTCACATTAAATTAGATAAAAATGAGAATTTTCACGCTTTTCCACTCATCCAACAATGTTACCATTAGCGTGACATAGATAAAACGATGGAAATATATTAAATAACCCCAACAATAGGCGGTGAGTGTTGGCGTTTTATCATGTCTGGCAGGTTGCCTACAGTACAGGAGTTATCTGCTAATGTGACGTGTGATTAACGCAATGGCCGTTACTGTGCAGCAAGTGTTGTAGGGATAACGCGCGAAATGCTCGTGCCATGCACAGTGACGTCTCGCCTGTCGGCAAAGGGCTAGTTTGACATCGTTTGATAGAACAAGTGCAAAAATTAGGGCACGGATTTAATCAGGGTGGACAAATATTCAAGTATTTGAAGAAATCTAGCGTTTTTATTTTTGAAAATTCTGTATTTCAATGATTTGAAAAAAGCCTTGGAAAAAGTTGTACGGAATGTAGTTATTGGATAAAAATTGAAATTAAAGCTGAGTCTACTTTTCCGGAATTGATTTGAGCCTCTGAAAGTGGTACAGAATCAAAACGAGCAACACAAATGAAAAAAATGAAAAGAATTGTATGAAAATATTAGGCGTAAATGAAATCAGAAAAAAATTTCACGACATAAGTGTTGTAAATTGGGTCATTTAGGAATAAAATGAGAGAAAATGCACTTTTTCAGATATAACAGGCGGCCAATGTTAACTAGAGTGACAAAATATCAAAAACCGTTCTCAAATTCAAAGAAACAATTCTTGAAACAACTCTTTAGTTGTCTAATTGGTATGTACCCAAGGACTAGGTTGTCAGCTGTCAACCCTAGAAACGCATCGTATGAAATCAACTAAACTTCAGCAAGAGTGGATTTCTGAAATTTCTAGAATTGAAACTCCAATTTCAAAATTATCTCTCTCCTCTGAAAGATACAGTTGGGTTTATCATTGTAAACCTCTTCCTGACAAATCCTGATCCACGGAAAATTCAATAGCTATTCAAATGTCTGTGATTTTTGTTCTGTCATTTTGGTACACAACTTTCTTCTCTCGTAAACACAAGTAATGTTCGTTAACCAGGATCTACTAATTGCCTAATTAACCAATTATTATTCAACATAACATACACTTACAATTTATATCCACCTATCGTTGTTTTGTTGCCATTCAGTTGCGGCACTGTATCATCCATCACCAGCTCGAAACATGTATCTCGTCATTAGGGGGAGGGGGGGCGAGGGGGGGGGAGAGGACATCTATGACGTCAATTAGCAGTTGCCAGGACTAACCGAAAATCAAATCACGTGGTCAGCTGATTATATGTCCCAGGTGTTTTATCCAGCCAGCGGTTTGGGTAGCAAAAGCAATTTGGTAAGTGCAATCAAATTGTTGGTTGGAAGTAGATCATCTATGAATAATATCAATCCAGGTGCAATTCACTATGTGCCTTGTTCATTATAACGTTGTTAAGAATCAGGACTCTTACCACGACTGCCACTTAAAATAACGTCCGGACCTAGAGATACTGAGGATATTGATTGATTTATATTCATTACAGTACAGCTAAATACCATAGCAACATGTATAGTATTTGTGTATTCCCATTGTTATGTTGTTGGCGCAAAATTCTAGCACTGCTCTTGAGGTAGGCTAAGGAGAGGTTATATTTCTGCATTCCAAGAGACATTGACTCTGTTATTATCTGGTATTGTCATGGTATTCAAATCTCCTAGAGAACATTGTCCAATCAAAATCTTTAGTCTCGTGGAACTAGCTGGGCCTGGGACCTTATCATAAGCGGCAGTCGCGCTTAGGTTCCAGAATTGTGAAACAAAAAATACCGCTACGAATTTATTTGGTCCTGACACTTGGTATTACAGGATAACAATGGAGTATCACTCAATGGAGAAAAGTGAACTGACATCGAAACGGAAATTGGATTGTTGAAGCAGAATTCCAATCGAATAGAACATGAAGAGAATCTTGGAAATTGTGTTGTCGAAGAAAAAGAAGGCGCATGTTTTCAATGATACCAATGGAAGTGTGTAACTGTGCTTGTAACCACAAGAAAAGATCGTTTCCGAATTAAAAAAAAACACCGTGATGACGGTTATTAGGTTCATCTGGGATAAGATTTCAAGATAAGAAACGCAACTTCATCTTACAAATGCATGAAATATCTCAAATGAGCAGCTAGATGATCCAATTAGGACTGAGTTCCGATAATTATTTGGTTAGTTGACGTTTCTCTCTTATGAATAAAAGTATACGATATATTATTGATTTCTCAAGATGATGAGTATTAAATTAATTCAGTATCAAATACGTGGTTTCTATTTCACTTCAATCTAGTATATGATAATGGTTGTTATTTTGATAATGTAATATAGGAATTGTAGATTAAAATGATTACAAACATATTACTACGATAGAGTAATTGCATTAATGGTCCCCAAGTGATGAAACGATCATGATTCAAGTTGAATAAAGCTAATGTACGTACATATTTTATGTAACATCAAGTAGAGTTAAGAGTGATATGCCTTCTAAACTGTGGTGAAAACACGGAACAGATATGAAAATAAATGATAATTATATGACATTTCAAAGTTCAGTTGTATCAGATTTACAAAGTCGGTCAACAATCTTCCTGAACTTTCATCATCTGCTTTCGTAGGGAAACTACTATTACTCCGTGTCAAGTTTTCAATGTTGATTATGAAAACATTCTCCAGAAATATAATCACAATGAGACTGTTATATATTATGTTTGTGACATCAAACCAATTGTATCATTTGTCTGAACAAGATACAAGCTATCGTAAATATTAATTTCAATTTAGTAACCGTCTAATCAAAAGTTCATGAGATGGGTTGTTCATTTTCTCTATTTTTGATTACCACATACAAGCACGTTATTGAAATCTAAATTATCATCAATCAATGTTTTTAATCATCATAAAATACTTGACATGAAATCAATTTTCCTCGATTAGGGGCTTGGGATCGTTAGGAGAGGCAAAATATGGGCAGTCTTACCATCCCAAAAGAATAATAAATCATAACGTTGATCATTTTACCGGATGTAAATTACTCCAGAATTATCCCTGATATACACCAACACTATAACTACAGGGTAAAATATGAAAATAAAGTTAGGAAGAGAAAGTAAGAAGAGATATTGGTGAATACCATAGAGCTTGAAAACTAGTAGAGGGCGCATGGATGAAGCCATCATGCTTGTAGGCGCGGGGCGTGCGGGGTGGGGGTAAGTCACGTGACGCGGTGATACCAGCCTGACTGGGATATTTCGTGACACGTTATTCCAATGGTGGAGCTCCGAGTCGGACCAAATAAATTACTTATTCCTTGATTTTTTGGACGTGGCAATTTTACTGAGAAATAAACTTTATGATAATCAGCATATATTTCAGTTTCCCTTCATGTGATATACACCCACATTCTCGTATTCAGTGATATATTCAATGAACAACTTATATTGACATCAAAGTGGACTTTGATATTGAACAAATTGAATAGATCCCAGAAACTTATTAATTGAGATCGCGCCTTTTTTCGTTTCATTCAGTTCATTCTGTTGATGTCCATTAGAGTTGAATATATATTTATGAATTTTTAACTCATTAATCATTGAAACACTCACTCATTAACTCATTGATGATCAAAATACGTGTATTGTATGCATTCTGAAAACTCTGCCACATGTACAGTGTTACTATTAGTAGAAAATTGGAATGAATGAACGAATAAAATGAACGGATAAATGATTATTATGATAATATGCAAAGAAAAATGATCAATTCCAAAATCTGCCTCGAGGAGAACTAATCTAAAACCTTTTTCTAATTTTCGAATCTTTTGTCCGATTTGTCCATCTTTCTTCACCTTCTCTCTTCATCCTAATATTCTTATGATATTCCTTTCAATCTTTATTGTTCAAACTATATTTTTGTTCTCTCTTGTTATCATCATTGTTATCATTTATTGAATGATCTCTCATATTATATTTCATTCTCAATCATTTCTGATGACCTATATATTACGACACCATTTTGTTTGATTTTCTCTCTAATATCGGTACTCTATATTTTTCTGTGATAAACTTTTCACTCTAATTTTCTATTTCTATGAACTCTTTGAGTGGTACATTATTAAAGCGTGCGAGTCTTTGAACAGCTGTTGCAAGCTTTTATCCTTGACAGGTATTCACTGAAACTTGTTGCGTCTACATGGGGGGAAAATACAATCCAATCATCAATAATGAATAAACATGGACATCCGCGAATGCAAATTTTGAATACAATGTATCTATTCTCAATAATTTATCAACTATTACCTTTGTGAATGTATCCATTTCTGCGGTAACAAAGCTCCATCTACTCATTCAGTTTCACTACATTCATATTGCTTGTTGTTCAATGAATCTAATATATATATATTTGTATATATATATATATATATATATATATATATATATATATATATATATATATATATATTTATATATATATATTTCTTCGTTCAGTCTTTCTTTTGAGAATGAAATTGGTATGTAGTCAGCTCTTCGCAAAGTAGCAAGTGGAAGTAGCAGATAGTTTGCTCTCATGAACCATGTTCTGAGAGTAAGACAACGTATTAGTTCCGTACCGGGAGATGAAGAGGTCGATTGGAAATGAATATTTAAATGCTAATCTGGCAAATACAACACGAACAGTTTGGTGCGTTATTCAAGCTAAGTTGTTTTCCGGTTTCAGCTATTCTTTCGTTTTGGTAGAATTTCGAATTGAATTAGTTCAATGTATGCTTGTAGGAAGAGAACGAAAAGGATGTTACTCATAAAGGAAAAAAAATAGAATCGGCTGAGATGGGAGACGACCTGGATCCGCTTCCTCACTTATACTGACATTCCCTTCTCCCCCCCCCTTCCAGCCCTCCCCCCCTCCCTCCCCACCCATTTCAGCCCTCCCCCCCTCCCACCCCTAACTCTCACCACGCTAACATCACTCTGTTTCAGTCCCATAGTAGCTTAATCTCTTTAAGCGTCGCTCTGTTTTTATTCTAATCAATATTACATTTATTCTGTATTTGTTTATATGATTATGGAACGTACTCAGCTTTTCACTGTTGCTCAGTCAGCTGAGGCACCGCTTTGTAAATGCAACTGATGTTCAATATGATAAGTTAGAAGTTGGTAAAATTGAGATTAGAGGTAGGACTGTGGCAATTTCGATACCAACAGAGAAGAAAATAACGGCGATTAAGAAAAGAACTTGGTGAAAAATGTAGTCGTGATGATCTTTCTGGATCAAATCTACACTCAAAAGACGTTTTTTTATCGATTGGAGAATGATTTTTAAAAAGTAATGCTAGAATTTGGCAATATTAGCTGGAAGAATAACAGTGATATCGAGAAAAGAAATGATCATGTTCATTTTTTTCTGAACTTTGTTCAGTCTTTTTGATACCTAATACTAAATTCTCAATGTTGGGCGTGGGTTCGAGTCCCGCATAAGGCATAAGTTTTAGTGAACGCCTTTAACTCTTTCTACTTCATTGTTCCATAATCACCTGCTCATTAGTACCCCCGTACAATCCGACTGTTGGTGGGGTCGTTAGGAAAACAATAATCATCATCATGAAAGTACCTTAAAGGAAGCGATGTTTCGAAAACCCGGCACCTCCGCGAATATAAATTGGATACCGATCGCATGAGTTTATCTGAAGAGAATGAATATATATGAATGAATGAAAGTGAAAAAACATCTCAATGTATATATTTTTTGAAATAAACTATACAGAATTCACTTCTAAATGTCGTTTCAGTGTATTTTTTGAAAACCACATCGGAGAAAAAAAGTATTGCTTATATTTTATTTCTTGCTTATATATGCTGATTTCAGAAGATGTCAGATTCTGTATACCTGTAGGCTACGCCCACTTGTCAAGATTGTGATGATCGAATACCACATCGACAGAAAAAGAAAGTCATTATTTTCTCAACTACGATTGAAACCATTTGTTACTCTATTTACGAAGCACAGAGAATAGAGCAGTGTCAACTGTATAAACATTAAACCTTGAAAATGAAATAAGTATTTTTTGGTGAATTTTGTCAAATAAAGTATTCTATTTATCGCTATGAATAGTTCCACGTTCGAAATATAATTCGTACAGACCTCGCTTTTTCGATTGATTGATATTTATTGATATTTCCGGTGTATAGACTATCAGAAAACATTTGGGAAAAATATTTGACCATTGATTATACTTAGATAACTATCGATTTATATTTACTGGAGCAGATTTCATCAAGTGATGACTAAATAAATAATTAGGTAATTCTCAGTTGAGGTCCAGAAATAACACGACTCACCAAGGGAGATTATAAATTAATCATCTTATTATTCCTTGATTCACCAATAATCACTCAGGACGATCATCTCTGGGTTGAATATCTCTCTTTCTCTCATTCTCTTTCTCTCTCTCTCTCTCTCTCTCTCTCTCTCTATATATATATATATATATATATATATATATATATATATATATATATATATATATATATATATATATATATGAATATTTATTCATCAACATCGAAAAACTTGTCACAACGCCAGAGTCTCATCCCCACGAAGGCAAAGGATGAAGAATGAAGAAATAAAAAATACAGAATAAAATGACCGGAAGAACTAATTATAACTAATTGCAATATAAATTGGTTACCATGGCAATAATCATGGCTACTTTAACTACGTCATTCTGACGACGTGAAAAGTTTTACATCCGTTTGCTATTATGACGTAACGATCGTTTTTTATCGAGCAAAATGTCGACTCGAATCAGAAAGTTATAGTTTGAAAGCACTAAATTTAATCTTTCTCATAAGAAAGATCTATGATTCACCGAGCAGTGAATTCTCAGCGTCGGAAAAGCAATATGATATTTTAACCAATGATAGTAGATGACATAAAAAAGAGATATAGTTTTGAGGTTGAGTAAAGTTGTATAAATCTTGGAATTTCCGACTTTTCCAGCCCGGGAAGGCGTAGCTGGAATCCAACGTATCAAGAATTGATTGACGGCTTATTGTTCATCGTTTATATTCCTTTTTTTCTTTATTTTCTTATAGATTTGTTTCGATCTGTTTTCGCTTGAAGTAGAACTTATTTCATTGCGTATAACATTTGGTGTCCATTCCAATATCTCATTGATCGTATATCATATAATTTCTGTGATAATTATATCTTATATGAGTAATAAAACTGTTTATGATCTTGGTCTAATTGACTGTGAAGTGGAACATAGTGCTTTCACATCAGTGGTAGTCTGTATAACAAGTCACAATTATCTAAAGTACTTTCAATAAAACAATTTCAACAATATATCAATATAATATGTCATTGTATTCATTTATAATAGGTTTAATGACGCAGAGTAGTGATACCAAAGATCTATTGGCGTCATTGAATGATGAATGTGATGGAGAGTTGTTTTATTAAGTTCATAGATCATTGAGAGGAAACGATTATGGCCTGATTCACTTGAACGACAGAGTAAAACGACAAGAAATTTTTGTTTATACGTTTGACCATGTCTGGAATCGAACCTCGATCTCATAAATAACGATTCAGTACTCTATAGTGAGTGATTCATTCATCTCAGTGGATATTAAATATTGAGATTTAATATGATGTAATGAGCACTTTCTAGAGAAGCATTCAATTCAATAAAAGTTCCGTTGAAAAAGTAATATAAATTCATATGACCCAAGGTGATGGAATTACTACGGATCATTATACGATTCAAACCAGAAAACAAAGACCATTTCAAATCTGAAATGATTCAATGAAAATGCAATAAAAATATGAGAGATTAATAGAGTTATCCGAACTTTTACGGTAGCTGCATTTGACGTCGTCATGGAATTTCCGATACGTGCTCACCATATAACTTACTATACCCAACGTTGAATCATAATTTCTGAACATTGTTAAGAGCCCGCATCTCAGACAGATTTACAGGGTGCACTTTCGCCACATATATCTCAAGAACTACAAACACTAGGCACTTGCGGTAAAATGCAATGAATAGATAATACCCTCACAATTAGATATGCTCAATCTCAAATCAAATGATAATTATATTATGGAGCAATAATTGAATCAAAATGTGCCCAATTTGATGGTTTCATTGCTTAATTCCCGGTTACTGAATAATAGTTGGAATAAATTACGAACGCACATCCTTAAGTTCAACTTTGCTCATCAATATTTGAGATTCTGATTTGCCTTTCATTCGACAGTTTTCCCAATTTCCTTGGCCAAAATGTGTAATGTAACTAAATTTTGTCCAAATTATGGAATGAAAAACTCCCCCATCTAGCGGTGGTTATTGGAACTCTTTTAATATTATCCCTTTCTCACTTTTTAACCCACAACCAAACTTTTAAACGCACATCGAACTTTGGTCGAGCATTTTGAAGAGAAACATGCTCAGCTAAGATGCGGGCTCCCAACGTTAAATTATAATTTCTGAACATTGTTAATATCTCAACGTTGAATTATAATTCCTGAACAATGTTACCATATATCCTCACGTTGAATTATTGGATGAGCGAAGCGAAGACTCAATTACACTATACCGAAAAAAAAGTGCCTGTTTTTTTTTTTTTTTTTTTTTGTTTTTTTGTTCGCGCTCTACAGGTCAGACAAAAATTCAAAATCAGTTGAAACTTGGCACACACATGAACCTCTATCTGACTTGATGCTGTATAGTTTTGAGGCACGATCGGTTGAACAACTTCTGAGAAAACTCATTCCAAAGTTTTCAAAAATCCCATTAGAATAAGCCAGAGGAAAACATTAGTGAAAAATATTTCATCTGAGAGGATTCAAATTTTCAGAGAACTTCAATCTGATAATGATACACATTATTCCGAACTTTTACTCAAATCGGATCAGCCGTTTCGATGTAAAAAAATAAATAATGTTATTTGTGTCTATTATTTAAAGCTATTAAGATACCTATTAAATCAAAACAACAAGTGTCACCACTTGATTGTAAACGATTAAAACAAAGCCTTCTTTATTATTATGTAAATTATTGATGGAAAATAAGATGGCAGTGATGTAATGGTTTGGATCTCAAGGTGTATATATATATATAATAACCAATCCAAAGATAAGTTGATATGTTCCAGCTCATCCATCAACGCGGAAACACATAACGCGTTTGCCTAGTTATATCTGAATATTGATATCGGTGATTCATTTGTGCCTTGGGGTATTGCATGCATTTATCTGGTTTCATACATCTTGTTAGGAGATATTAGCCACCAAGGAATAAGGCACTGCATAAATCTGTACTTGTAATAAATATTCTCAGAGTGGAATATTTTGAATATTATGAAATATGAATGATATATCTACGTACAAGATATATATATATATATATATATATATATATATATATATATATATATATATATATATATATATATATATATATATATATATATATATATATTCATATTTTCTTCGCCGGTTCACAAATTTGATATATTGTCACACAGGTTTTCGAAGGAAAATTACTTTTATTGGGTTCATCTTGTTCAGGGTTCAGGAAAGTGCCCCCTGGTGTCCAGGTTATTTTGAAATCCTAACGGATCGCAAACGCCAATTGACAAGTTGTAAAGCGATATCTTATATATATATATATATATATATATATATATATATATATATATATATATATATATATATATATATATATATATACATATATTTGTATTTATATATATATATATATATATATATATATATATATATATATATATATATATATATATATATATATATATATATATATACATATATATATATATATATATATATATATATATATATATATATATATATATATATATATATATATATATATATATATATATGTATAGATATATCTTCATTGAAGATTCGATCCTACACTTAAGATTGCTGGAATGAACACTGAAAAAAAATTGATCGATTATATAATGAAACGTAACAATAATAGAATATTCTGAAAGAATGATAGAATACAAATGGAGAAAGTAACAAAATATCAGTTACCAAAATCCAGGAATGATTGTAATGAAAGTGAAATGATAATTTTATGTCAATTTAGAGCAAAAAATCATCTGTTGGCACGCCGGGTGAGCTTAGTAAATTTCTCTGTTCTAATGATGATTTTTTTCAGGCGACCGCATTTTATCTCACAAAATCAACCATCATCACAACGCCAACTAATGAATACTGACAAAAAATTGAATCGCATTTTTTTTGTTCGGTGGTATAATCATGCATCAGGATCAGTTGAATGATATTTCTAATATCAAGCTTAATCATTCTGATTCCGAGAATATTTGTGTGAAAAAGCTTAACGATTGTGCTCAGAAAAAAGTCCATGATTCACTGCATCAATATACGGACGTAACGTGTTAGGAGATTAACCATGTTTCATACCATAATGGTTCAATAATGACTGAGAATAAAACAAAGTGGAATAGACTTGGGAGAAATGAGTGATGTAGTGTATGTAATCACCGACGTGATTAGTATCTGAGTTTGGAAACAAGTCACTAGTTTCGAACCATTAAGTTGAACACTGTTAGACTTCGACGCGTGGATTGTCTGAAAAATATTATAAAACAATCGATAAAAGCAGTAGTATTGAATATTTATTCCAGCATACTTTGCTCAGAGTGACAAAAATCCCTTTTTTTTATAACATCGAAACTTGATACAAAATAATTGTTTCCCAATTAAGGCTATGGACAAAAAGTATGATCGTTTGGACGGGGCACCACAAGGGCGATCTTACCATCTCATTTTAATTATTTGAAACAAATGAACTTCAACACCAGGACTGCGCTGTAGGCCTATGTAATCATAATTTTCAGCCGTAGATCAAAGTCTTTCAGTTTCCGAAAGTCCGGAACACATTATGAGTAAATACCATTTCTGTGATATGTACCTGGACATTACCACCATTGGTAAGTTACTAGTCAAACGCGAAATATGCGTTGTAAGATGAGCGAGATATCTGAATAGGGTATAAAAGTCCTTGAAGTAGTTCTACCCTTGCTACTTTATCGACTCAGGTATTCTACACACCTTGATATCTGAATAAGCTATTAAAGTCGTTAAAGTAGTTCTACTCTTGCCACTTCATTGACTCTGGTATTCTACACACCTTGACGCATATAAAAAATACTTCATTATTGGTCAACTCTTGAATCTAGAAAGCAGTGAATCTCGACAACTTAAGTCTGTCACAATTTTTATTATGATATATTTTATGAATATTAACAGTCATTTTATTTTTTTTCTTCAAAACGACTGATCAGAATTGCTTAAAAAATCGTAATAATGAGTGAAATCCATGTATACACATTTAGAGAAAATTTCATCCCATTTGGAGAGATTTTATTTTTCAACATTTTCCGCCCAGCCAAATCTTATGGGGTTTTTAGAAACTTTGAGATGATGTATCTCAAAATCGGTCCGACCGATTCATCCCAAAAACTATACAGTTCTGAGTTGGATGAGTTTGCGTGTCCAAAAAAAGTTTCATGTTGATCAGTCAACCCTTGCGACCTGTGGAGTGCTTACAAACAAAAACAAAAACAAAAAAAAAACACACAGACAAAGCCCTATAAGAGTGGGATGGAGACTTCGCTACGCTCATCAATCAAGAGTGAACAAAACACACGAATGTTGATGTCTTCTACTTTGAAGCAAGTATCTTAGGCAATGTTCACTTCTTTCCATTAACAGCAGGTGTAAAGTTTATCATGATACAAAATAGACAGAGGAAAAAATATTACAATGCAAAAAAGAACACATATTGTGACGACCCTAATTCTTGACTACCCCGCATACACATCGGCTCCAACCCTTATTTCCATTATTTTCTATAGTCAAGTTTTATTTTCCATAAAATAGAACAAATCTCGATTATTTTAGTTTTCTCCCCATAACTATAATTTTATCACACTTCCTCGACAGTACTGTCTTGGTTGAGAGGATAAATTGTAAGGGGATGTTTCTAAGTAATCGCCGAAAAATAGGCAGTCAATCTACGGACTGTAACAATCTACTCTCATATACTCTCATACTCTCATAGCTCTGCTCCTCTCATATTGTGTATATTTTCACGTGAATAAACAATATTCATTCAAAGTGTAACTAATGTGACACCTGATGAATTAATAGATCTCTTATTCTCAAATCAGGTGATGAAGAGATTCTACTCACAATATTTGTGGAATCGAGTAATACGATATGAAGGTTGAAACTTGATTATGATTATAATATATATTTAGTAGATTGGAATTACATCAGGACGGGTACAGAAACACATATAACATAAGACGTTGGAAATCCCCAAAATACGTCTCCATACTTGGCCCCAGTTATCAAACTTCTTCTTTTTGTATTTTTTTTTTTTTTTTACATTCTCTCCTGAATTCTGCTATCTTTGTACCATCTCGGATATCATCCAGTGAAATATACACTAGTATCACCTCTTATTGCATTATTCTGGATAGAAATATCATATCTTGAGATACTAACGCGTCATAAGTTTCCCACAGAAACACTCGCACTTTATTCTATTATTTCACAAATGTTTCTTTTCAGAAGTGAAAGTGTACACAATGGAAGTTACTTGAGTGAGTTTAGAAGGCGGTTATAAACTAAAACAGGCCTCACGTTGCTCTTTTAGTAAATAGACAACACAATTTCATGAAGTAGATTTTCTCAACCTATTTTCCTCCTTCGAACAAACTGAAACATTTTTTATTTCAATAATAAAAAGGTGTATAAGAGCAATTTCACTTTAAAGTGTTTGCACTAAATCTGTATAGGGAAGCGCTCCACCGTAACTTCTTTACACTCCTTAACTTTCTTGTC
The DNA here is from genome assembly GCA_964007535.1 of Brachyptera risi. Classification (NCBI taxonomy): domain Eukaryota; kingdom Metazoa; phylum Arthropoda; class Insecta; order Plecoptera; family Taeniopterygidae; genus Brachyptera; species Brachyptera risi. The sequence continues at coordinate 39,639,884 of OZ023332.1, forward strand.
GTAGCTAGCTCCAAGTTGCATTTGTTCCGACATATTCTTGATGGAATTCATTGTTATTATCATGATGAGGAAAGTAATACATAGCTCGCCGTGGCTCAATGCGATGGACACTGCTTCAGGAAATGAAGTCTTCATAATGTGTCGGTACAGTTTCCGTGCTGACCTTTCCGAATGTAGAGAGAGATCTTAAATGTAGGTGTCATTTTGAATTAACTGTTTGAATAACTGTATCATATTTATATACCATTGTGGTTGTTTACATCTATTTTTGTCATTTCTATTATTTTTATTATTTATTTTTGTAGTTCTCCCCCTCTTGGATATTTTCATTCTGGTAAATTCATTTTCCTTCTTTTCCACGCACAGGCTTCGGCTTATGTGAGTCTTGCTTCCATTATTATTATCATATTATTATTATTATCATTATTATTTTTTATGTGATTGATTTAATTGTATGTCTGAACAAGTTGTTCTGAACCAAGCATTGGTATTGAATAAATAAATGAATAATAAAATAACTCACGGTCGACCTGAGTAATAGAAAGGGGTGGGAGAGGTGTGCTCACCATATTTTTGCATGATATATTGGGAAAATACAGTATGATGTGTTGTGAGATGAGCTTAGAAGTATTTAAATCCAAAATGGGAAATATTCTGTCACTCAATTGACCACTAGTGATGGGCGTGAATTTCCCCACATAACAAACAGCCCATTTGATTGAATGTTTTGTTTTGTGACGTTTGTGGGCGGGTCAATCACTAGTCATCAATTTACATCCACGGACCTTAGATTACTTCGAACGTTCAGAGTGTCACTGCCTTCCTGTTTTATTCAATATTCGTTCTGAATTAATCGGTGACACTTGTTGCTTAGATTTGATTGGCTTGATCAATTAAAAAACGGAATCATTATAAATGTGTTTTCTCCGTTATATCTTTCCCATCCGAATGTTATGAAAAATGGCTGGAAATGTGTGTGATAAATCTTCTCATATTCAGAAAAAAATTGGAAGATTCTGAGGAATTTTAATTTCATGAGTATTTTTCCTCCTGGTTATTCTTATGGGGGCTTACCAAATTCCCATATTTTTTCCAGGAAAAACCGTTCTACCGATTTCTTTGGAAAACGATCCCAACCCATTCTTGTGTGCCACCAATATGCAGAAAAAGTTTCAAGTCGATTTGTATATAAATATATATATATATATATATATATATATATATATATATATATATATATATATATATATATATATATATATAGGCCCTATATAGATAAATATATATTTTGTTTCTCTCATGAGTGCACAGACAAATCAAATATAAGTCAAACGAATACCACGTTTCAATTTCATTCATTTCATCTCAGCCAAATTGTATTCCTTTTGTAGCGTAATCTCCCACAAGCATTAGGAATAGGAACCATCGTGGCCGCTGGGAATTCTATATTGATGACTTTTTAAAGGTCGAGAGTTTTTTACTCGACGTGATCCCCAATCAGCACATCGTATCAATATAAGATTAGTGGAGGAAATCGTTGGCTTCCGATCGTAGCCAGGGCATTGACACATCACTCGAGCAATCTCGTCCAATCAGACGAGTTGGAAAATCGATTGACTTTTTGTTCGGACACTATTAAAACGTTCTGGTGCGAATTGCTTTCTGTGTGCTTCCATGTAGTCTGAATGTTTGAGGTTGGTAACTATGTTACACTTCCAATAATTGTATTATTTGTATCATTTTATGTTTGTAACGTTAGGCCTAACGTTAGGCCTACCCCATCTTGTAATATTTTTTTTTTCTCTTGACTCTTTTGCCACACACAAGCCTCGTCTTATGTGGATTTTATTATTTTCAATATTTTTTTCTTTCCAACTTCAATAATTAGTTCTTTATCGCACTCTTTTTCTATGTACTGTACATGTGGAATAATTTTTTTTTTTTTGGTGTACCATTTCTCTTCGTGTAACATCTTATTGTGGATCAATAATATTTATGTTCATGATTTGAATTAGGCTGTGCCCAATTTATATCCATATTGTTTTGAAAATAATAATAATTGATGAATAGATGAATAAATGAAAGTTCCACCATGTTTATTTTGTGTTGATGTTTCTAATTCATTCAAATTCTTCAATATTCATTCATATAATTTGATCACTAATTTGAAGTTTTGTATTTCTATCTTCAACAGCTTTTTTAGCTATCGAGGTTTTATCAGCGTTGGAACCATTGAAAATTGTTTCCTCTTCAAATTTCATTGCTATTTCACAGAAAGGTGAAATGATTGACAATCATTCCATGACAACTAAAGAATTGACAGTCCGATTGTTTTGAAATTCTCATTGTTTTATGTATTTTATTGATAGCTATGGCGGGTAGTGACCTTTATGTCAACATGATGTAATAAAGTCCATTTACATGCAACACTTCTGTAAGAATGATATTTTTAATTGTCAAAATTATAATTCTGATTATTATTGTTTGCTCAGAGACCCCACCAACAGCTAGGTTATATGGTGGTATTATTAGTTTTTTAAATGTTTCAATAAAAGAGTAATTTCAAGTCTTCCACAACCCACAATAAATACAACTATATAATCCACAAGAAACCAAAATTTTGTTTGACCGAGCAGGACTGGAGAAAACACTGCCCCAAACCAGTTGCTACATGGATCAAGTATGATAATCAATAGGAACAAAAAAATGTTCCAGTGGATTAAGCAAATTGATCGGGATAGAATATCCATTTCTCAACTTGTATCCAACGGAACTGCTATTTTGAATACTATAATATGAAGTACTCAACATATAATCACCTTTTAAACTGAAACCTATAACAATACAAGTTGATGAGGAAATGAAAAACCATCAACTGAGACGAATGACCGAGTGGTTAATACACTGAACCGTCATTCAGGAGACCGGCGTTCTATTCTCATCATGAACGACCATTTCGACAGGGGTTTCCCGGCGTTTTCGTCTGTCGTTCAGGTCAATACTAGGATGGTACCTCAACAACACGCCACGACCGTCTCCTTCCCACCATCCATAAACACCCGATAAAATAACCTTCCATCTCATCATCTCATCTTCTCATATATCATCCACCGACGCCAATAGATCAGTCATCAGAACAGTGCGTCGTTAAACCAAATAGAAATATATGAAATGGAAATAACCACCCTATCATGTTCTTGATGCACTGTTGATCCAATACTATCTCGAATACAATTTAAAAAATAAATCCGAAATTCATTCAACAAAAAAAAAACTCTCTCTCTGATATTAAAACGAAATAGTTTCGCAAAATTTCATATCTCCCTGTCTTTCTAGTAAAGAAATATGGTCCGCACGTTCAACTGGTTAAAGGTTGAAGTCAAGTTCGAATTCAACTCGTATTCAACCCACGGCCAATTACATCGACTGGATGATAATGTCATCGTGTGCGACGCTGAAAGTTTTTTTCTCCGGTCGAGGTAAACTAGCGTCCACAAGAGATGACGGTGCGAACCAACCGCGCGCTACTGACGTGGAATATTGAAAGACAGTCGATCGGAACCTTCTCTCGTGGATACGAGTGGAGATAAAGCCGCTTATTGGTTCGCCCAATAACACCGGGAGCTTCGTAAGCAGTTCCCGAACAAATTCTCAACTGTTATGGTGGGAAAAAAAGTAGCAAGCGATGTAATGGCGTATATACGCTTAGTGAATGTACTGCTATATTAGAAGTGAAGTAACGTGAAGTAAATCCTTGAACTCTCATTGATTATATGAAAGATAAGTTCTAGTACACTGGTATCTAAATATACGTATTCATATATATATAGTATATATATATATATATATATATATATATATATATATATATATATATATATATATATATATATATATATATATATATATACACCTTGAGATCCAAACCATTACATCACTGCCATCTTATTTTTCATTATTAATTTGTATGATGATAAAGAAGGCTTTGTTTTAATCGTTCACAATAAGGTGGTGTCACCTGTAGCTTGGATTTGATAGGTATCTTTATAGCTTTGATTGATTTATAAAAATCACATTATATATTTTTTTACACCAAAACGGCAGATCCGATTTGAGTGAAAGTTCTGAATAATGTGTATAATCATCAGATTGGAATGCCCTGAGAATTTGAATTCTCTTGGATGAATTATTTTTTCTGAATTTTTTTCTCTGGATCAATCTCATGGGATTTTTAAAAACTCTGAAATGAGTTTTCTCAGGAGTGGTTCAACCGATCGCGCCTCGAATATATACAGTATCGAATCAGATAAGGATACTTTTGTGGGCCAAGTTTCAACTAATTTTGAATTTTTGTCCGACCTGTGGAGCGCGAACAAAATAAATAAATAAATGAACAAAGTTCTTTTTTCCGGGTATGGTGAAATTGAGTTTTCGCTGCGCTCATTCAACAAAAGGAGTTATCACAAAAAAATGATATTTTTGGCTCGATCAACTGGCATGCACTTCCGACCAATGATTTGTTAGCCGTCTCTCAGAATACGAAAAACGACAAAATATGGAATTTTACGACAACTATTCTTGACAAGTTCAATCGTCAACACCTTTGAGCCAAAATGTGTCATGTCGATTATTGTCATATTGATTAAATCTTTATTTTTTTTTTATGGTTTTAAAAGAGAGTTTAAAAATGATTTCGGATCGATTGATATCACCATCAAATCTATCATTCCACTCTTTCGAACAGTACAACCTTTCAATTTGTCGCATCGCAATAAATATACATAATTTACCAATTCGAATAAGATTGAATGAATGAATATCAGAGTTTTGAGGCGTATCGACAGCGAGGGCATTTAGTGAAATAAGATTGAGAGTCCACTGTTCGATGTTTGGTTTACCGTAAGCTTTCGATTACTTTTGAATATTGCTGGTTGAGTTTTTTACCCAAATTATAGAAACATAAATCAGGTGAGATGAATTAAATGGACTAATAATCTTCCTGATGATATGTCGATCAAATGAACGATAGAATATAGAGAAAACCATCAGGGCCTATATTACTCTCGAATTGAAAATTATTTGAGTTATCAAAGAAATCACAAGATGCACAATTTCATCATGTCTAAATAATGTCATCAACTAATTATCCATATGATCACAGTTGACGTTTCCTTTTTTCATAGTAATAGTTCTTGTTATTTTTGTGTTTCAACCATTCGATGATATCTCCAAAGATATGGTAAATTATTAATATTCAACTAATTATAAATATGAAAAATATGTGGTTGAACTCGTGGTTTCATTATGTATGATGTTTCTATATACTAGGAAAACGCGGGATGCGCGTTGTGAGATGAGCTTAGAATTATGGAAATCTAGAATGAAAAATAACTTGTAAGCTCAATTTACATCTACGGACCCTGGATTACTTCAAACGTTCAGAAACCTCACCTGCAACTTGTTGATATTTATAGTAACCTGCAACCTGTCGCATATACACTTTGCAAATCCAACTGACCAAATATTCAATAAAATGTACACTTTTATTGCGTTTTCTTCATTATTTCTCATCCGATTGTTGCAAAAATCTCCGAATTAGTGTATAATTGAATTCTTCATATTCGGTGAAAATTTAAGAGCTTTTGAAGAATTCTTGTTTTTTCAGTATTAAATTATAGTATTAAAGTATAGTATTATTAGTATTAAATTAATGTTGCTTGATTTTTCCCCCGGGTTATTCTCATGAGGATTTTTCAAACATCACGATTTTTTCCGGACAAACCTTCCAACCGATTTTTCTGAAAAATGATCCCAGCCTATTCTAATATGACAGAAATATGTCGAAAAAGTTTCAAGTTGATGGGTAATTTTTCCTGACCAGTCCTGTATGCCGCGTACAAAATTACAAAAAAAAACCTAATGAAGCCCATTTTTTTCGGTATGTGAAATGGAATCTTCGCTACGCCCATCTAAATACACACGTATTATCATCAAGCAATGTCAATTCATGTGGCAGATTTATAACAGACGCACAGAAAGAATTAAATTAATGTTGCTTGATTTGTAGATAGGATTGGTTCATCATAAATCAATTTGATATTTCTTGGACTAGCTTCAAACCTGGGATTAGTAAACCCACTCATATAGCTATATTGCTATCCAGCTGATCAACTAACTCAACTGAGTTTTCATCAAGTCACTTATACTGAGAGAAGGCATTATCACCTTTGTCCCTATCAGTTTCAATATAATGAAGTAATTGTAGAGACTTTCAGTTTCAACTAGATAGCAAATTACCACATGAAAAAAAGAATATACAATGAAAAAGATAGATAAAGACCTGAATAGAAGGATAATAAGTGAATATCACTTTTCATTACTGTTACCGGGCACTAACATTTTTCAACATCCCATTCTTTGTTTAGGTTTCACCATGAAGGAAAGCCATGTTATAAATGTAGCTAACATTATTTTGAGTGACATTTATGTATTGCGTCGCATACACGAACGGAAAATACAAGAGTTGATGGCTAAATAAAAGTAGGTACTTTATCACATTCCATGTGATATACATGTATTCACGAGAGAAGGATGTTGTTCACAAACATGATGAACACAAATATCACCTGAAGAAAAAAAGGTATTTCATTCAAAGTGAACAATGTTTACAATTGACACACATAAATAATTCCCACAAAGCCAAAGGCTCATGTGTGGAGCAATCATATTGATACGGATCAAAACAGACGAGTCAATTCAAAGAAGGGTATATAATAATTATCAGAAACTATGAAATTGAACTATGATTACAAAACAAACAAGTACCCGCAGAAAAAAAAATTGGACATTTGAATTTTGATATTTCATATTTCCATAATAATATGCGAGATGTGAGTAAACATCAGTACACAATTATTGACAACTTAGAGTGGTTCATCAATGTTTTAGATATCCTCTCATTGATTTTATTTTATTCATACACACACACACACACACACATATACATATATATTCCTGGACTGGTTCACAATTAGGAACACAAATACCTCTTGAAAAGCGTTTAAACCTCATCTTTGCAGCACGAATATTTAATGAAAAAGATCTTACAATTATTCAGTTGGTACAAGGCCTCTTCTTTGGTGAATACAAGTTTACTCTCATCGTTTTTAGACCTCTACGACGTTTCTACGAAACGTATTTGTGTGGATTTTCATCACGACGAATAACAATAAAGGGTAGGAACGTAGTGAGTGCCATGGTCACATTCTATTATCCTATACATTGAGATCGGAATACGTGAAAATCACCATTCTATTCAGTCACAACTGTGTGTTTCATTTATGGACAAAGAACATAAATATATATATATATATATATATATATATATATATATATATATATATATATATATATATATATATATATATATATATAAGTTATACAAACAAGAACAAACAAAGTGTGCTTCAAGCCATAAATGTTTTGATTATATAAACAAGCTTTGACAAGCTTATTATTGTCTTGGAAGACCATTATCAGAGAAACTGGAGATGTGGTCATAATGGGATTGTTAATACTCAATTTGGATACAAGTTTTATGGATAATCATCATTTCCATGAGATGTGATGAACTATGATTCATCCAATCGGAATGCAGGTTGCCATTTATTGTTGAACTTGGCGATATTGAATTGAAACTTTTTCAGTGGTGATAAAAAAACGATGATCCAGAAATGAATATTTTAGTTCTGTATGCTTATAAACGACTCTACTCACAGCTTTTTTTCAGTGGTTTTAAATTCAACTTTATATTTGATAAAATACCGGAACAAATTCATTGATCGTGGATGTTGTTGGCTTGGATTATGGCTATCGTACCGATAGATGAGCAGCAGCGTTTCAGAGAGCTGTGCAACCAACAATATAATAAAACTCGAAAATATCATGTAACGCGGTACAAATGACACTAATATCTTATATAGCCCTGATTGGGGAACAATGATTTTGTATAAAATTTCGATGTTATTAAAAAAATATATATATTGATATATATATATATATATATATATATATATATATATATATATATATATATATATATATATAAATATATATATATATATATATATATATATATATATATATATATATAAATATATATATATATATATATATATATATATATGTATTTATATATATATATATATATATATATATATATATTTATATATATATATATATATATATATATATATATATATATATATATATATATATATATATATATATATATATATATATATATATACATGTATACATAATATAATATATTGCACTACGCATTCAACGCACAGTTCAATTGAATACTCTGTCACTTCATCATGCATAACAACCAAAAGTAGAATATACGTGTGCATGTAATTTTTGTCCACAGTATCTATTCTATCTACATTGAAGTTGTCTAGATGTAGAGGATAATTATATTTCGTGATCAACGGAAAAAACGGTGCACTACTTGATCAAGTCAACGTGGAGAATCACAATAATTCAATGTGAAATTGCAATATAACTTTATTCACCAAGCAAATCAGAAAGATTCAAAGATCCAAGACTCTGAGGTGTCCTAGCTCTGGAGAGTCTGCATTAGAAATTAGAATGAGTTATTCATAAAGCTTGATCAAAGATGTTAGTCACGGATTTATATATGGATGAGAATATATTTATTAATATATTCATTTATATTGAGTTTAACGACGCACTGTGCTGATAACCACGATTTATTGGCGTTGATGAATGAAATATAAGATCATGGGATGATGAGATGAAATTTTATTTCATCATGTGTTTTTGGATAGAGGGAAGGAATCGGTTCTGGCCTGTTGTTAAGGAGTGACTTGAACGTCAGAGGAAAACCACAAGAAACCTTGTCAGGATGGTCGACCATGTCGGAAATCGAATCTAGGTCTCAGAATCCGGTCCAGTGTGACGAAAATATAAAAATAATATACATCTTTATAAAAAGTGAATTTGAAAGAATGAATTGTTGACGCTAACTCATAGCGCACTCGCTCGTAAGTGTATGTATAGTAAGTACATCCAACAAACAAACATTTCTCTATGAACGGTGTTTAATTGTCTCCGACAAACAATCTGAGTAAACGTCGTCTCGAGCTTATCCGCAATCTGAAGTCGAAACTGATTACCGAAGCTGCGAGATGAATTGAGAGAAGACAATACACAACGACACGGTGTGAATCAGAATCGATTACACAACAATTAGTTGCTAGCTGAAGACGGAAACATATGAATAATTCATTGTTGCAATTTACCATAGAAATCGGTAATATATTATTGAACAGTGACAAGTACAGTCGTTCGTGAAAGCAAGAGAAATTATAGTAGTATATTGTTTGAATCGAAAGTAAAAGTCAGTTTTATGTCGATCTGATACTTGTTGAATCTTATGGAATGGACCATAATTTTGATTGGTACCGCTAGCTAGAAAATGGATTTGCTTTTGGTTTAGGTTGTACAATTGTATGCATGACCGAAGAAGGTTGTTCAGAATAAGTAGTTGTGAAAACCCTGGTGATTGCGTCATCTCTCTGCAACTTTGAGAACGTATAGCTTTTGAAAGGTGTAGTTGTGTTTCTTATTTTGAAATTCGTATTGAAAAATGATGATGCCATGAAAATTATTGAGCAATACAAATATGAGGTTGATATTTGTGATTTTTATGTGAGCATTCGATCTGTCGTGGAAGTATGGTTGTTCATTACGGTGGTCGAATTTCATCCTTATTTTATTAATATATATTTTTTCATATATATATTTCATTTGACTATGAAGAAAGTAAATTTGATTCAATTGAGAGGTTATTCATATGTCTCTATGAAGATAATCTCCGCGGGTTGAAGTGTAAGGAAAGTTAAAAGTTCACAAAAAAGCCCAATAAGAGAAAATGGAATATTTTCATCAAAATTTTGATTGAAGTTTTGGTTGAGGTTGATTTTGATTGACATTGAAATGAAATATTTGGAGCAATAAGTATAATTATTTTGTCAGTTAAAATACAATGGAAGAATCTGTGTTTTGAATCTTTTTGAAAATACTAATGAATAATATATATTCACAATGAAAGAATGAAGATATGTAAAATATTGACAATAATTTTGAAATCGTTGAATTGTTAAGATTTGTGAACAAAATCAAATATTGGTTATTATTCTACTCGAACTATATCTAGAGAGTCTTTCGTTGCGATTTGTTGCTCCAAATGTTTTGGTGCCCAAATCAAGCCACTTGATGCAGTATTTTAATTCATCATTGAAAAATAACTCTTCGAAAACGAAAATCGAAACAACCGTCGGAATTATTACCTAGTTACAGTTTCAGAAATTCGTCATGCTTCAGTGGAATAATTAACAGTTCCATCTGTTACGTCATCATCGATTTTAATCAAATAAGTAAATGAAATTAGAACCAAATTCAATGAAATTTTCCACAATTGAATTGGTTCAATTTTTATGTAGACAAAAAGATGAAACTGATAATTTTCAACCTTCTTTCATATTATATATTGCAACACAGAGCCTTTTTATTCATCATAGCCAATAGGAAAGCCACTTGCACACAAAACTTCTATGATGTCGTGATTAAAAAAACAAATTTCAGGGGGACATTGTTTTCCAGTAATTTCAACAATGAATCGAGTTTGAAATAAGCCTATGAATCAGACAATTTACTTGAATTAAAGTCTAACAGTCGTTTGGTCCAAAAGTAATTTTGAAATTATTTCTACATTGGGGAAATTTGAGTGAAGCTTCATTGAACATGTGCATTCTTGAATCGAAATTACGTCAGAAACACTGTCATATTTTTTCTGCTGAAGCTACAACACTCGAATGGAATATTAAGTTGCTATTTTGACTTCATTTTGGTGAAAAATCAACTATTTTTCCTCTTAAAATGAGTGTGATTCATAAATAAGAACGGGTACTTATATTTATTTTTGCATATAATTCTTTTCATAACATTTTCATCTACAATAAAACAAGTTTTTTGATTGAATGTTGAATTTGAAATGTTTTTTATTGACTTTCAGTATATTTTAATGATTTGTTGAATAATAAAAATGCATGAAATTTGAGGGTTGCGTGTTGAATGATAGGGAAACATCCAGTATTTGAAGTGATATAACTCAAAATTTATCCCGGTTAGCCTATATATCATCTATTTGGATATTATTATCGAGCACATCAAAACGAATCGACTGACAAAAAAACATAATTTTTTCATGACCATGAGGTAATAGAGGTTACACATTAACTGTGAAAATATACATTGTTGAACATATCTGGCGTGAAATTTACTCACACAAATATCATTACACGCAACTGTTACAGAAATGAAATGGGGATTGCATCTCATTCAAATTTCATTCATCCCAAATGACCTAGCCGTTTGTTAAGTCGTTAGGCAAACAGATTATTTCAACAATGTGGCGGTCCTACAATAACAATCATAGTCATGTTAAGAATTATTATATAAGTGCCTATTCTATACGCATTTATGTATGATGTGTTAAGGTAATTAGCAGTATAAATTATGAATGTAATGAGTTTAAATGTAATCATTTTACCCATTTTATTATTATATTACTTTTTAGTATAGTAATTTGTGTTCTCTCTCAATTTGTCTCAATCATGTCACCTTGTACTTTTTTTAATAACTATGCAGTATTGTATAACATTTTTGTGTCTCGGGCACAACAGAATTTGCTGTCATCGAATGTATATTTCACAGAACATGTCACTTGCATATTTGAACAATTCTACAACTTTTCCAAATCTTATTTTTTACTGCTATTTAAAAAAAAATCAGTTCGTAACTTATCTGCTTTTGCCATCTTGTGAACACAAAAAAAAAAATTACCATACTCAGCCCACACACAGGTTTTCATACTCCACGTGGGCTTCTTACATAGTAACTTTCAAATTGTTAACTTCCTACCTGTATTATATTGATTGTGAGAATAAAATGAATTTTAAATGATAAAAAAAGAACTCCGAGCAAAACAGTGTGGTGTTAATTAGAGCACAGAACCAATTATTTTATCAATTTATTTTTCACTTGAAGTTATATAATCGAATTAAATATCTTTTTTTCGACGGAAAATAATTATCGCACACCTTTCATAATACAGATCTAACAAGAGATGTGTGTGCTACATTATCGAAGCTACAATCGATTTTTAATCAAAACGTCACTTCATTCAATGCTCTGATTCTGAGAAAATAATTATAACGCATCTCTTCCATATAAAATACACATCTAACAAAATATTCGTGTTACAAAGTAACAAGTGTTTTTTTGATCCCAACATCAATTCATTTTCAAAACGTAATAATACAAAAACATTCCCAAAACAAAATTCGAAGAATAGAAAATGTTATTCTCCACAGCCTGTTGGATTTGCGTTATTAATGTAGATCGTTTAGAGAGGCTTTGCGCAGGGACATGCCCGGCCAACCGAGAAGAATAATAATTCGTGTTTTTCGAGTAATTCTCACGCGTAGCGAGTCTCGCCGTAACGAGCTGCTAGCCACGGTATCATTCATCAAAACGACTGTGGTTTTGTGAGAATGAAAAGGAACGTTTTCATTGCTGGCTCGTTAATCACGCATCACGTGATATCATGTGGACAGGTGTTCGTAATACAGGAACAAGGAGCGAACAAGAAAGATAACGGAAATTGAATGTGTAGAATAATGTTTTGCATAGATTTTTGTGAATTACAGTCACTCTTGCACGAATTGAAGCTGGAAATGTTGCGTTCGTATTTGTATTCAAGAGAGAGAAGGTGGTTCATACAAATGTAACAAACATGTGGAATCATGTTATTTTTATGTGATTTTGTTGGAATAACGTAATTATATATCACATTATTTATCTGTATTGACTTAGCATACATTCACATCTTGCTATGTTGAATCATTTGGAATGATAGAGAAGTCTTATCTTATCACCGTATATTTGACTGGCTGTGGTATTCTTATGTATCATCAGGATAAGAAACGCAACTGCATCTTTCAAAAATATTCTTGTTTTGAAGTTGAAGCGAGATTATATGATGGACGAAGTTGTTATACCATGATTTAGTTGGCAGAGGACCTTTCTTTTGATGATTGGTTTTAGTTTAGGTTTCAGGTTTTAGCTAGATTAGTTTTAGTTCAGATTTAATCAGTTTTGGAAAGTTTCTTTGGTTTGGTTAGTGAGTTTGGGCTGGTTTGAGTCAGATTAGGTTGAACTAGTTTTATTTGGGTCAGTTTAGGCTGAGTGCAAGCACAGCAACGACGTCCGCATGTGGTGGCATGGACCAATGGTCCAGTGAATATTTGGACGATCGAGCGATGATGATATTCATCCGATTCAAATGTGGGTTTTCTCTGTTTTGTTCATACTCACGCCACAATGTAGTGATACCAACCTATTTCATCGTAATATAAAGTAGGTGACCCAACTCACGTACTGATAACATGGAAGGCATTTGTGGTTCTTGTGGTCATTTCAGAGCCAAAGGTCTTGATTCAGCAGATTCCCTTGTGAAGCAGATGCAGATAAGAGTGGCTACGGTATCGGTGGCATTGTTGAACTTATAAAATCTATAATTTTCGTTAAAAAAAAACGAATGCAACTGCTAACATCCTAATTCTACTGAGCCATGTATATAGCACTGTTGAGTATTGTTGTTTTATTTACTTCGATATGAAAGGGATAGTTGCGCTAGAGGCAATCGGGACCCTGGACTCGGGAACTGACCCCCAAAAACATTTCACTTTCAAGATGCGAGTTGGAGCATTATTTCATATAATGATAAAATAGGTTGGTTTCAGTACATCTTGGTGATGTTATTCATTCGAATCTAATGTGAGCTTTCTATTTTTTGTTTTTTGTAATACTTATGCACTCCACTCAGCGTAGATCAGAAGCGATTTAAACGAAACTATCCGAATACATTACTCGTCTTCATAACTTAAAATGAGTAGATTTAAGTATAAATCGATCAAGTGGATTTGGAGAAAGTAATTGAAATTTCGAAAATTATCCCAAGAATAACTTGTCGAAAGCAATATTGTGAAGAAACAAATGCATATTACTCGTCTTCATAACTATAACTGAGTAGATTTAAGTAACAATCGATTGGGTAGATTTGGAGAGAGTAATAGAAATTTCGAAAATTATCCCATGAATAACTTGACGAAAAAAATATTGTAAAGAAACAAATTATTTCTCAGATGTTGCAAGGACAACAATAACATATGTTTGACAGATTTTCTAAAAATCAGTTGAGCGACCATCAAGGTATGTAGTTTTGAATTGAAATAGAAATATCTCGCTCTTCTCACGAATCATGTGCATGCAGCATTTTTCTAGTATATATATGTCATCAAGAAAATACCTCTCATGTTTTCTTTATAGAAAATGCTCGTTAGTTTCTGTTTGCTATGCTATTGAATAAAAATAATGAGCGGATAGGTATACGTAATTAATTAAGATTCTTGAATTTCGAATACATATATAACCGGATACAGGGAAATACAAGTAAGTATCTACGTATGTTCTCTATGCATACATATGCTCTACAATATGCTCTAGAGATATGCATATCTCTATGCTGCATTTAGGTGCATCGAGTGCAAATTCACTCGATTTTAATCTCGTCAAGGTTGTGTCTGTATAAAATTGAATATCGCATCACGCCACTGCTTCTAAAGGCTTTTACACTTCTAAGCATGAAAATGTGACATATTCTTAAACACCAAGAAAATAACGCTTAATATCGCAAATTAAGTTCGTTGGAGCTTAAGTTCACGGATTCAAGGAGAAAGAGAGAGAGAGAGTGTGTGAAGGGGAATAGAGAAGCGCCGAGTCTATGTGAGTGAGAGGGAGGGATGATGAAAGGGAAACAAAGATATAGAGAGATGGCGATATATTCAAAGGGAGTTACACAGATTGTGGGTGGTAGATACAGAGAGTGAGTGAGATGGAAGAGCAAGGGAGGGAGGGAGGGAGAGAGAGAGAGAGAGAGAGAGAGAGAGAGAGAGAGAGAGAGAGAGAGAGAGAGAGAGAGAGAGAGAAGAGAGAGAGAGAAAGAGAGAGAGAGAGAGAGAGAAAGATATATATATATATATATATATATATATATAAAGAGAGAGTGGGTGAGTGAGTGAGCGTGTGAGAGAAAGAGGGAGAGAGAGAGAGAGAGAGAGAGAGAGAGAGAGAGAGAGAGAGAGAGAGAGAGAGAGAGAGAGAGAGAGAGAGAGAGAGAGAGAGAGAGAGAGAGAAGAGAGAGAGAGAAAGAGAGAGAGAGAGAGAGAGAGAAAGATATATATATATATATATATATATATATATATATATATATATATATATATATATATATATATATATATATATATATATATGTATATGAAGAGAGAGTGGGTGAGTGAGTGAAGGTGTGAGAGAAAGAGAGAGAGAGAGAGAATGATACACGTAGTATAATGGTCCACAGGAGCGTCATAACATAATAATTAGCCAGTCAAGTGCACGTAGCCAGGTATCCAATTACTAGTCACATGACTACCTGGAGTCAGTAAGCGAGCTAACTACCTTGCAGTATTGCAGCTCGACTTGTATGTAGGTCCCGAGCGACCGTCTCCACTATTCCACAGCACTAGCGCACAGGTGGTTCGCGCCTTCTTCTCCCCCGGCAACAAGTAAACACAGACTGTCTTTGTTGCCATGTCGGGGAATCACAGTTATCCTGTAAGCGTCATCATTAGGGATGTGTCTTGCTGTCATCTGACACTAGCTCTCCAGGCAGAGACTCGGGTTCGCTTACAGGTCGCGGTATTTATCTCATTAAAACATCAACTGTGAGGCATTACTTGAAAACTGTATCCTGTTACTAATTATATCATTTACATCAAGTACCATCATTACTCGAGTTTTTTTAAGGGCTGTTTGAATGTTTCAAACTTTTATAAAATTCATTGTTGTTGATAATTGACTTTCGATTCAGTTGATTGAATAATTGATTTGTCGTTTACACTAGTCAAAATAAGTGAAGTTTAATCCAAGGTGAGCGTAGAAATGTGTTCGACTGGCCGTGAGTCAACAAGTGTTTCCTGGTCGTACTTTTCATTGGTCAGTGCATTCAAAGTTGGATGTCTGAAAAACATTTCATAAACACCAAGTATTGAACTTCAATTTTGTCCAATAGGCTTCTGTCACGTAACAAATGACAAAAAAATAGTTATCATAGCAATACAGTGAATTGGTAGACTACTAAACATTCTGATTGGTTAAAATTTCAACTGGTGGATATTCATTGTTATCAATCTCTTTCAACAATGGGTGACGTCACTTGATAGGAGTCTATGGTATGGTTCAATGTTTCCATTGGAGCGGTGAAATTATCTCAACTCAATGTTATGATTCAATTAATTAGATAAAGGGTTTAACAACACATCGGGTTCCAAAAACGTGCCCTGGCGATCAAATAAAATGGTTCAATTCGAAATTAATTTCAATGAATTAAAATTCACGCATATTCAACCGCATGTATTTTCATAGACTATACGTGAAGTGATCGAATAGTATTCTAGTTTTAATGGGTATCAGTATTTTATTCTCATAATGCATTTTAGTATATCTTGAACGATCAATTTATGTGACCGCAACTATACCTATATGATTTGAATACCCACATCTGATTAATTTCAGCGTCTAGGTACTTTAAAGATCAGAACAAATGTAAATATTCGTGAATGTGAATGGAGGAAGTGAAGGAAGGAAGATAATGTGACAAACTAAAATACTACACATCTTAGACGTGTATGAAAGATATCGACACGGTTACAGTAAGCGCACTGCTTATTGATGCCAGAAGTGCGATTCAATTTATCTCAAGATAATTCGATGAAAAATGAGATAATTCAGTAATATGTTCCATTCGTGATTATAAGATTATTATCAAAAATTGTTTATATATTCAATAATAAGATAATTGTTATCATATTGAATTCAATTGAAAATTTAATAATTTATCAACATTCTCATTTTCCCCAATTTTCTAATAATATTTGAACTTTACACATTTCGTCTTCATCTGTTATTGATCCATGCTCATATATCAATCTTGAAGATTATTAGTATTGTTATGAAAATTGGAATCTTGAGATGAAATCATTGTTGCCCAATCACAGTTGAGAATGAATCAGCAATTGAGACCATCAGTACTATTCAATTTATTCTTATTATTGTGTGTCAGCATGATTATGTATAGCAACCCATGTATT
The DNA here is from genome assembly GCA_964007535.1 of Brachyptera risi. Lineage (NCBI taxonomy): Eukaryota > Metazoa > Arthropoda > Insecta > Plecoptera > Taeniopterygidae > Brachyptera > Brachyptera risi. The sequence continues at coordinate 39,657,229 of OZ023332.1, forward strand.
GAGCATGGATTATAACCATAGAAATCAATACATAATCGAGGTCAAGTATCCAAAGATCTTGCCAATATATTTATGCCAACTTCGACTTGGAAATAATTTAGTATTCATTTTGAAGAAAATGTATAAATTGAATAAGGTTTATAGTTATGGGGTCACATTGAGTTCATAGAAGTAGAACAACTGATCTATTTATTAACCTGACTTTGATTTATTTTATTGCTGTTCACAGTGGCGTACCATGTCGCGGTACAGTTAATCTCATTGTAGGACAAGGACCGAAATAAGTATAAGAAAACACGGTATCTCGAGTACATGAATCCAAATACTCGATACAAAATATAAATCGAAGGATTTATAAATAAATAATATCATATATTCTCGAACACTCACCACAGTTGTCTGGCTGGCTCGAGTCAGTCGAAGCATTGTCTCGGAAACTGAAAAGTAAGAAGAACAGAGATGAGTTGAAGTATTCATTTATTCATTTATTCATCCATTTAAATTTTTCTTCCAGGTGAATAACTAATAATGAAATTGAATATTCAAAAGTACATCATATGGACGTTGAAAAATAATATGAGAAACGATATAAAATACAAACAAAGTGCAGACAAAAACATATGACGTAACATATGTTAAAATTTTGTAAATGGTTGGGGATATTTTTATAAATACCTGACAACTACCAAGTCTGGTCATGGAGATGTATTGTCCACGATACGGTATTGAAATTGAGTCAATATCAAATCAAATCTAAAGGCAGAAGTCAATTGGTCAATATGGTTTAAGTTTGAAATTATAGGTTAAAATGTACCTCGGATTCACCTTTAATTACTTTAAATTCACCTGAAAACTCTCCTGAATTGAAAAATTTGAGTCAAAATACCACATCAAGCTTGTTTTTTAGTCAATTCCACTCATCATCCCTTAATTTGTACTTCAAATCCCCTATATTCTGATATTCATCGAACAATAATCATCAACACATTGCTCTGAACCTTTTTCTTTTAGCATTCTCAAATTTCACTTTTCTCTTTCTTGTGGTGCGTCATAAGAATGAGTAAGTGATTTTGGATTTAATCGAGTTTGATTTGTATTCAAGTATACAGAATTGAATAAATGAATGAAAAATAGATGGTTCAATCAATTTTGACAGATGATAAATTGAACCTATTAATTTGACAATGGATTTAATCTGAATTGATGAACGTATATATTTCAGTTTTGATTTCATACATCCATTTCAATATGACTTTTGAATAGAACGAATGTGATGCTGCCATATCACTTTCACTTTAAATGTTAATACCTACTTCATTCTGAATGTATTCTTGACCAATGAGTGATCAATAACAGATTCGAAATCCATAAAGAGAAACAATTGTGATGCATAAAATAATAACTTGAAACGTACTAGTTCTTCAGATTCTACAACTGTCACATAAGCCTATGGATAAAGAGAAACTTGTACTAAATTTTTAGAAAAATGGGATATTACATCGTACGGTTGTGGTCACACGAAACTGTTGAACAAGCAACATCAGGATGCATCCTGAAAAAAATATACTGATATTATACGCACAAAAACTGAAAAACAATGTTCGTAGGCCTATCATACTCCACTCAAAGTCAGTGGAAAAACTAACTGTTGAATTTGCGAAGATTCAAATTCTAATTAATATTTCGCATTCAATCATTGTGTGTGACTGCAAGTGTACTTTCTGTCATTTTCTTTCACGCAATGATTAATCCTTGTCACTAAAACGATGAAAAGGATGTCTTCTGTAATTGTTACTGTAATTGTTGATTCATCCAATCTGTGTGGAAATGATGTATCAGTATTTTCATTAAAGATTTATATATTTATCAATATTTATTAATCATCAAGATGTATTGAGGTTCATAAGATGTATTTAAGATTTTTTGAATATCATATGAAACAAAGATAGCCACCCTCGGTTTAGCTCGGTCAGCTGAGGCACTGCACCATAGGGCGTGGATTCGAGTCCTGCATAAGGCATGTTTTTTTTGTAAACGTCTTTTCACTCATCATCTTGTGTTAGTTTAATTAACACCTGCTCAATCGTACCCCCGTATAACCTAGCTGTTGGTGCAAATAATAATCATCATAATCAAAACAAATATGCAAATGACTTATGCACAATTTGGTATGAAAACTCACAAGATACATCTTACAAGCCGGATATAAAAAAACTGTCGACTGGATTAATTTTCCACTCACAACTTGATAATAGAACAAGTAATCACAATAAAGCCGATAAAGGATGAAAAGCAATACACCGTATTTTATCACGTGACACGCACTATCTTTTCAATATGGATACTTTTAATGACAGAATACAATCAATCTCTCTGAAAATAATTCGTTTCCATGTCCTATGATGATTGATATCAACTCATTTAATGATATGACAATTCCACGTTCATATACGAATATACAAATCACAGTTATTAATCAACGCGAATTATCCTAGGTTAGCAATAACAGTTGATAACATATTGATAACTGTACAATCTGATTTCATCTATAATGATTACTATCGATTAATTGTATTCAATCGACAACCTCACAGCGCTTTCAATTTCATTAAAACTATCAGCATCACCAAATCCTTCCACTGCCACCAAGTTGCGATGTTGACGAAACGTAAATTACATTCTACCGCGCTTATATACAAAGTACATTCCCGGACATATAAAGTCGTTTCATTCGAAATTTGAATAAAAATAAAAATGAAATAGACGCATATTTGACCACAATTTTACTATAGACTGTACATGTGGTGTGTAAATGTTCATTGTATACCTTTACATCGCAGCTCTGACAGTACGACACGAGGGGTGCCTGGTGTCAATACTTACATTATTACAGGGATATCTCATGACTCTGATAATAATTGTATCATTTAGTCTTAGTGTGTAGTCTTAGTCTGTGTCTTAGTCTCGGTTGATCACTGTTCTAGTATGGCTAGGTTATAGATATAAGAGAATGTCACCAGACTTAATCTCGCCAAATAAGAGTCGTTGATGAAAACTTATTTATTAATTATTTATATTTGATTTAATGGCACACTGTACTGATGACTACCATCTATTGGCGTCGGTGAATGATACATGAGATGATGGATGATGAGATGATAGGTCATTTTATTAGCTGTTTTTGTATATAGGGAAGAAGACGGTCGTGACCTGTTGTTAAGAGACCATCCCAGTATTGACCTGCACAACAGAGAGAAACCACAAAAAGCCCCTGTCAGGATAGCCGACCATTGCGGGATTCGAACCCCGGTCTCCTGAATGACGGTTCAATGTATCAACCAGTCGGCCACTCGTCTTAAGTACTCTTTTCTTACTACCTGTATAAGAACAATAATGAATAAATGATTACAATAATAATAAATATAGAAATAATTTCTCCAAGATACATTTCAATATGGCTCGATCGACCATTTTATATGTCCGTGAGTATACATAGTCGAAACTGTGATTGCCATATTGTATTCACGGCAAATTGTGTTTGTCTAATCCCTTATGGTCGGTCCATCATCAACGTGCCAGAGCTTATATGCGTCGTGTGTAGGCCAACTAACACGTCACACCGACCCGAGTGCAAATAGACCAGGCATATTGCATGTGAATGTGGGGGCTGCACATGCTGTGTTGGTGCTGATGAGCGTGTGTGTGCTAAACCAGGATGAAATGGCATGGGAGAAATGAAAAAACAGTCCCGGAGCAATTATTTAGGGATGGTAGATAATATAGAGTTGGGATTTAATTGTCGGGATAATGATGGTACGTCCTTCATTGTTATAGGTTTGCATACGCTTTGGTTTACGACTGATGAGAATGGAATATTTGAGGTTTGGGTTGAAATCTATTTTTCGATAATTTGATTTGTTATATTACTCGGTACTGGTACCTGTATTTTTATGTAACTTTATTGTTTGTTCACATATAATTGTAGACATTTGAAATAATTTGTGTGACATTTCTGCGAAGAAAGTTTTCAAATTTTTGATATATTTTTGTGGATTTAAAACATTTTCCTCCAATGAAAAATTGCTGTTACGAAAAAAATAACGATACTAATTGCATATCACCGGAGTGGATTTGGTATAAATGATTTATAGATAAAAAAATGATTTCTTGGTGAAAAATAGCTAACATCAATAAGCAGAAAATGAAACAGCACGTATTATCTTCAGGATTGCAATAACAAATTACTAATTAACTGCAGTTGTTATTAATCAATTGTAATTGCAATTTACAGTAGGCTATTCTATCACAAAGTTTGACAACCGTTTTCGTATTCAAAACATTACTGAGCCAGCTGTAACTATGAACCATTATCATATCACTTTATTTTATAAATTCAATAAAAATGACATTTTCACTAATGATGAGAAATCTAAAAGGAGAATGTGAGCAATGTTGGCCTATAAGAGTATCATTTTTCTATACTTCTTCTGGAGCCCTAATTGGGGAACAAGATTTTGTATCAAGTTTCGATGTTGCTGAAAAAAATTACCATCAATACCGGAATCATGACACCAAAACATTGCTTTCCAATTAGTGCTAAAGATGACAGAGTGAGATCGTTTGGACGGCTAATCACAAGGGGTATCTTATTATCTTGCAAACATATATTCTGATTCGACTTTTTCAACAAAGCGAACGTTCATAAATTAAGGTGGAAGTGAAACAAATTTGAGAGCAATGCAATCATTTTACTCCTATACTGTATATATATATATATATATATATATATATATATATATATATATATATATATATATATATATATATTTATATATATATGTATATATATATATATATATATATATATATATATATATATATATATATATATATATATATATCAAGAGTACGTGCACTGGAAAACGTGATCATTTAAAGAAGAACTTAATCATCTAATGCGTACAATAATTCAGAGTGTCAGCATTTTTTGGCAACCTTTTTAAAAAGTGAGAGTTACTTCCTTAATGATGAAGATTTATATATTTGATATAAAGACTGATTACGTGAGAAGAATGCACAATAAAATCAACGAACTGAATATTCAATTCAATATTGAACCGATTCGTGAACCTCATAATATTCTCTTGACAGGAGGAATAAGTTGAATCGATTCACTAAACTTTTTCCACTTTCTCAAAGTCTACTCAAGTAGTTATCAAGTAGGAATGAAATAATTCATATAAAAATGATATCAGTTTTTTTTTCAAATTTTGACATTCTGATGTGAACTCATTTTTTTCTGATTGGAATAGTTTATGTGATAGGACCGTTAAAAAACGGCGCTTTCAAGACTCCGAAGCCATCTTGTCATTGAAAGTATCGCTCACACAGAAGGTACCGTGGTAACATTTTTATTTGCATACGACTTTATATTTATTTCAAACATTTCCACTTTTTTATATATCGACCTTATTGTGGGGTGTATCTTCTTTACTCAACACTAATGCTCAGGTTCCTGCCAGGTATATTGGTGAAATGAAATGGCACCGTCGGAAATCTAATAAAACGCGTTCACTGCAAAGGTTCAACTCAATTCAAAGACGAAATATCTTCCCGAGTCTCGACTATATACAATGAACTTAGTAAGCAAAGATAGACCGAAATGTTTTCCCTGCAGACATCAAATACTTTGATGTGATGTTTGTTTTTTTCACGGATAACTTTGTCTATTGACGAAGTTTTATACTAGACTAGAGATATAGGTTTGGAGAGAGAAAGTCGATTCGGTTTAAATGAGACGTTGGATTGATTTGGCAAATGGCTTGGCAATAGTGAGGGCTATATATCAAGTCATTCAAACGTCAAAATGAAACCACTATTTCTTGATAGTTATAACATAATATTGAAGTACGATTTTCTTCGAGATAAACAAATAGAATTTTGGATAAATCGAAATGGTAAAAGGAAACCAAAATGTCAGCATGACATTTTTTTTAATAACATCGAAAATTGATACAAAATCATTGTTCCCCAATCAAGGCTGTGGATGAAAGATAGGATCGTTTGATCATAAAATATGAACTTTCATTACAGTGGCTTTGGGTGAGACCATATTGTAGTGAAATTGCTCCATATCATTCAGATGAGTATTTTGTGAAATACTGTTGACTCATACATTCACATTAGGTCACATGTTATTTTTATAGAATGGTCCGTGGTTAGGTAAAGATCAATGGCGAATATATCGGGTGTTTCATGCACTAGTCCATAAACTTTGTTTTAATAACATCGAAACTTGATACAGAATCACTGTTCTCCAATCAAGGCTATGGATAAAAGATAGGATCGTTTGGACGAGACACCTCAAGGGCAATTTCACGACCCCATTTTGATTATTTAAAACCAATTAACTTCGACATCAGGATTGTGCTGTCGGTGACCATAATGCAATCGATATCTTCAGAATTTAATTAATTAGCATTTTTGACGTATATTGTCTTGATCTTTCGATGTATTTTTCAATTTTGTGTCGTGCATTGATTGTTGCACACCGTTTTATGATCATGCGTATGTGTGTCATCCTCTTGGTGGGTTTTATTCCCATCTGGGTACCAAAAGTTGCCTTCATTCTTTTTTTTTTGTTAGGAAGGAGTAGAAGAGGAAAGACTTATGTAAACAACTTATTATAAAAAACGTGTATAAAAATAAATGTATGAACAAACTCAGTAGTAGACTCAATCCGAAGTTGACTTCGATTTTCAATACATTTCAAGTTGAATTTTGATTTAAGGTGAATTTCGCCGAACTACTATTTCAAAAGAATACATTATACTCATACAGCTGGCAAAATGTCAAACCCGGGACTGAAACTAGTCAATAGAGTTCAATTGTTGATAAACCACAGCGTGGTGTACATATTTTGTATCCTTGAAAATGTTTTTCAAAGTCGACAATTTTCTTTCATATGGAAATCTATAAGGCTGTAAAACGCTGAACTACTTATCAAAAAAAAAAAATCTCGGGAAACCCTATTGGAAAGAATTTCTTACATTTGTGTGTACCGTTTTCAAAGGTATAACTACACTTCCACAATACAATAGTTGTCCATACGTCATGTTTGAAGTACTTCTCTCTGTGTGACGACAAACGAGTCTGGACAAATTTAACTAGCGACTGTATTCATGCTCGGCTATGTCATCGGACTGTAGGTCCACATCACTACATGCTAATAACGTTGTTGTTATTTTTTTTTTCGTAATAAACTTGACGATGACTCATATCAATGTATTAGTTTGATGGTGAATAGAACTATTATTATTAGCATAATAATTGTAATTACATTCTGAAGAAAAAAGAATGACACAGAGGAGAGAATCCATACAAAATATTATTTTCGAAAGAATTCCAATTTTCACCAAATTTCAATATATAATGATGATACACATTATTCTGAGCTCACACTCAAATCGAATCAGTCATTTTAATGTTACAAAATATATAATGTAATGTTTTCAAATCGCTCAAAGCTCATACAAATTAGATCCGAATAATAAGTGTCACCAATTAATTAAGAACGATTAAAACAAGGTATTCTCATTCATTATGGAAATTAATAAGAATGAATCATGAATAAAACAGAAGGGCAGTGACATAATTGTTTGAATCTCAAGGTGATCATATATAACCAACCGAAGATGCGTTGATACTTGGCTCATCCATCAACGCGGAAATAAATAACGCGTTTTCCTAACATAGAAATGATCATTTGAAAGCCACCAGCCAAATGGCCCCCGACTCTCTTGTAATGGAGGGATTTATTCGGAGCCACAGTGATCAAATATCCAAAAATGTCTGCTATCTAATGGCTCTCGTGGTGCCCCGTCCGAACGATCCTACCTTTCATCATCAGCCTCAAGTGGGGAACAATGATTTCGTATCATATTTTAATGTGAATAACAAAAAAAAAAAATTACAAAATGCGTCAATTCAATTTAAGTGTCACTCATTTGTTTTTATAACACCTGTTTCACGTTTGAATCTCCTGAATTCGATGTATTTACTTCAAATATCTCCTATACTTGACTTCCGGCGCAATATATATATATATATATATATATATATATATATATATATATATATATATATATATATATATATATTTTGTTTTTAATAACATCGAAACTTGATACAAAATCATTGTTCCCCAATTAAGGCTATGCATGAAAAGTATAGGATCGTTTGGACGGGGCACCACAAGGGCGATCTTACCACCCCATATTAATTATTCAAAACAAATTAGCTTCAACACTAGAACTGCACTGTCTGTGACCATAATATTCCGCCGCAGATAAAAGTTTTTCAGTTTCCAAAAGTTCGGAACAATATAACCTAGTCGTTGACGCGCCGATAAAATCCACTATTCATTAAATATGAAATGAATGTATTTCTTTCTTTTTCCATCTTGTGACTTTTGCAAAATGTGAAATGGTTTTTATTGCTTAATATGAACGATTCCACAAATAGCAATCGAGTTTACTTATGAGTAGGCTCTCACTCGAATGCATACCGAACAATAAACATTCTAAATTTATCAAACTATCAAAAATGTATCCATTACTATATTTCAAATATCCGGTTTATATTACCATGGCAGCTTCCGGTGTTAAAATACATTGAATAGCCGAAGTGTGCCGACACATGCGATGACAGGAGAGGTTAATTACTGATTAAATGATCGACCTGGGTGAACGAGATGGCCAATAAAAGGGTATATTGACCATAAAACAGGTGACGTGCAAGCATTTCAGATTCCGTTTTGATCTATTACAATAAAATGCAGAATATGTTCTGCATATTTTAGTATCAACGTGTGATTTTCTTCCATGGTAGATGCTAATATTCTGAGTGAACTGATGTTATATTTTCCACGAAGAGAATATTACAAAAATCTATTACTTATGAAGTTATAACGTCAATATTGTAATGAGTTTTCAAGTAATTATCGACTTAATTTCAAATGCATGAACATGGACGTACTGTTACCAATGTTATAATTATAGCAGACCTGAAAGCGTGAGAAGCTTGATGTTTCATTAGAAACTGAAGTTGAACTTTAAAAAAGGAGAGAAGGAGAAAAACTGTGAAAAAATTGACGTGTGAAGATTCAATTTTCAATTCAAAATATTTCAATTCCAATATCATTTTGTTCTGGTTCATGTAATGAAAGATTAACATATATATAAGTTATGCATTAACATACAGTTACAAACATACATTTAAACCTATAGTTTTATAACAATCAATTTACAATACATTGAACCAATATCTCAACTCTATAAATATATATACCAATTATAAACGTTTTGAGGTAAAATGGAATTGGTCGCATGAATTCAATTTTAATTTAAAGACAGAGTTTTCAATTGTGTTTAATCTTAATTTGAAAACAAAAAGCCCGCGTAAGAGAAAACTCTTGTGTACGGGCTGTCTGAAATAAATATATGTCGAAATGGTGAGTTGCGATTTTAGTCTTGACTCATCATTATTATTAGTTTATTTAATTATTAGGATCAATGCTCAATCAAATGTCTAATATGCCTGATC
>OZ023332.1:39671831-39774331 GCA_964007535.1 Brachyptera risi
TTTTATTGAAATTATGGTTCGAAATTGATTCTATTGATATATAGGAACCCATTATGTTGAATTTGAATGAAGATTCATTCATATATCATTCAAGATATTTGTCACCAACATTCATCTTGTTTGATATTAAATATGATATCACAGATTTCTATCTTAGAACCTTGGAACCATAATCACGGTTGAGGTGTACTACATACCAAAATGATATGACCACTTATACATACTAATTATTTGTAATTATTATCATATTTTTTTATTAAATTCAAATAATACGTATACATACAAGATTGATCAACACGCTCTTCCACAAAGCCAAAAATGCTTATCTGTGACATGGAATATAGAAATTAATAACTTGTAAAAAATCGGGTTTATATCATGAAACAATGAAACAAGTTCACTTAATATCACTTTTTTCACTGTCTTATAAATTGAGGTTAGGGCTACTTCAAATTATAAGGATATTATCATTGGTATTATCATTATTATATTCATCATTTCATATATTTAATTGTTTTCAAACTCAAGAAGGCTAAATATATCAACCAAGAATCCAAGTTGAATAACTATTTTATCATCAAAGTAATATTCTAAGAGCTGCACATTCATCAGATTATATTTAATTTATAGCAAAAGTACGTAACTTGATAATGCATTACACGTATAACCTGAGTAGTACTGAAACCAGAATGGACAGCACATGTTGTAAAAACATATATACTTACTGACCGTAACCAATCACATTAACGAATACTTACAGTAAGTATATCCAGTGATCAGTGAGTACAACATGCTCTCACGCGAGATTAGATATATAGCCGAGTCGTTCAGCTGAGAGATGAATCGAATTACAAAGCAGAGCGGCATTCATGTGATTAATCTCAGGTGCTGCGGACATGAAAACTGATATTTTCATACAGAATATCAGTTATATGTGAGACCACAGAGCTGGACTTTATTGCCACGAAAGTGAAAGTTCCAAACGATCGTCCTCCCCTTACAATGCAATCAGCGCACGAGTATTTCGCGAGTTCATCTTTCATGGAAATAAGTATGTATGTGAATATATATATATATATATATATATATATATATATATATATATATATATATATATATATATATATATATATATACATATATATATATATGTATAAATGTATATGTATATATATACGAGAGATGGAGCTTCCGATTGACCGTCCTCCCTAACCCAACCCAACTCTGCTCCATCTCTTGTGGATACAAGTATCCACGAGAGATGAAGGTTACGAGCGACCGTCTCCCCCATCTCACTTGACAATCGCACGGATGGTTCGCGCATTACCCTCTCATCGACACAAGTATGTGTGAAAATACCCGAGTTCGTATACAGATATACCGCAAACGTGACTTTTACTCTGTATTCAATTCCCAAAAGTTCTCACCTATACGAACAGTTTTAAGGTTGGTATGTGGATAGTTTTGAGAAGGGATTACTGTAAAGCGGTGGCGTTGAGCTCGGGCTGCGTTTTACCGACGAATTGAACGAATTTATAAGCCCTTAAGAGTCTATGAGAGTCGTTCCAGCAGAATATCCGTTTTTTGATGATGACTTTTGAACGGTATGAGATATTACAATTATAATACGCGAGAAACACAGATAATTTTAATAGCTTGAGGGTGATATAAGTTATAACTATTTGAGTCATGTCGTATAACTAACAATCGTATACATATAAAAAAAATATCAGTTGTATACGCTTGATAGTTACTCGACATGACTTGAATAGTTATAACTTATAACATCTCGGAACTATTATAATCATCTGTGTTTCTCGCTTATTAGAATTTTGATATCTCATATCGTTCAAAAGTTATCATCAAAAAGCTGATTTTTCAAAAAGCTGATTTTGCGAAATATCACTTCATCGTTTGGAAGAACCAGATGGCAGGGCAACATAGAGAGAGACCTGCAGAGTCTGGGAGTCCATAATTAGATTTCAGAGGCCCAGCTCCGAGAAACATGGAGTCAGATGTTGTCGCGGCCAAGACTCAGACCAAGACTTCTTGAAGGCAACTCAAGAAGAAGAAGTATGTTGATCTAGTTGTGGTTTATGTCATTATCGCATTTTGGGCTGGTGGTAAGGCTCATGTTGTTGAAGGGCTTGCTCTATTCTCACCACCAGTGGTACACTACATTCGAAACTTGTGTATACAATGTATTGTGTATCAAAAATTAATAATTAGACGAGCTTTAGCGAGGATTCAATTTGACATACTGAAAAAAATTGGTGTTCGTTTTTATGTTTTTTTTTATGTTTTTTTGTCGGTTCTCCACAGGTTAAACGGCTACAGTTATCGACTTCAAACTTTGTTTCATTACGGTTCCTCATCTAGCTTAGATATGTATAGTTTTGTGGCATTATCGGGTGGTAACTTTTATTTTTATGAATTTTAGAAATTTCAAAAATACCCGTTAGAATAACACGGCGGAAAAAAATTTGAAAATTTTTATTTACAAAAAAACTGAAATTTTGTGTGAAGTTGAATAACATCTTGATACACATTTCTGGAAATTATCAGCTTGATCGTGTCAGCCATTTTGAAGAAAAAACATGAAATGTGCTAAATTGGTACCACTCGAAGCCGTTTTTACCCATTTATAACTAAAATGTTACCCGATTGGCGAATTTAGGCAAAAGCTTGGCAATGAAGTCGACATACTATCACTTTCCACTCGTCTAACAACGCGTATATAGCGTTTTCCTAGTAATAATAACTTCGACACCTATCGAAAATTATCATCAAAAGACAGATACTTTGCTGAACTGACTTGCATGTACTCTTAACGAGAAGTAGGGAACAGATAAAATAGTAATCTCTCGTCGCCATTGAACCACCTCGTGGGTTGTAGCAAAACAACGCCCCCTAACCGCTTGAATCGAACAAAGTTTCAAAACAGATTGACAAATGGTAGTGAGAATGGTTGGTTCTTCACTAAGCGAATTAATTGTCCGGAAAGAGAAAAAAGAAAAGGCAGATCAGTTCGATTCCAATTTATAGGCGTGCGATGTTACTGAGAGCGAATTAAGGATCTTCCACATCCGAAACCGCATTTGTCTTTGCAATGAAGAATCTGTGACACAGTTCAGTAAGCATCGCACTCAATTGAGCTGATTCTATTATTGAAGTAATGTCACACTCAAATCCATATTTAACTACACGAAGATACAATTAATCATCAATTTAGCTCGTTGTGGATCGGAAACCTGGCACCTCCACTGATATGTACGTTTCATTCATATATAATATATATGAAATATGTATATATATATATATATATATATATATATATATATATATATATATATATATATATATAAATATGTATATATATATATATATATATATATATATATATATATATATTATATATATATATATATATATATATATATATATATATATATATATACATATATATATATATATATATATATATATATATATATATATATATATATATATATATCACATTATTCCGAAGAATGATCTCCAATTGATAATTTTCCAGAAAATATATATTTTCAATTTCAGTATATAAACTGGGAGAACGCATTATGTGTTTCCGCGTTGATTAATGAGCTGAGACATATCAACATAATATCATCTTTACGGTTTTATATATATATATATATATATATATATATATATATATATATATATATATATATATATATATATATATATATTCACCTTGAGATCGAAACAATCATGACACTGCCCTCCTGTTTCACTAATTTCTCATTCAATTCAATTTAATTGGGTATAATAATGAGGAAGGCTTTGTCCCAATCGTTTTCAATCGATTGGTGACACTCGTTGTTTGGATTTGATTGGTATCTTTTCATTGTTCTGTATGATTTGATAAAATCAATTATATATTTCTTTCCACATGAAAACGGTTGATCTGATTTGAGTGAAAATTCGGAATGATGTGTATCATTATCATATTGCAACTCGCGAAAATTTTAATGATTTCAAAGGAAATATTTTCCACACATTTTCTTCTTCTGGTCATTCTCATAAAATGTATACACATTCTGAAATTAGATTTCTCAGAACCGGTTGTGCTCCAAAAGTGAAAAATATCGAATTAGTAGATGACACTCGTGTACGCCAAGTTCAAACTGAATTTGCACTCTCGTTCGACCTGTGGATTGCAAAAAAAAAAAAAATACGAAGACAAAAAAACATGTACTTCTTTCGAGTGTAGTGACATTAAGCTTTTCATTTTGCTCATCAAATTATGGATCAAATTAATCACTCTCTGAATCAAAGTCAACCTCATGAGTCTATATATAACCAATTAGAGCGTAGCATGCATACTCATCAAACAATGCTTTTTCAGGATTAATTCACAAAGCTCTCAGTGACTATTGATTACTCTTCCAAAAAGCTAATACACAATTATTTGTCGGTTCTTCATTGCGATATAATCAACGAGAGACTATTGGACTCTTCACAAATTCGTGAGTTGGTAAAAATATCGCAATAATCTTAACAACATAGATTAAAAAAGTGCTCATGAATATAAAATAATGAGGTACGGTAGTTAAAATGATAGAATGATGACTCTATCTATCGTGTTGTTAGTGATTTCCAGATTGTGAATAATTTTCACAACTCTTGGGTGGCAGTTTCCCACAACATTTGTACAGTGATGGCAATAAATAAGATCCTACGCAATAACCAACAGTCGAAATGAAAATTTTATAAAATAAATATATGAAAATATACGATGAAGAAGTTAGTATTATTAAATCATAGAAGTCAGAATACCACAGTAGGACGATAATATAAGCTTATCCAATTCAAATAAATCCTCGCTCTGGATTAAATACTTCTGGAACGCATTTTTGTTTCACTGACGAGATTTAGGCCAATCGGCAAAATATTAAATTTGATGTAATCATCATGGTGGAGAATTTGTTAGTATTCCAATAGAATGAAATACCATTCGAAATTATCATTCATTTTCCCAATTCGTTTATCAGTGTGTATTACGACATTCTTGCTACCATGTTCAAAACATTGTAAATATACCGATTATTCAAATTAAGATTCGAACGATTTGAAAATCAGTTTTTTGTAATACATGAATAGGCCTACTCTCTCTTTCTGACTTGCATTAGTGAGTAGTCAATCATCATTATTAATGATTCTAAATTCTTTTTCTTTGGCTTTTCATATGAACTAAATATGTATTCAAAATATGTTCACTTATTATTATTAATATGCATCTTCAAGAATATCACATTGAACGTGTGTTTGATCGCTCGAGAAGAATTATATTCACGTATTTATCATGGATTTAAGTACAATGAAAAATATTTCACGAAGTAATTTGTTATGAAAAAAGAAGAGCCAACAGCAGTATAATTTGCAAAATCTTATGATTATAAATCAAGAATTCTAATAAACTTTGATATTTGATTAATTTAATAAAAGTTGTATGATATATGAGTAGACAACAAATTGAGGAATATGCATACACAACGATTTCCTACATAATACTAATGTGAAATTAAATCTCCCTCGAAAATAGTTTGAAGAGTGGGGTGAAGTGTTGGCAGATGTCAAGTGTGAGAAGGTAGAGAGCGATAAAAAGAACCCAATGAAGAAGAGCAAGAGTTCCAACCTTCGTGGCTCAGTCAACTGAGGCACTGCTTTAGAAACTGAAGTCACCGTTGAGCACGAGTTTTCTTTTAGAATATCCTTCACTTGCCATCACAGTTTCATCATCACCTGCTCATTCGTACCCCCAAATCGCCTAGCTGACACTGGGGTAGTTGAGCAAACAATGATCATCATCAGAAAAAAGTCTGATACGAAAGGCCGAGTGGTTAATACACTGAACCGTCATTCAGAAGACCGAAGTTCGATTCCCGCCGTGCTCGACCATCCTGACATCGTTTTTTTCAGTGGTTTCTCTCTGACGTTCATCTCAATACTGGGATGGTTCCTTAACAACAGGCCATGCCGACTCCTTCCCTCTAACCAGGAACACCTAATGAAATAACCTTCCGTATCATCATTCCACCGTCTCATATATCATTCAACGACGCCAATAGATCGTATTCATCGGTATAGTGCGTCGTGAAACCCAATATAAATCAAATGAAAGAATAAAAAAGTGAATGGAGATGATGGAAAAAAGATCTGAATTGGCAGAAACTGAGTTTTCAAAACCCAGTCCTAGCAATTTGTGAAATATACTCCCCTGAACCGATATAATTCAGTATATTCAGATTTTCCTCTCATGAACAATCCCATTATATTATAGACGCGCTCTTTCAGCCTGTCAATATTCCATACACCCTCATAAAGATCCCCATTGTGTAGAAAATCACTGGCATTTCGTTTTTTTTTTCAATAAGTTCGAGATTTCTCCGTGTATACGTCACCATATCATATTATCTGGCAATACGACGCCCGTCTTAACAAGCGTCGTGAGCGTCACAGGCGTCGCAAGCGCATCTCATACCTCCCTTAAGCCTCATTGCGTGTCCCCGGCGACACACAAGTGCGTGTACTGCCTCGAATTAGGTTAACACCCGCACGCACACACGCACACACGCACACACGCACGCACGTTTATAGCAGCTCCAGGACATTAAACTGGCGACAAATAACAGACCCGGTTTTACATATTCAAGTGATATGTTCACACACTTTTATACGCGAATATGGCCGTCTACCAACAAAATAATTTTAAATTGTAGAAAATTGCTATAGATTTGAGCAATTAAGTAGTGGATACACTTGCAAGTCTTTGGAAGTGAGAAGTGAAATTCGGCTCCAATACAGTCGCTGATTGGTGCACGGCGACAAAATGACCGACTCGAAAGACTCTTCAAAAGTATTTCAGAAGTCGAGCATTGCTCTACAAGTGAGAGCGAAAAGTGCAAGCAAAACCAAAAAGTCGAACGTGATTGGTCCATTTATTTGACGTTGATTATAATATTTTCAACTTTTGACTGCTATTATTGTGTTCCCTTTCTTGCTGTTTATAAGTTGGTTAGTTAGTTTATTAGTTAGTTTGCAGTGAG
Source organism: Brachyptera risi (assembly GCA_964007535.1). Classification (NCBI taxonomy): domain Eukaryota; kingdom Metazoa; phylum Arthropoda; class Insecta; order Plecoptera; family Taeniopterygidae; genus Brachyptera; species Brachyptera risi. The sequence continues at coordinate 39,678,926 of OZ023332.1, forward strand.
CCATTTGTACCAATAGGTGACGCCAAACGAGATGCGATGGACTTGTCACTTCTCACTTCTCACTCGCGCTTTTCACTTGCAAAGACTTGCAAGTGTATATCCACCGCTTTAAGGGTTTTTGAAGAAGTGATTGTGTTACTAATAGTAGTTTTCGCCTCGACTGATCTTTAATTTTTAAATTCTACTCAATTTTGTTGATATTACCATGCATGAATTATGCATTATTAGGAAAAATTAGAAGTAAAAACATCAATTCGAAAAAATATGACAAAAATAAGATACACAAAAGAGGATGTGGAGAATATATTTTTTAATGGAAAAATAGGTAACTAAACCTTGAAATATCACATATCCACTTGTATATATATATATATATATATATATATATATATATATATATATATATATATATATATATATAAAACATATATATGAAACAATATATCATTGTTTTTGTAATCTGTTGTATCTGTTGTGCGTAATTATAAGGAAAGGAAAATAAACGAAATGAATGAATAAATGAATGAATAAATATATATATTTATATATATATATATATATATATATATATATATATATATATATATATATATATATATATATATATATATACATGAATATATATATACATATGTATTTTATTCATTTTTTTCAATAACATCAAAACGGTACGAAATAACTATTCCCCAATCAGGGCTCTGGAAAAATATATCAATATATTTAATATTCACTAATATGACGGTGATGATCATGTTTGTTATCATTTTATACGACATTTTCAATCGTAAATCACGTAACCATTCACCTTCAAAATACAACAGCTATACTAATATAAGTGACGTTTGAGCGTGAATTATTTGCAGACAACGTTCTTGAGTTGATACAGCTAGGATATATCTCACGTGTTCATGTTAAAGTGTTATCGCTGGACGCTGACACGACAGATAAGACACGACAAAACACGACATGACCCGACACGACACGACAGATAAGGTGTTTGTTGTGCGCTACAATAATACGCACACTAATTACGCGAGAGATTGCCACAACGTATCGACATTAATGTGACATTATTGTCGTCTTGGGGGAGAAGTTGGAAGTGCTTCAAGATAAGAAAACGATGTTTCCCTGCGCTATATAGGAAGTGTTGTTACGTGTAGATATGAAAAAGACTGGATAATTTTTTATCATTCAACTTTTAACTTTTTGAGATATTTCTTTTATGTTTTATTATTATTATCACCATCGTCATTTATGTTGTGCATATCTTTAATGTCATATGTATTTTTTTTCAAATAACTTTTTCAAATATTTTTGCCCTTTTCTTTAAATATTATTTCTTCTCTTCTTCTCTGAATGAACAATTACAATATTCAATTTTCTAGGTTATGGCCCAATATTAATTATAATTTTTTCATCAAACACTATTGTATTGTCATTTTGCTCTATTTATTAATCTATTATTTTCATTCTTTTATATCATTCTGTGTCTAATGGGCAACCTTTTATGAGGTGGAGACTTTATTTCACACTAATGAAGTATTTATGTATCACATAAAATCACAGAAATTACAATTTACAAATGAATTTATCGATGAGACGGTAATTTTACGAAAATAAAACGTCGAGATCCAGATATATGAGCATTTTCTCTTCTACCTGACCTTTTATCTGGATCATGAAGGAGAATTGAATAAAATGAACTATAATTTCACAAATGAAAGTAGAAATAGAACAGAAGTGTTCTGTGTGTGATTAGAACTGAATCATACATGATTTTATGGAATTACCTCTGAATTCTGCTGCAGTTTCTATAATATATAGTGATTCGAATTGTCATCAAGATTTGACTTGGAAGCTTCATACTCATCTGAAAAATAGTTTTGTTATCCGATACCACTTATCCAGATGATCATTTTTCAATCTCGAAACATAATTTTTTCAAAAATGATATTTAGGAACCATGCAGTTGCTCAAAAATGATTTGTTTAGAGTGAGTATCAAATTCTCCGATGCGTGAGCAAAGACTTCAGTAACAAGTCTGGAAAATTATATTTTTATATAAGAAATTGTTTGAATAATTTTATTTTTGTCTTCACCATTTATCCAAATTTTCTAAAAATCATCTTTTATCATATATCTTCATTGAAAAAAATCACTCATCCTCAATTTCATGAGAAAATACATCGCCCACCACATGTCTCATTCCCCTAATTCAAGCTGCTCAAGAAACCGAATTCAGGTCGGACGTGGGTTTGAGTCTCGCATAAGGCATGAGTTTTCGTGAACTTCCTTCCACCCAGCATCGATCACAGTCATTATCATCATTATTATGATCATATAAAAAACTCTATTTAGTCTCTGCTTACAATAGAGTTGCCCCTAAGACACAGAATAGCAAGGAATATAGAAACATTTAATGAAATTACAAATCTATATTATAAATGTGCTTATATGAATGATCAAATGAGGCAGCCTATTATGAATAAATACACAAAAATGAATGGAACACGGGACAATTATTATATAAAAAGTGGAATAAAAATAAAATGAAAGTAAGTGAAGATTAATAAAAATGTGAATATGAATTGTGTTAGTGAAATACGGAAAATGTGAATATACATGATTTTTACAGTGAGTGATGGAAGTAAAATTCGAATCAGCTCATTCGAATCCCCGTATAACCTAGCGGTTGATGGGATCATATTATCAAGTAAGTAACATAAGTGGGAGAAAATCCATCCACGACACTTAACATGGGTATTCTGTGAGAAATATCCCGAAGCATATATAAAAAGTGTAGGTTTTTGAGTGTAGAGAAGTTTAAAATCACATTACAGTGAGAGTATATATGTAGAAGATTGAACATGGCATGCTTTTATGTTGTATAGAAGACATTTTAAATTGAATCTGCTGAAGACATATTTCAAAAAGCCCTACGTCATTATTATTCTGAATTCAAACATAGAACTCGAGGAAATAATTAGGTTTTTGTGTGCAGTTCTTTCTTTGTACTGAACAGACATACGTCACAGTGATCGTTATTTTTTTACTACGCATTTTGAGGAGAAACTTGGATCATAGCTCAGCTATTGTACCGATGATTATGCAACAGGGCCCAGATTCACAAAAGGTCGTAACTTTGATCCGGCTCAAAATTACGTCAATTTCTAGAGATAATATCATTTTTTTTATTTTTCGATCTTAATTTTTTATTGAATCCATTATTATCATCAATCTATCATTTATTAAAATTAAAAAATAAAAAATAAAAAATGTTGGAACAAATTGACGACTAGTAGTTGACCCGCCCACAAACGTCACAAAACAAAACATCCAATCAAAAGGGCTGTTTGTTATGTGGGAAATTTGACATTCACCTATCAGAATATTTCTCAATTCCAACATGGAGTATGGATCCAGGTGGCCCTGGCGATTAGCCACGCCTATCACTAGTGGTCAGTTTGATATTATCTCTAGAAATTGTCGTAACTTTGAGATTGATCAAAGTCATGACCTTTTGTGAATTCGTCCCCAGGGCTTCACGTTAGTTCATAGCTGCAATCATCTGTAAATACAACAAAACCACAAACGTGCTGGTACCACGTTAATCTGTTAACACTAAATTCTGAAAAAAAATCAAGAATTTAGAAATCTAGCTCAAAACAATAGCTGTCTTGCACTTTGGTCGAACATATAATTTTCTGATAAAATCCTTGAAATAATTTTAAAATATTAGCTGTTGATGTCAACTCAATTCGATTCAATTTATTCACACACATGTACATACAAATAATAAATGAATGATGAATTTACTATCATCATAATATCATAATATAACATCGGACATAACTATATGATACATACAAATAAAAATAATATATTTTCAACATCTGAACATTCGGTACAACTAATGGCGTGAATTGAAACAGGAGAATGTAAATTCAATTTTCGTTGTGTGAGTTCAATAATTATTGGAGTTTCAAACAGTATTTGAATAATTCAAAGTAATTTTGTTACTTCATAACAATGGTAACAATCTCAAAAAAACGATCTATCACGAATTAGTGTTTGAATACCACTTTTATTTTTAGGTTCATAATTAATTTAAAAAAAACAATCCCCCATGAATGATCGATATGAAAACTAATTAATATTTAAACATGACTTTTGAGAAATTGAACATAGTCTTTAATGCGGTCGCGTGTGTTGCCTGTCGCAATCTCACAGACTGATTGCCCAAGCTCTAAACACACGTTTATCCGTAATAGCGTGCACTTACATTCAATCTTACATCCATCAGAAACTATCAACTCACAGGACATGCACTCTGTTATTACTCTAATTCTTATAAACTGATTCGAAATTATATGACGCATTAACACCAGGTGACTTGATGCCTAGAAATCAATTCTCTCGCTTTATTTTCAACTCACACGTTCTCAATAGATTGATACAGTTATACTAATATGTACCAGTTATGTAGTGATACCAACGAATTTTATCATGATTATGAAGAAGGTGACAACTCCCATACTAATAACATGAAAGGCATTTGTGTTTTTTTGCGGTCAGTTCAGAGCCAAACGTCCCGATTGGCTATCACGATTTAGCGGATCCCCTTGTGAACTAGATGTAGATAATAGTGGCTACGGTACAGGTGGCATTGTTGAACTAACAAAAGACAATAATTTGCTTGCAAAACAAAACAAATGCAACTGTCAACATTATAATTCTACTGAGCCGTATGAAGCATTTCTGAACATTGTTGTTTCATTTGGTTTGATTAAAAGCAATAGTTGCACTACAGGCAATCGGGACCCTGGTCTCGGGAGATGACTCCGGAAATATTTCACTTTCAAGACCCAAGTTGGAGCACCTTCTTTAAATTATGATAAAATAGGTTGGTATCACTACATCGTGGTTATAGCTATTCAACACATAACCTGCCTATCAAGGACAGAGATGATAGTTAAGAAGGCGGTGACCATGTTTTAATATATAAAAAAATACTGTATGGCCACTTTTTCATAATATATAGGATCTCTAGCGCTAGCTAGGCCCAGCATGTTAAAATGTTTTGAAAAGAGTCGAAGAGTTGAAAACAGTGTAAAGATTTATCTGATTGGCAAATGGAATAACACAGGTAACCAAGGGTAGTAAAAATTCAACAGTTGATTAACTTTCAACCATCAACTGGAAAATCGGCTCTGAATGCTTTTATAGCACCAGAAATTATTTCAGTCGAGTAGAGATATATTCTGATTTAATTGAGTTGGGTATATTTTATAGCTCTTTTCGAACAACTTTTCATAATTCAGAACTTTTAACAATGACATTTAGAACATGAATGACATTGGTTCAATATTACTTTTTGAAGTGATATTGTAAGAAGTTTTTACTACATTTTTAATTGTTAAGGTTGGCTCAACACATTTTCATTCGAAATGATTTTAATTCGACTCTAGGGCCTACACTCGGACACTATTCATAACTTTGAACGTTATTAACATAGGACTCAATGCTCTCCTTGGCCAATCAATTCGCTTGTGGAACTCAATTTCAAGAGAAGAAATGTTTGAATGTAAACTTTCATTATAACTTCAAATGGAATATCATTCGAAACTTTCAAATCTTTATATATGAATGAAGATATCAACATTCGTGTGTTTTGTTTAATCTTGATACCAATTCTGGAAATATCCGGATATAATATCACAGAAACGGTTTCTAGTTATAATGTGTTCCGGACTTTCGGAAAATGAAAGAATGTTATCTGCGGCGAAAAGTTATGGTCACCGACAGCGCAGTCCTGGTGATGAAGTTCATTGTTTTTCAATAATTAAAATGGGGTGGTAAGATCGCCCTTGTGGTGCCCCGTCCAAACGATCCTACTTTTCATCCATAGCCTTAATTGGGAAACAATAATTTTGTATCAAGTTGCAATGTTATAAAAAAAAAAAGTTAATTATCAGTTACGGTATGAGAATAACAAATGTAATCATGAATGATCGCTATTTATTGCTCAATTCTCTGATCATCAGTTAGTGAGACAGACCGACTCTGATTTAGAATATTATAAGATTAAATGAACACATTTCTTGAAAATCATTTTTATTCATTCCGAACGAACTTTTATGAATGAATTCATCCAATGTTCCATCGACTGTACATTCACAGCATCCAAGCATTATAGCTCATGCAACCTACGCTGAATCGCACAATCGATAGAAAATTGAAATCACAAACATAAAATAATTTACAGCATCGGTACAATTTTATTCACCATATTCCTGTCCAATCAGATTTTTACTCGCATCACTGATTAACATTCTGTCCCAGTGTGTATTTTTGACATGAATAATTATTCAAATCTCATTTGGTAAATACAAGGACCTGATATATATACCGACGAAACCGTATTTTTTTGAAAAACATCCATGAAAACTTGTTTGTTTGTAAAGTACATCACTTTTCATGACAGCTGTAATAACGTCCTTTTACATGGTTATGACATGGAGAGATTTGAACCGATTATACATATATATATATATATATATATATATATATATATATATATATATATATATATATATATATATATATATATATATATATATATATGTTATATATATATATATATATATATATATATATATATATATATATATATATATATATATATATATATATACATATATATATATATATATATATATATATATATATATATATATATATATATATATATATAAATATGATATATATATAATATATATATATATATATATATATATATATATATATATATACATATATAAATATATATATTCATATAGATATATATATATATATATATATATATATATATATATATATATATATATACATATATAAATATATATATATATATATATATATATATATATATATATATATATATAGTATTCTGCCAGTCAGCTAGTTTTTCGAGCGCTTTCTAGCAGAAGATCCGGGCACTGAAGAAAGGTAAGCTAATGGTGCTTTTACTCCATCATTAATATTAACGAGGCACGTATAACGAGATAGCTGATATCTAGCTAGGGATATCAGTCTTCATTGAGGAAGAGAGATTGCTCTTCGATGCTACCTCGCACGCATACCTCATCGGGTCATCCATCAATCATACTTGAGAAGTGTTATCGTTGGTTACAATTGCTACGCTGTTTATCATAATAGATTCCCAGGTGATTGGAATAATGATACGTCGATATAATTGACGACGGATAATAACGTCCCAGGCTCGGCTTGTATCGAAATATCAAGACTTCCATTATTTAACACGATGAAGTGATACCAATGTATTTTATCATGATATAAAGAAGGTGCTTTGACTCCCATACTGATAACATGGAAGGTATTTGTGGTTTCTTGCGGTCAATTCAGAGGCAATTGTCCCGATTGCCTGTCACGATTTAGAAGATTCCCTTGTGAACTAGATGTAGATCAGAGTGACTACGGTACCAGTGGCATTGTTGAACGCATAAGTACTTAAATTTTCGTGCAAAACAAAATATGCAACTGCTGACATAATAATTCTACTGAGCCGTGTATAGTATTGTTGAGCATTGTTGTTTTATATAATTCGGTAATAAAGCGATAGTTGCGCTACAGGCAGTCGGGACCTCGACTCAGATCCTTCCCCCGGAAATATTTCACTTTGAACACGTGAGTCGGTACACCTTTTTTTATATGATGATAAAGTATGTTAATATCACCACAACGTTATGGTGATTATCCACTTGAAAATCTGAATAGGCTTCTGTCAAGTGACGTCACTCATGGTTGAAATTGACAGACACCATCAATGTCCACCAGTTAGAATTGACCAATCAGAATATTTGGTAGTCCACCAGTTCGCTGTATTGCTATGGTAACTATTGTTTGTCATTTGTTACGTGACAGAAGCCGATAGGGTATTCTCAACTGACGTCACCCATTGTTGAAAAAGAGAGACAACAATGTCCACCAGTTGGAATTGACCAATCAGAATGTTTGGTAGTCCACCAGTTCGCTGTATTGCTATGGTAACGATTGTTTGTCCTTTGTTACGTGCGAACACTCTATACCATGATAATACACGATAATGACAGAGTCACGGTCTCTTAGATCGCAATGATCTGTCATATTTCGTAGCTCACTTCATAAGCAGTGCTTACAACAATGTAAATACACAAAGATTAGACATATTGCCATCGAATTCAGCTCAACGATTCAACATTAATGAATCTAAGTCCTTGTTTATCTGGAACCACAAAAGTGTCACAAAAGTGACATCTCTCAGGAATAAGGATAACAGTCAATAAGGACAAGTCCTGCTTGTAGACATGCATGGAGTACGAAGGTGTTGAAACAACAAATCGCACACAAATGAAATAATTATATTCGTATTGTTGTCGTATTTCAATGCTCCTAAGCTGCATATTCATGAAGAGATTTGAATCAATAGCAACTCATCTACATATTTCGGAATCGATGCTTGTTTGAAGCTTCAACGGATTCGTCAGATGACCGACATCTCCAGTGAACACAATTACTCTCTCTCTCTCTCTCTCTCTATTTCTCTCTGTCTCTCCTCTCTTGACCTTATTCCAGGTGACAAGAGAGTGAGGAGAGTGAGGAGAGGGTCCAGAATGCGTTTTTGAACTCCATGGCTCCCTACATAGACCTCCGAATAATAAACCATGCAATATTCGAATGAACACACAATGATTATCATTGCTATTTTAAATAATGAAAAGAAAAGTTAATTTCGAAACACGTTTTTCATTAGAAATGACAATATTTGAACTCAAACATCACAAACAAGAGAATTATCGTATGAACAAACAATGTCAACCTATAAAATCACTGACCAATTTGATAATGATAACCATCATAGAACAAAATTCAATTAGAATAATGGAAAAAATATCAAACATTGCATTTACACATAAAAATTCGAAATTCAATTCATTCTGTTATGAAAATTACATTGTTCATGCATTGTTATAGGCCTCTTGAAGGGCAAATGAAAAACAGATACAAATAAATACTTGAAGTTAAATACTTAAATACAGAAGCAATTCATTTTAAAAGTATTGAACAGTATACAAAGAAGGTGACAGTAATGATGAGTAATGAAAAAATTATTTGAATGGTAATAGTACCCATGCAATAATTAGCACTTATAGATGAATATTGTGGATAAACTGTTACATACAGAGCAATAACATTATGCAAAACAAAAACAAAATGATACAGAACAGAAGCCCGTTTAAGAATATAATATTCTTGTATGCAGGCTGACAGTAATTGATATCACAATAATAGACTTTTAGTAGCTGAAAATTTAGGAAACAAAGAAATGAGTATAAATAGGTGTTAAATATATCATAAATGAGTATTATAAATATTATTTATAAATATATACTGTACAAAGTGCACATGTGTCACAGTATCTTCATTGTCTGACTTATTGACGTACATTTCTAAGAATTGGTCTGTTGTATCGTAATTATTCAATATAAAACGGTTGTTTTAACGAAGCAGAGTATAAAGAAGTACTCGGGGTTTTATTTTGAATAATGAATGAATCTTTTTGTTACTCAGACTTGTCTTGTTCGTAATCTGGCCCTCTTCTTTCACAGTCCTTCAAGTTCAGTTCATTATTTATCATCCAATTGTTGAATAATTCAAAGAATCAAATAATACTAATTGTGTGAATTTTTTTTTTCATCTCTTCTGTATTGTGTGATCTGTGAAATTTTTCACCATCCCTCAGTTTATAATTGGTATGTTTGCATCATTTTAAGACTTACGTTGAAATAAATTGTTGGTTTTGAGTGTTCAAAATACCTTTCTTGTTCTCTGTTGAAGTGGTCTTTCTCTGTCATACTTGTTATTGATGGGAAAACAAGGAATCTGTTAAGCTTCATATTATATTGTGATGGAGATAACAAGAGAGTTTATATTTTATCATCAAGTGAACACAGTCGATGATTTGTAGGTACTAATTTTCACAGTGAAATGTATCGAAAATTATAATATTGAATTGATAAAGACTGAAATGTTCGGTTATGTTTTCAACAGATGCGATTCATGAAAGATTATTCAATTTATTTTCAGAGAATAATATAACTTCTGAACGAAGTTTGTTCGAAATATGAGCTATCAACGATATAGCCATTGCCACTAGGTTTCGCAAATTATTGCATTCCATTGTTGAAAACCATTCTGTATTATAAAATTGTTCTCAAAGGATGAAGTTTTGAGATACATTTTGTAATTCAATGACTCATTATTCGAAATTTGCATTAAAATTGCATTGCATTGCATATGTAAAATATAGAATTCTATGAAGATTGTAACAGAATAGTATACAATATGATATGAATATTGTAACTATTCGAATAGTCTTCATTCTAATCTATTCGTGAAATATATCCGAGGTCCACAATTTGATAAGAAAATCTTGATATTCATTCTGAAATGATTACCCACAGTATTATTGTTTTCTGTCACAAATTGACGACTCGCAGTCTCCACCCCCATGACGTCATAAATCATTACGTCCAATCAACAGGGCTGTTAGAACTGTAATGAAATTCAAATATCCAACCGGGGTATTTTGAAATGACTACAAATGTTATGATCCAACTGGCCTACTGATTAAACCACGCCCTTTTCGAGTCACCAATTGAATCTTGAACCATGAAATGATGTCAACTTTGAACTTTCAAGTCGTCTCGCGTAATCACTTATTATTCAAGATTGATTTGATTATCGTCAGAGATGAATAATGACCTCATTGACCCGGTGGCAACGATCGTCTGAATCAACCCTCGAAACTTTCCAACACACAACACTTGGTTGAAGTATAGCAGTAATATCAGATACCTTAATTCATTTTCTTGCATCATTTTTTGAGTGTAATATAGCTTGTGGTTCAAGTTTTATCATCATTTTAACTTCATTAAAAACAAAATTTACTGCTTCGAGTACGAGAATCCTCTTGGATGACCTACTAACGAGCCACGTGATTTAAAATGATGGTTTAATTAAATGACGTCCAAAAGTCGTTCTAGTTATTAATTATAGTGGCTGAAAACTTCTTTAATTTAATCTGGTGATTCGCGATTATCATTTTTTCCATCAATAAGAACCTTTGACAAAGTTAACCCATGATTTATCCGTAAATTAGTTGTACATTAGATATTGATAGTAAAGAATGACTTTCCCAAAAAATGAGAACTATTTTTTTCGATAGATTCGAAAAATTCACTGAATTTCTACTAAAATCATCGATGCGTGATCATAATCGGTCAGATCAATTTTAAAAGCATGGAAATTTAATAATTATATTGATAATTGCTTATCAATCATGTTGAAGACTGAATTTCAGAATAATATTGAGTAGACGAGTCAAAACCAAACAATCCGCTTGGAACTCAAATGATGGATATCAATATTTAAACGGAATAGAATCAGTAACAGTCAAAATTCGAGAGTAAAATATTGAAAAAAGATAGAATTCAACACTTAGATGTAAATCCCACGTGAAAAATTCGATGATTTAAACTGAGCTAACATAGAAGTGAATGGTTCATTACGGTGTCCATAATAGGATATGATTAGGTTACACAAATACACATAATTACATAGAAATTGCATTATTACATCAGTGGAAAATGTACCATCATTACATAATCACATTTCAACGACTAGTTAACGACGAGTTTATTTGTACGGTTTGTATGAGAGACGAATCATTTGAGTAGATTTATTCATAACACAAATCAAATCCTATTATGAATATAATAATTATATAATTATTATAACTATATAATGATCGAATATAATCAAGTGAAAGACGTATCGTATAGCACAAATTGCTTTGATGACATGCACTGCAATTATTCTGTGATAGTAGTTCGATAACAAGGGTATGAATAGATAAAGTGCATCATAATTAACAGCATGTCATCATAATGTAGTACTTTGAATGACTTCAAATGCGCAAAGGATATGATAATTACATGAAATTATAAATAGAAAATTGGAAAGCAGGTCAAAGACTTGGAATGAGTACATAATTCAAAGCTTTTCATTCGTGTGGAAAATTAAAATGAATTGTTCGTTCCAATGAAATTGTGTGTGAAAAATCAGGCATTTAAATGTAATGAATAAAAGTTTGGAGGATTACCGATATTTGAGTTAATGTATTCTGATCGAATTAGGGACTTAATCGAGTGTGTCCTGGAGAGAATGTAACTTAAGAGAGGTTTTGAAATGTTCAACGCACAGTTTTCCCATTTTTATATTCAAATTGACTTTCTCGAAATAATTCGATGAAGGTTTAGAAGTGAAGATATAAGAATTATGAATCTATGAAAAAACTTCAACTTTGATGTGTAAATGTATACGAAAGAATATTCTTCATTTCAATCTGGTGTATGAATATATATTATACTTTGACTTTGTTATTCAAACTTTTGAATTAGTTTATCTGTGGTAGTTTCAAGAATTTCATTCATCCAACTTTAACTATACATTCAAGTGATATTACACTACAGAATAATTGTGAAACACCAATTCAACCCATTATTGAAATACTTTCTCTTTTCAACTTTCCCCAACGTTTCTCCATGAACTTTTCTTTCGACTCTGACTCTCTCTGTTCTTCTCTCTCCCTCTTTTACTCTCTCTTTCTCTCTTACACTCGAATATATCATCAACTCACTTTGTCTTTTTCACTCTCCCTCTCAAGCATTCTCTATCTTTCTGTCTCTGTTGGACATCGACAATATAACAACTTTTGATTAAGTTTCCTGGCCGTATTCTTGCACCAGGCTTATAGTCCATGTTAAGCCTATAACGCTCAATGTAAGTAACATCATCAAGCAAGAGAGCACTAAGTTGTTATTAGATTTTGCTACTGTTTTAATATAAGATATAACTCATTTCTGAACAAAGCCACTATTTTCACTTGGTCTAAAATACAGATCATTCAAATATGCTCACATGTTAGAAAAATATTGAATAATAATTCCATATTTATTCAATTTGATTTGAACAATGTACCACAGATGTATTGTGTCAAATATGTCGGCAATAGTAAGATTTTCTGAAAATTGAAGTCTTTTTATACAATAATTGATTGAAAATTAAGGCTAATGATGATTTAGTGAGTGTTTAGAAGGGGCACCTCTTGTTTTTTTCCAGAACTTCTGGGTGGTTTTGTTACTAATTAATTGAAAATTGGAATATAATTGAAAATGAACAAAATAATCGATCTGGTTTTACTCAGTGTACAAACAAATATATAAGAAACGCTCGAGACATGTACGAATTCCACGAAAACAATGATAGTGAGAACTTGTAATTATTTATTGGTTTATTAGTTTATCAGTAAGTAATCTTCGTACTACTGGTTACGACCTCAGTTATTAGTGTTTTTATAAGTTCCACATTATTGATGACTGATTATTATTGGAACTGAGAATGTTTGTTTTTTCGAATTGAGTATTACTCAAACGAAAAATGGTTGTTGAAACTACTTCAACCAGAGAGAAAAAATCTGTCCAATGAAATGATAATAAATGTGTGAGAAAGGGAAGTAAGAAAGAAAAAAAGAAAGAAAGAAAGATAGATAGATAGAAGAATAAGAATGAGTTGAAAGTATAAAATCATCAGTATTTTCATGATCTAACTGCAACACCGAGTAACCATCACTTTGAAAGATGTAGTAGCGTTTCTTTGAACTTCACCCTGAAAAATCTGAATATCTATATATAGCGGTGTTTGTTTGTGTTTGTTATGTTAATACACCCTTATTCTTTCGTGGATAAAGTACACATTGTGTCTTGTAATCCATTGTTGATGTTGGCATTCGGTGATTCACCGATATCACAAGTTTTCAATACGAGGAAATATAATATCATTGAAAACAGTTTTCTTGTGAAATCACAAAAATCGCGCATATGGCATCACGGAAGAGAAAATGATCAAAGAAGCACTTCTACGTGCAATTACCGACGCCGTACCAGGATGTCATCGTCAAACTTCACTCCCCCCTCCCCCTCCCACTCCCTCCCCGTCACACTTCACACCACTCCACAGCCCATACCTCTCCTATCTTCCCCCTCGCTCCAGACATTTGCCTTATCAAAATCTCAATTAATTTAAATGGAAAGGGAAATACTGAGTATGATTATTAACTTGACTGATGATTAAATTTTCAGAAGCGATCTCGAATATTTCTTCGGAGATTTAATGTTAATGTTGTGTTTAATTAAGGTATTAATATATTAAATGTATTTGATGAACGGTTCACCAGATCATATCAACTTCAACTTGGAATGTATTAGTTGATGGTGAACTCGATTTTGAAACAATTTTTCATTCGATTTTCTGTGTGTTTTTTCTTCACGGGTGTAACGAAGTATCAATCTCACCTTTCTTTTTTTATATGAGTTGAATTTCAAAATAACACGTTTGGTGTGACGTTAAAATAGGTCCAATTATTTTCAAATTTAATGATCAAGGCATTTTAAACATATTTACAAATTCACGCCGCTCAATGAAACTGTGGAATAATCCATCGGAAAATACTATAATTTGTTCAATGTGGCGAACACTGCTCTAATATTTTATTGGATGAGAGTGAAAGATTTTCAGTTCAACATAGTGGTGGGCAAGTAACCAATCCAAAGATAAGTTGATATGTTCCAGCTCATCCATCAACGCGGAAACACATAACGCGTTTGCCTAGTCCATTCAGAAGAATGATAACATGTCGAAATAACGACAAACAGAGTATGGTTTGATAGAATCCAATGATAACTATGGTGAAACGCCACTTCAATTTCCAAAAAAAAAATCAATAATGATTGAAATCAGAGAAAAAGTGAACAAATAATCAGAAAATTGAATGATTGAATGAAATTACACTACGCAATGTGATTAAAATCAATACTGGATGTTGAATTTGTGAAGATCCCACTTTTCAAAGTGGAAGCCAATCGATACAGTGACTTCGAAAACCATCATTTTTTTTTGAAAAAATAAATTCTCTTCAAAAAACATTATGGTAATACATGGAATAAGAGATACACCCTCTTATACATAAGAGCTCACAGCTGGCCCGGACGATTGCAGGCTGATACTTCGATAAATAAACATCTGAAATTGAAGGTGTGTCACCATTGTAACCCAGTCGTTTCATCGGACTCGATAAAGTAGACAGGAAGTGGAACTACTTTATCGACTCTCTTTCCATCTACCTTGAGATCTATAAATAAGATTCACTCGAGTCAAGAAACATGTGATGAAGAAGCCTTGAATACTAGAAATAACAAACACATATCTAGGTGGCAGTGAATCTTCAAGTTTGGTTGGTCACATAATTTCGGTAACCTTGGTGACTCAGAAAACAAATAATCAGTAATCACTTTTCAGTATCACCTGAACTAAGATTTTTGATTCACCACTATAGATTCAATAATTGCGTGATTATGAGTCACGTGCTTATGAGTTATCCAGAAATTGGTTGAACTTTTCAAAAATGGTGGAAGTGCCGTAAATATCATTGCAGTGGAGGTGCCGTGACTATTGAAAGTCGACAAATATCAAGATGGCAGTGAATCATGAAGTTGTGGTGATTACAAGCTTAGTGACCATGGTAACCATCAGAAAATAACCAATAACCGAATTTGAGTAACATTCAAACTTGACTTATAATATGAGATGATGCGTATTTCAGCACTGCTGCTTTCAATAAACTTGTTATGATGAAATTAAGACGAGTGGTAAAGTGGATATCTTTCTGAACCGTCATTCAGGAGCCTTGGTTCAATTCCCGCCATGTTCGACCATCCTGGCAGGGTCTTTTCTTGGTTTCCCTATATCGTTCAGGTCATTACTGGAATGGCTTCTCAACAACAGGCTACGACCGACTCATTCCCACTATCAAAAAATATCCGATAAAATCGCCTCTCGTCTCATCATTCACTGACGCCAATAGATTCAATTCAGTGAAGTGAAGTACGTCGTTACCCATTATGAATAAATAAAATTAATCTGATAATAAATTACCGGCCTCGGTAAAGTATTTCGAACATTTGTACTACTTGTATACTATACTTGCTCGACTGAGATACGACTGCACGAGACTGGAGATTGATCTTCTCAAGGTTAGGGTCATTATGAAAAGTCACTTTACCAACTTTGAAATATTTTATATTTGAGCAAGGTTCAATGTTCTCTACGTCCATAAATATATATATATACATATATATATATATATATATATATATATATATATATATATATATATATATATATATATATATATATATATATATATATATATATATATATGTATATGAAAAAGATACCATTTCTACTTCTTGCGTAGTGCAGACATAGCTAGGGCATGATGATTATCCCCTTCATGCCACTACTTCTCAGACTGCCATTCGTTTTACCACCACATAACCACGTAATAAATGAATACGAATTATGTTTTTTCTCCTGGTGTGGATAGAAATGGAGAGTATTAGTCAAAGTATACTGTGTGGTATCATCATCACAGCCAAAATTACGTGAATGCTATCGTGATGTAGAAATGAAACCATGGTTTTGATCCAGTGGATTAATACAGAAGTCCGTGTTTTTTATTCATATTGCGTTTTTTCCTGATGATTACGATCTATTGGCGACGGTGAATCATATATGAGATGGTGGGATGATAAACTATGGAAGATGATTCTATTGAGTGATTTTGGATAGTGAGGAGTCGGTCATGGCCTGTTTCCAAGAAATCATCTCAGTATTGAACTGAATGAGAAAGGGAAATCATGAAAAAAACTTTCAAGATATCTCCTGAATGACAAAATCCGTGTGATCCGTGTGATCCGTGTGATCCGTGTGATCCGTGTGATCCGTGTGATCCGTGTGATCCATTCTTGTTCAGAAACATCATTGTATTTTCGTAACACACAAACCTCCATCAACCTGATATATAATCTTTCACAAACATTTCATAGATATTATCAGGCGTTGTCAGATGAGCGTAGCAAAGATTTCATTACACATACCGAAAAAAAAGGGCTTAGTTTTTTTTTGTAATTTTGTAAGCGGCATACAGGTCAGGAAAAAATACCTATCGACTTGAAACTTTTTCTACATATTTCTGTCATACCAAAATAGGCTGATGTTGTTTTTCAGAAAAATCGGTCAGCACTGTTTTCGGGAAAATAGTCGTAAAGTTTGAAAAATTCTCGTAAGAATAACCCGGAGGGAAAATACTTGATTAACAAGAATTCTTCAAAAGCTCTCAAATTCTCACCGAATATGAACAATACTATTATACACCTTTTCAGAGAGTTTTGCAACAATCGGATGACAAATAACAAAGGAAACGGAGCAAAAGTGTACATTTTCTTGAATATTTGGATCAATTGGTTTTGCAAAGTGTATATGCGACAGGTTGCAGCACTATGAATATCAACAAGTTGCAGGTGAAGTTTTTGAAAGTTTAAAGTGAAATAAGGTCCTTCAATGTGAATTGACCTGAGAAAATATTTTTCATTCTAGATTTCCATACTTCTAAGCTCATCTCACAACGCGCATCCCGCGTTTTCCTAGTCTTCGAAAAACAAAATTAGGCCATCATTTTCCTTCATACAAAAATTCACCAACTGGAATTGCCAGGATACATGTCAAGGCTGTCTTGACCAACACCAATGATGACCGAATAAATTCATATGCATATCACATGTGAACTCTTGAATATTATAATGAAGCTATCAAACGATGAAAAAGATCGGAACATCCTACCTGAATATTAAAATGATGCGGACAATATGTAATGCGTCAGTTCAGAGGTCAGATATGGAGAGCATATAGCACGTAGCTATGTAGCACGTATACTAACACTGGCTCACTATGAAGTCTTTTAAAACATGTAAATGTATGCATATTTATGACTACAAGTCTCAGTTGCCAAGATAATAGACCA
Organism: Brachyptera risi; assembly: GCA_964007535.1. Lineage (NCBI taxonomy): Eukaryota > Metazoa > Arthropoda > Insecta > Plecoptera > Taeniopterygidae > Brachyptera > Brachyptera risi. The sequence continues at coordinate 39,696,966 of OZ023332.1, forward strand.
TATTTTAAACTGTTGCTTCAAACGCAACTGTGGAATTAGATGCATACTGAAGCCAAATTATTATTATCATGCTTCCTCACACGTTAGTATATTATTTCACGAAAGAATTATAATAATTCAAAATTGCAACATTATCATTATTTGAAACATTCTTTGAAATAATGATATAATATAACACATTATGTACTTGATATGGTTTTAATTTTGAGCGATCCTCGAGCTACGAGAGAGCTGTTAACAGAAAAAGACATCATTATCAATTTTCCGATGAATTAAAATAATAATAATAGTTTTTTACCTGTATATCAACACATGATATGATGGGAAGTCATGAAAGAGTATAATGTATCAACAATTCAGAATATAATAATTCGAAATAACTCATTTACATATGAATATACACAATTGAGCGTTCTTTATTCAATAAGCGTTCTTCATTGATTATGTGAACGTTTGAATTAAAAATCACCATCAACCCACATTATATATATATATATATATATATATATATATATATATATATATATATATATATATATATATATATATATATATATGTTTATATATATATATATATAAATATATATATGAGTATACATATATATATATATATATATATATATATATATATATATATATATATATATATATATATATATATATATATAAATATATATATATGAGTATACATATATATATATATATATATATATATATATATATATATATATATATATATATATATATATATTTATATATATATATATATATATATATATGAATATATATATATATATATATATATATATATATATATATATATATATATATATACACACATAACAATTGGTCCCACTTCACGGATGAGCAACGCAATATACTCATTCACAACATGCAATGCCATGAGTCCATTCTGGCCTACGACCCGTGAAGCAACTGTTGATAGAAATAAACCATTCACTCAAAAGCTCCCCTATTGAGTTCATTCCGAGCTCAATTCAAATAATACCCGGCGATATCGTTCACAATACACAAACAACACTATTACATCCGTGCATTCAATCCTTTCATTATCCTACCGACACGTGTTGGCGTGGTTTTCACTCCGACTCATCCACCGTTACCGGCCACGTAAATGACAGCATTCACCGCCATGATCGCTGTCACGTGCTATTCAACGCACACCGACGTGTTGCAATTCGCTGCGAGCGTCGTTACGCCCGACGAATCATAACGCCCCGACTATCACACACTAGTGTACCAACCTACCCACTTAGATAATAAAATATTGCTCTCGGGAAACAAAACAAAAGCTAGGAGAAATGTTTGAGACGAAAGACGTTGACGTGGTATTGTTGACAGCGACCTTAGCTGACCCATGACCCTTTGGATGGATCCACATTGTCTTTTAAAGCTGAACTAGTGCTGGGATAGAATCGTGGGAAAAGTGGTTGTATGGTAAAACTGGGGGAAAAACAACAAAAGAAAATCTTTGAGAAATGTTTTTCTCGTTTGAGATGAATGGAAGCGAGTCTGTGAATTCAATAATAAGCTCCTTATCTCGTCTACTGATCTCTTTGGTATTGCATGTTTTATATGAAATTATTCTTTGAACTCTGAATATCGAGGTGGAATTATCTTTGTGTAAAATATTAAAAGATGTTGAAATATTCAAATGACAATCGAGAATTTCATGGTATATTCATATCTTACCATAATCATATTTTTATCGTTTAATATACTTTTATATCATAGAATAATATATTTTTGCATTACTGCATATCAGACTTTATTCACGTTTGATGAACTGGGTATAAAAACATGTCAATGATTTTTATTCACATAAATTATGTGGATAAAGTTATAGAATAATATTGCATGAAATATAATTATGATGCCCATATTTTAATACAGTACAAATGCACATACACAATATATTGGACAAAATATTAACTGTCGATTTTTCCAGTGTGATAAGTTTCACACACACATACTCATGCATACATACAAATACATAATCGTACATACTCATTTCGAATGTGGGTCTATAATTAGGTTCCGTCATTCACTATACCAACTAAATATCACCAACTTGATGGGGAACATTATTTTGAAATATAAACATGAATTGAGGGGCAATGCACCAAATGTTTCCTGTCATTTTTCAGGCCGTATTGATGAATTATTCAAAACTTGCACTTGGCATAAAGTTTTGATTTTACACCTTTCATATGAGAAAGTTTTTGTAGTTTCTGAAATATTTCAGACCTTAACTTCAAGCTTTTTTCTGGTAGGGTTTCTTGGTGTTCATGAATACACATAAATATCATATCATACCACCTTAAAGGCACCACTTGTAGACATATTTGAACAGAATATACGTTTATAAGATAATGTAGAATTGTTTTGCACCGTTTGCTTGTCGAAACTTATTCGCTAACTTCTGGATTGTCGTTTGCATTTCGCCAGAATAATAACTGTGTATCAAACTAAACTTGAGAAGAGGGAATATACACCAAACTTTAAGATACATTTCAGTTCTCGACGTTATAGTTCCGTTAAATCTGTCCATCTGGTTGAAACAATTGAAAAACAAACACAAAGTTGTACTAATTAAATATAACACATTTATGAAACCTCTTAACCACATCTTGTCTCAAACTCTGTAATGTGGATAATTTGTAAATGCGGTAGTGCTACGGAATCCAGGTAAATGCTTTGTACAATTATAACTTTGTAGTTCTATGAGGCAAGGTTAATGTTCATGTCTCAAGTTCAACTGTAAAAACAATTTATCTTCCAGTTGAAGCTTGAAGGAATATTCCAGGAATGTAGCCTCTAGCTGAATGGAAGATACAATTTATCTTCCAATTTGAATCTGGATTTGAACTTTGACAAAATCTGGTTTATATAGATACGGCACTTTAGAATCTGAATGTATTATAAACAGTGATGTATTCGGACCTAAGGCACGGCTAGACGGCTTTCAAGTGAATATGGCCGTCTCATCATTTTCATATATAGGCCTACTACATATTTTTCATATTGATTTATTCCATTGAAGTCCATAGACCATTGCAGGGTTAGTGAATAGTTCGATTCAGTCTGTGTAAAGAGAGAAACATACGGTCGTACCCGATATATTGAGGAACCATCCCGGTATATCTCTGCACGATAAAGGGGAAATCATTAAAAATGGTTTACCATATGGCAGGAATCGAGCACCAGTCTCCTGAATGATAGTACAGAGTGTCAACACTGGTTCACTCTTTATATACAGTTTTTTCATTTGATAATACACATTTAGCATGTTCATGTTGAACTTTTCCAGTTTGAAAGTATGTTGGTCGTTTTTTAATTATACATTATTCAATTTCACAATTTATTTGTCCATTTTGTATAATGATTAAGTTTACATAGAAGTGATCATTGCTCAAGAGATTTACTTCAAAGTGTAAGATATCAACATTCGTGTGTTCATACTGAATCTACGGCGAAAAATTATGGTCACAGAAAGCGCAGTTCTGGTGTTGAAGGTCATTACTTTTAAATAATCAAAATGGGGTGGTAAGATCGCCCTTGTGATGCCCCGTCCAAACGATCCTATCTTTCATCCATATCCTTAATTGGGGAACAATGATTTCGTATCAAGTTTCGATGTTATTAAAAAAAAGTATATATATATATATATATATATATATATATATATATATATATATATATATATATATATATATATATATATTTGTGAGTTATATTTTGCGTCTGTTGCGGAATTACCACCTTCCTATCACTTTGAACAGTCTTTGATTGTAAGAATGATTGATTTTACTCCTACGTCATTTCTAATTCACGTATATCACTCAAACATGTTCTCAAAATCAAAACAAACAAAAATCCTTAGATAAAATGTATGAACTATGCATACGTTCAGTAGTTATTCTGAATGAGAAAACACTAATGTCATCGAACAAATTTGAGATAAACTGCCATTCACCAGAATAATTATTTGCCACCATTTTTAATTTTGAGTACCAGAAAAAAATACTTTCATTTTTGTGTATACAAATTATCAAATTATCCCTGAACTGAATTCAACGTTTCACACCAATTTAAATGTCTGGATACATCAAACCGAGCACCACATGGTCATTACAAGCCTGTAAATCTCAGTGGCGAGATTATAAGGTTCGGTTGGAAACTCGAACTATTGACTTGAAATACGTCACAAACGTTTGCTTTCCGACCGCCAGAATATTCCCGCCCGGGGAAACTTTGTTTCCAACACAGATAAAAGTAACACCGAAAGTTGCTCCGCACGGCTATGAATTTCCTATTCATAAACAATGATTTTATGTTACAAAGAGGCGAGGAGAAAGTGCCTATTATGGTAAAGTCTGGTGAGCACAAAATCTGATTTCGGTAAAATAGCTTACTAAAACAAAAGCAAACTAATAATGGCCAGGAACTGAACTCCCATGAATGTTAATGCCCATAACCATTATTATACTAGAAGTATCAATAGATATAACAGAAAATCAATCGAAATAAGCCACGTTTACTGAATGCGATGAGGATAATATTTGAACAAGGACTAGTGATTCATTTCATTCAAGCTCTCATTGCAAAAGCAGCAAAGGAATTTATATATATATATATATATATATATATATATATATATATATATATATATATGTATATATATGTATATATATATATATATATATATATATATATATATATATATATATATATATATATATGTGTGTGTATATATATATATATATATATATATATATATATATATATATATATATATATATATATATATATATATATATATGTGTATATATATATATATATATATATATATATATATATATATATATATATATATATATATATATATGTATATATATATATATGTATATATATATATATGTATATATATATATATATATATATATATATATATATATATATATATATATATGTATATATATATATATATATATATATATATATATATATATATATATATATATATGTGTGTGTGTATATATATGACACTAACACTTTCCAAACCAACAGTGTTACATTCTGCTGGCCGATTGCCAACCAATACCACACGACGCGTCAACGGCCTGCGTGTCTATCGCTCAGACCACAACAAGCGGGATAACAATCAGCACTTGATGTAGGGTCCAGGTTCGAGCGTCTACAGTGTATACATCCTGCCAGATGTCACCAAACATGGAGTCATGTTCATATTAGGGATGGCGATGTGCTGCACATACATCATGAAAACCTATAGATTCGTGTGAATACTTGGATATCCACAGTGATGAATCGTTTTTTTTTTTTAATTTCCTTGACTCATCCAAAATATATATACAATTGGATGGATACATATGGAACTTTGATGAACTTTTATGGGAAATGGAAAATATATCCTGTATTTAATATTCAATGTTTAATATTCAATATTTCATCATTTTGATATTTAAATACTACTAGAAGAAGTATAGGACATTTTGAAAACAAGATCAGAATCCACGAATGTATAGCACAAATCTGACGTAATGTGTAGTGTCATGAAGACACTGTATAGTTACAATCGAAATTCAGTAACGCGCAAAGTAGATTTTAACTTTTCGAAAATTTGTTCTGAGAATATATTTTCTGTGGCCGATTCAAAAATCTCTGTATGGATACGATGGTTGAGTTAATAATTGCTATCACGATAATAGAATTCTAGATCCATGCATAAAACCTTATCGGACGAACAAATCAAGGGATTTGAATTATCATCTTTTATATTGAAAATGTTTGTAAAGATGGAAAAATACTTTGAAAAGTCTGCATAGTATGAATTAAATGTATGAAGAAATGAAAATTCAAAACGTTCAGAAATATATAAGATGGAAAAGTGCATGATTCCTATTCATACAATACAATTGTGAAGATTATCCCTCAAATAGAAAAGTTATCCCTCAAAAAATAATATTTCGTCATATCGACTCCCATGGACTCCCCATTACTATTACGGGAAAAGGTCTTATGATAGTTTATGAAATAACAATGTTATTCGAATACACATACAAACGATATCAAAATACCCAAGATCAAACAATACAAAGTTAAAGTCAATTCAAATCCTACAGTTGCAGTATAGAATCCATCATGAATAATAGATAGCCCAATTTATGTTCGTCTCACAACACAATTCTCACCACCTCCTTCCATTTCCCTCTATTATTCCACCACTGACCACTCTCAGCTTCAACCCATGCCTCCCCTCTCTCTTACACAGCTTTTCTCACTCCCATCTTTCAACACTCTCTCGGTCTCCCACTCTTCTTCTATCTCCGCACATTTTCGACATCTCGTACTCGATACTCGTACTGAGAGAAATAAGGAATTGAAAAAAAAAAAGTATTTTTTATGAACAATGTAAGATTCCATCACGGGAAAACGTATTATGGAAGTTTATGAAATAAATTTTTTATTTGAATAGACATACAAACGGTATAAAAATACTCAAGATCAAACACAACGAATCTAAAGTCAATTCAAGTCTCACAGTTGAACAGAGACCCACCATAAATAATAGATAGCCCAATTTCTGTTTGCCCAACTCGGAACGTAAACGTCAAAGTTTTAGAAAGTTGTACTTTCTTATCAGAATGTTATTCTCCAACTTCAATGAAGCCTCTCATCAATAATTACAGTTTCAACTTGTTCAGAATACGTTACCTTATTTAGTTTCAACCGAACGATAAGAAGAAAATAGTTTTCCAGGCGCTCGATTTCTACCTTCAAGCTGTGAAAATGTATGAGATGAATCTTTTATCAGGCTATTTCTACATGACACTTTATTCAGTCCGCGATCCTCGCTTAGAATAATCTCAGACTAATGTCTTGCTAATGCTTCTCAGTCTCCTTCTGTGAATACCATATTCGATATTCCTAGTCGAATCACATGGCAGATGTTGCAAAGTATTCTTTTCACAGTTTCAAACTTGCTTACCCTAATGCAGGGTGTTACCATGCTATATAAAATAAGAAGTGGGACATGTAATATTAGACTATGAAAAACGCTATACTTACATTAGGTGTCGAGGTGTGTACTTTTGTATTCAAGAGAGGAGAAGTCGTCTAGCATGTTTGAAATTATCTGAACTTTTATAATTATATATATTCTAGTGTTTCAACTTTGAGAGGAATTAGCGCTTTTTTAAAGATGGAAATGTGTTCAGTATTGTATATCTTGCACTGTGAACAAGTTTTGATACTCTGAAAACACCACAATTGGAGCAATATGATGGGGATGTTTGTAGTTGATGAGTTGAAGTCACTGTCTCAATTAGTAGATAAGAGTAATTGTAAAGTGCGACACATTTATAGGTATTCGGGTATTGGAGGTAAAGTGGTCTCGTGTATAAGTGGATTTTGGGGTCGTAAAATCGCCCTTGTGGTGCCCCGTCCCAACAATCCCATCTTTAATCCATAGCCTTATTTGTGGAACAATGATTCTGTATCAAGTTTCGATCTTATTAAAAAAAAAGTATATAATGTATAACAATGAATTATGATTTATATATTGTCAATTTTTCCATCACAAAGAGATGTTCAGTTAAAATCATGTTTCCATCATATTTTCCATCAGATAGCAAAAACTTTTAAGGTTGTATCGAACAGTAAACCACAGCCTTCTTTAATCAGATCATTCTTCTCTGATATAAGAAAAGAATGAATAAAGAAGGCTGTGTAGTGAACATACGATAATTTCTCTTCAAAAGGTTGCTTAGGGTTAGGGTTGTATCCAACAGACAATGTACACTACTTGTGGTGAACGGTGAAAGTTATGAAATAAAATAATTAAGAAACGAAGCATGCCCATATCACAAAGATCAGATCAATTCAAATTGTTACATGTTGTCAATAACCATTCGTCGACCATATTTCAAAAAAATATATATTCAAGTTTTTGTTTTCAAACAAAGTCACACATTGTTGTCAATAACCAATTTTGTCGACCATATTTCAAATGAAAACATTCCTCATGTTTTTTTTTCAAAAAAAGCCACACATTGTTGTGATGTGTAAACAAAGAACACTATCCACCAAATCCACCAACCATAACCGCCTGTACGTGAAGATGATATGTAATTTCACCAAGAATAAAACAGCTCTCTGCATTGATAACTCTCACCACAGCCGCAATACAAGGCGTGCTTCTGACATTACTCAAGAGTTCCGACGACTGGAGTTAACTACTAATCGAGTCTTGAGATCAGGCCGGAAACTATTCAATCATCTGCCAGCTGAGATAAAAACTCTCGAATCGTCAAGATTAAAAATTGGCATCAAGATTTATTTGTTGGAGAAACACACTATATTATAACAGATTATTCTAGGGCCACCCACCCACAGAGGTATATTGATTATTCTCATTTTAATTCATGTGAAAATGTTGGAATGGTATATTCAAAATTTGAAATGGAAAAACAAGTTTGAAATTACGAAACAAATTTTTAAAAACTAGTCGAAAAATACGTTGAACCGTTACGTATAAGAAAACCAGTGGATAGTTGGAACAAAGTTGACCGAGTGAACTTTTTATATCAGATAGTCTGAATTTCATTAGCATTCCTAGAACCGTTTCGATACAAATAATTATTTTCTGTCACCTCGATCCACAACAAAAAATGGCGTGACTCTCACTGGTCTTGTATACCGAGCGCATACCGTTGAACTTTTTATTTTCAGTTTAGCTCAAATGCAGTTGTTTTACAAACTCATCGATACCATACACAATGAAATATCTCAAGAATTAATCAAATCGTGTATGAAACGCGAGATGCATGTTTTGTCACCATTTTCAGTGTCAATTGAAGCATGAACAACCATATTAGTTTTCCGAGTGAACGTATTTTTGTGAAACTGCTCCACATCATGCATAGAAGACCTTCTAGAATATTGTCGATACATGATAAATATTCACAGTAATTCCACATACAAAAAAAAACGCCTCAAACAGTTGACTCTAATTTCAATATTAAGCCAACTATAGGTCCATACATGTTCATCATACTTTCCAAGAAAAAACTCAAAATAAATAAATGAACTCAAATTATCACTTGTAGGCACACCAATAGATCTCAGTTATTAGCATCATAATGTCTCGTTGAACCCGATATAAACATGTAGTATTATATTGGTTTGTTTTCCTCTAACTTTAATTGTTGTCATAGTAACCCAACAGCCATCATCTCCCTTTTGTTATTTTGTTTTTGGACTTCATAATGTGGGTTTATTTAACAGCTGACATCTACTGTCATGCATGAGAGACACACATACACACACACACATGGGATTATCGCGAGTGATGACGAGGATCTGTATTGGAATCGAACCAAATGGTTCAATTTGGCTCTGTACTTGAATCGTTAAATAAACATGCATTGCTTAACAGTGGAGTATAAACATTACCGAATACTGAACAGCTGTTTAATGATAGCAATTCATGTGATGTAATTGTTGTTAGGTCATTTGAATATATGTCATAATTATGTGAGAATCATGAATAAAATCACAGATAGTTATTTTCAGTATTTTAATCTTGTAATAATGTCGGAAAATCACAGTAAAAATTTGGGCCACATCCGAATTATATCTGTATTATTTGGGATTCAACCAACAGCTATTAATTAGGGAAAATGGAAAATGGATGAAAATTGTTGTCTTGCACAAGTTTGAAAATGGGGAAAAATATTCGTGATTCTTTCTAGACTTGTATTCATGAATGAAGAAGAGAAATTAAGTGGAACATTTTTTTTTCTCAGTAATATCAAAATCTTGATATAAAAATAAACCCTCAATTGACGAATTGAAAAGGGCGTGGCTTCATATCATTTGTAAAGATACCCGGATTGGATATTTGAATTTCATCACAATTTTGACAGCCCTGTTGATTGGGTGGCATGATTTGTGACGTCAAGGTGGCGGAAACTGCGAGTCGTCAATTGAGACAGATAATATTTTTGAAATAATAATTGATAAAAAATTATGAACAATTTTGAAACTTGTAGTGTAATGAAAACTCGTTACAAAATGGAATATCTAACGCTCCTGAATACGTAGTTGTGATTTCAATCATGAATCTTGTTAAGAAAAATCATCAACTCTAAAAATACGCATACAGCTATAATATTTGTATTTCGGTGTGGCTATTCGTCGGTTTAGATTGCTTTCATTTCAAATTTGAATTGGTTCAGAATGTTTGTTTGATCGGTTCAGTTAGTTGATGTTAGTTTGGATATATTAGGGACATCAGAGTTGTCATTTGGGTTATTCAGGTTATTTTAGGCTGCGCGCAACACAACAACAACAAAAACAACAACAACAACAACGTCCACATGTGCTGACATCCGTTGAAGAGCGGCTGCCTTCCTCTGTTTTGTCGAAACAATTCCTAAGAGACATAGACCTACGCATGAATTATTGTATGTTTGTCACAAAAATACAGACTTTTCGGACTAATTCGAACTTTGTATAATTCTGAACTAGGCAAACGCGTTATGTGTTGTCGCGTTGATGGATGAGCTGGAATATATAAACTTATCTTTGGATTGGTCATTATATTTATTCACCTATAGAGCCAAATCATTCCGTGATGATGAAGAAGGCTTTGTTTCAATCGTTCACAATCAATTGGTGATACCTGTTGTTTGGATTTAACATATATCTAATAGCTTTGAGTAATTTACGAAAATTACACTATATATTTTTTGACATCAAAACTGCTGAATCGATTTGAGTGAAAGTTCAGAATAATGTGTATCATTATCATATTGGAATTCTCTGAAAATTTGATCTCTCTGGGATGAAGTATTTTCAACGAATTTTTTACTCTGGGTTATTCTCATGGGATTTTTAAAATCTGAAATGAGTTTTCTCAGAAGTGGTTGAACCGATTGCGCCTCAAAACTATACAATATCGAATTAGATGAGGACACTTTTGTGTGCCAAGTTTCAACTGATTTCAAATTTTTGTTTGACCTGTGGAGAGCGAACAAAAATAAAAGTTTTTTTTCGGGTATAGTGAAATTGAGTCTTCGCTTCGCTCATCCAAAAAGTAAATGATTCGATTTTGAGTCCATCAGTTTTCAAAGTGGACTCTCTATTGACTAAGTTGCCTTGACTACAATCTCATTGGCATACCTTTCATGCACACAGATTTACTTTACATAAGCGACAAACTAACCACAGTACTTGCTACGCGACTATTCGTCCATGAGCCGACTTTGTGGGACAGCAACGAGGAGATTATACTAGATTATGCTAGAATATACTATAATATACTTTGATACTGTAGAGTAGCCGATCCTCGACAGAATGGTCTCACTCGTGGAGTATTAATTCAGGTTTATATAGCTGTTACAACGAACGATGTTGACTCCAATAAATAGCTTTATACAATTGAATTTGGCATTTTTGAAGAGATGATTGAAAATTCTGGAATATAATTAGATTTTGAGCGTTGTAAGTTATATATATATATATATATATATATATATATATATATATATATATATATATATATATATATATATATATATAAATATATATATATATATATATATATATATAAATATATATATATATATATATATATATATATATATATATATATATATATATATATATATATATGTATATATATATATATATATATATATATATATATATATATATATATATATATATATATATATAACTTACAAATTGCAATTTTCTAAGAATTTGAATTATCTCGGATGAAATAACTCTCATGATTTTCTTTTCTCTGGGTTATTCTTATGGAGTTTTCTCAGAAGTGGTTCAACCCATCACGCCTCAAAACTTTACAGTATCGAATTGTATAAGTATACTTGTGTGTGCCAAGTTTCAACTGATTTTTAAGTTTTGCCTGACCTATAGAGCGCGAACAAAAAAAAAAGTACTTTTTTGGGGGGGTATGGTGAAATTGAGTCTTCGCTTCGCTCATCCAATTATTTTGATACAAAAACATTTCATATACAATAAATAATATGTATTATAATGTATTGTGTATCAAATAAATAATGATAATAATAATAATAACGAATCCAACGCCACTTTGATTCAGGAACCTTGACCAAATAGATGTCACAATAGTTAAAAGAATTCCAGAAGACTGTGTAGAAACGTTGGCCATTTATAAATAAATATTATCACGATTCAAAACAGCCCAATTCTAATCAATTCAGGCCCAGTATTACCACGGCCAGTTAGTATTCATCTGAGAGTTGGTGAAAATAAATAGCACAGGTAACCATGGTGATAACAAGTTTGAACTGTCAGATGAAGACTAACTGGACTCGGTAATACCGGGCCTTATTCAAATATATATGAAGAGTTTAATATATCGAATTTATAAATGTAACAGACAGAACATTTATGATCTCGAACATTTCACGCGGAAAACTTCTCCAGGAAATCGACGACTCGATCTAGTTCATGAATAAAACCTGAGTGAATATTATAGAAAATCGACGCATTCAAGCATCATGCACGGATTGGATCCAGACGTCGACCACCACACAAATGGTTTAGAGTGGCGCGGCTGGTTCCCTTATGGATATGTCACATATTCGCCGGTCACATTCGAGTGGTTGTGTATCGCACGACGCCTGCAGCGCGAGAGGACAAATTGACGCCGCCCCCCACCGCCCCCCCCCCCCTCGAGGCCATTATTACATACAGCATTGTACCCGCATATTGCATGCTCTATAAAACCCATATAAGCACATCGCCTACACGCTAGTAGGGTCTTGGAAATATTTCTCTATGATGGAATGTGAAATATTGGTTCAATTTGAAACAACGAGGAAATCGAAAAGTGTCATATTTCGGTGAAGCACGTGGAATTGACGATTCGAAATGGGTGTGGTTTTACCAGTAGGCCAGTTGGATCTATATCGTATTTTGTGGTCATTTGAAGAAACCTCGATTGGATATTTTAATGTCACTACAGTTCTAACAGCCCTGTTGATTGAACGGTATGATTTGTGACGTCAAGGGGGCGGAGAATGCGAGTCATCAATTGGAATTGATTCATTTCTGGTGGTAGTGCCGGGCATCATCAGGGCCGAACTACAATAGCTGATGAAACAAACCTCTAGTTCCATTGATATTTGATTCTTTGGAGATTGACATTCTATATTTTCTTTGAAAATAGTTCTGAAGTGTGTTAAAAAAAATTTCGGACTTTTTCAATTTGTACCCGATAATGCCCTGACAAACCTGGGCAAAATGTTGGTCGTTTGATGGAAGAATATCAACCCATGAAAAAAACAGAATATGACATTAGTAACGAATACGCATGATGGAAAAAAAAGCTTGGAATCATATAAATATATATATATATATATATATATATATATATATATATATATATATATATATATATATATATATATATATATATTCATATATATATATATATATATATATATATATATATATATATATATATATATATATATATATATTCATATATATATATAGTCCTATATATATATATATATATATATACATATATGAAATGATTGCTCATATTGTTATTGGATTTGTTGTATTTATTGTGTTATTGTCCGCCCCTCCCTCACCGCCTCCTCACCGCCCCCTAGACCATTATTACATACAGCATTGTACCCGCATATTGCATGCTCTATAAAACCCATATAAGCACATCGCCTTTACGCTAGCAGGGACTTGGAGATCTTTCTCTGTGATGGAATGTGAAATGTTAGTTCAATTTGAAACACGGGAAATCAAAGGTTGAATTATCATCGTGAGACACATGGGGCTTGGTTCAAGTCTTCTATGATGGTGGTGCCGGTTTTGTTCCGAGAAAAAAAAACAGATTTGTTAGACGAGCTTCAGCGAGGATTCAATTTGACATACTGAAAAAAATTAGTGTTCGTTTCCATGTTTTTTTTTTATTATTTCTCATGTTTGTTTTCGGTTCTTCACAGGTCAAACGGCTACAGCTGTTAACTTCAAACTTCTTTTAAATATGGTTACTTATCTAACTCAGATTTGTATAGTTTTGTGGCATTATCGGGTGGTAACTTTTATTTTTATGAATTTTAGAAATTTCGAAAATACTCATTAGAATAACACAGCGGAAAAAAAATCTTATTTTCCGAAAAAATGAAATTTTGCGGGAAGTTGAATTACATTCTGATACACATTTCTAGGAACTTTCGGCTCGATCGGGTCAGTCATTTTGAAGAAAAACCATAAAATGTGCTAAATTGGTACCATCTCGAAGCAGTTTTTACCCATTTATAACTTAAATGTCACCCAATTGGCGAATGTAGCCAAAAGTTTGGCAAAAAAGTCGACATACTATTACTATCCCCTCATCTTACAACGCATATGTATCGTTTTCCTAGTTAAAATCATCATGTATGTGAATCTTGTAGAAAATGAAGGAATTTCATCAATTATTACCGTACAATTGAATATAAAAATCATACTGAATTATATTTAGGCATATTCAAACTATATTTAGACTATTATGAAGTGTCATATAAAAGTATACGATTAAGATATATCACTATTTTGCTGGAGTTGCCACTATTATTCCGACAAGAAATATTCTTACGGCTAAAAAAATACATTGTTCAATTGTTAATGCGGTTTTCAAGTCATGACATGAATGGGTGTGCGTACACATTTTAATAAACTAGGGAAACGCGGGATTCGCGTTGTGAGATGAGCTTAGAAGTATGGAAATCTAGAACAAAAAATATTCTGTCAGCTCAATCCACATTGACGGACCCTGTATTACGTCAAACGTACAAAAACCTCACCTGCAACTTCTTGATATTCATAGTGCTGCAACCTGTCGCATATACACTTTGAAAATCCAAGTGATCCAAATATTCAATAGGAGGTACACTTTTATTGCGTTTTCTTTGTTATTTCTCATCCGATTGTTGCAAAAATCTTTGTGAAGGTGTATGATCGTATTTTTCATATTCGGTGAAAATTTGAGAGCTTTTAAAAAATTCTTATTTTTCAAGTATTTTTCCTCCGGGTTATTCAAGATGATTTTTCAAACTTGGCGATTTTTTCCCGGAAAAACCTTCCAACCGATTTCTCTGAAAAACAATCTCAGCTTATTCTGGTATAACAGAAATATGTAGAAAAAGTTTCAAGTTGATAGGTATTTTTTCTGACCTTTATGCCGCGCACAGAATTACAAAAAAAAAAAATGAACACAAAAAAAGAAAAAAAGAAAACGAAGCCCATTTTTCTTGGTATGCAAAATGTAATAAAATCTCGAATAAAATCTCCGCTACGCTCATCCAATTAAATATAAAATGGTTTGTCCAATATTGGTGGTGGTGCCAGGTTTTTCATGTTTTCTGATATATTCATACAGGAATCACATGACTGTATTACTATCACAAAATCAATCTCCATTACTCGTAGCTGTTGGATGGAAACCACCGTTTGATGTGGTTAATTACTGCATCATCATTAGGCATTTGTTTCAGAGCTTGCATCATGACAATAATCACGGCCATCATTAACCGCTGCTTGTTTCAACTCTTGCTCGATCCGAAGCCATACAACAGGCCGTGACGTCATTGGGTTAATCAGTAACGTGACATAGTTGTGAACATTACCGCATTGACTAATTACATGATTATGATCAACCAAAGTTTGTTAGCCAGGTTGCCAGGCTGCCAGGTTGCTATGCAACCACCTTCACATGATAATATATCGATGCTGGTTACTGGGGATTATACTCTCCAGGGTAAATCATGTCACCGTTTGGTAAATTACACTTTAAAGTGCACAACAATGGCGGTAAGAAATGGATATCTTGTTTCTATCGGATGGATTATCGTAATTAGTGAGAAATTACGAGACAAAATGAGGTAAAAACATGGATATATTGTAACAAGTAACAAAGTAAGCAGTTTGTCTGTAAATGCTGATGATAATAGCTGTTGAACGAAGATCTCAAGGATAAGATTATGGATAAGTTTGATATATTCATTGTGTTGAATTTGTAATTCTAAGGTTGAGTCAATCAATTTTATAATCCAATTCGACTGTTCAATTATCACCTCAAAGTTTATTTTGTCTTTATCGAAGTCGTTTTGAGCTGGTGTGATTGCTCGTAAAGTTCCCCATCCCAACGATCCTACCGTTTGTCATTGGCCTCATGACTGGGAACATTTATTTAGTATCAATTTTCGATAGTAATTATAACAATAATTTTGATTATAATATGACTATAATTTTGATATGATCGTCCAAACGATCCCATCTTTCATCCATAGCCTTAATTGGGGAACAATGATTTTGTATCAAGTTTCGATGTTATTAAAAAAAAAAAAAAAAAATTTTGATTCAATCAGAACTTGATTTCTTCTATTTGCTTTTGAATGAGTCATTTAGTGTATCAAAGAGTTCAATTTTCTGCCATTTTCCATTCCACTCAATTAAACGGCTCAAGGAATGAGCATACGTCAAGGCTCTTGATCATTGATTATTGAGAGAAAAATGTTTGTTTTGGCAACTAATATAAAAATTATTTTTAATCCCTTCTTCCCTCCTTCTTTTTTTCCAGTTTCACTCGTTCTTATCTGTCCGAAACCTGCTTCTGCCACATGATTGGCTAATTCCACGAAATGACGCTGAGGCGACGCTGACAACAATCACTGGTGAGTACATTGGAAACTGAAACCATCTGTGTTATCAGTTCCTCAGTTTCTGTTTGTCAATATTTTGTTTCTATTCTTTCAAAAGTGACAGCAAAATCACTTTGAAATATTTCCTAAAAAAAATATATATTCTTTTCCATACTACTGGAAGATTGTGTATATCGTACCCTTTTTTCTTAAAATATTACATTCCGTTGTAGAAAGATATATGCAATAATCGGTGATATAATTCTTAACTTTTCATCAACACTCATTAAATAAGTAATTGCCTATTAAATTCAGACGAGAGATGAAAAACGAAACTAAAAGATGAAATATTACCATATTTATATACGACTATGAAGAATGAATGGTCGAATGGGTGAAATTATCTCTCATAATATAACTTTACCTATTCGAAATAAGCGATTCATTCATTGGAAGCACTAAACATTCTAACTACGTATCTATCTTCAAATGACTGAACTTTTAATATTCTTGGGAAAAGTATCTATATAATAACCTCCACAGGTTACTGTGGAAATGCTCTGTCTCTATCATTGATTGATATTGATATTTTCATTCATTCATGAAAATTGGCAATACATATGCAATTATATGACAAGTCATTGAAAAAAAATTTAAAAATGCATACAAACATACCAAGCTTTTCCGACCTACGACAAACAATGTATTGAATACAAAACCAGACGAACATAATCATGCAACTGTATACAAACACATTAAAATATTGTCCAATAAATAAGAAATTAAAGACCTAGAAGTTGGGATAGAAGTTATTGCATAGTGATTATTGTTGAGATGTGCAGCTAGATAAAAATTCGTCAATTGAGTAAAAAGGATCATGTAAAGTGTATTGCTTTAATTTGGTATTTAAAGCCTTAGAGCACTCAAGTGATTCTATCCTTATTGGCAACTCATTATACAGTTTTGTACCGGAAACTACGTAAATGAGAGTAGGAAATTGAATTGACGCATTCGAGATATTTCTGTCGACATTATGATTGTCATTTTATATATAAATTACACCGAGCTTCAACGGCGCTGAAAAAGAGTCAAAGTCAAAATTTTTTATCCTGGATGGATTTTATTTTAATAGTGACCAATATATTGAACATTGATCTAATAGTTTAAATACAACTATTCAAGTCTTTTGTATGAAGAAAACATCTCTTATGGAATGTTGTTATTAATTCATATTTGATGATAAGATTTCATTAAATTAGTCAATTAATATCTGATTTTGTTCTGCTTTCTGACGTGATTCTCAGTTTGATTGTTAGAAACTATTGACACAATCATCTTCTTCATCATTTTCCATCATTCTTCATATTAATTCATCATTTTTCATCATTCTTCATAATACTTCATAACTTTACATCATTCTTCATAATACTTCATAATTTAACATTATTCTTTATATTAATTCATCATTTTTTATCACATCTTCATAATACTTCATAATTGTACATCATTCTTTATGATCTTAAAATCTTCCGGAATCCAATTAGATCTATACGTATCACTAAACCCGTATAATTGCCCGAGCATTTTCAAATAACATATTCTAACGGTGCTCATATATTGATACTTCGGAATAGTATATAGCTGATCGAAGAGTACTGGTCGAAAATATATTTTGATTCGGATATAAATCTAAATTCAAATCCAATTTGAATAATTCAAATGTATAATAATACTTTTTTCTTATGATCGAGTATTACAAAATCCAGGTAACCTTTCCTGGAAGTTTGTCAGATGAAATTATATCAGTGATCGTATTGATAGCTATATTGATTGCCGATTAGAATTCGTTATAAAGTTGATCAATTGGATCCATTCTGAATTATTCAGTGTTTTTAATTGGTTTCAGAGAATATTTCAAGTTTTTCATTCTGATTTCATTGCCAACTATACATCATCATTATACTTGTCGTTATGTCTAGTTCAGTCATTCAAGGCCAACGCATTTCTTTTTCAATTATAAGTGAACAATAGAATATAGAAAATAAAAACCCAAATGATAATTCCAAAATTTTCACAATTAATAACGGAAGTCTAGTTTAGTCATTCAGTTCAAGGCCATCGCATTATTGTGAAAATTATTATAATTTGTGAGAAAACAATAAAATATATATTTTTTTAAATAATATCGAAACTTGATACAAAATCATTGTTCGCCAATTAAGGCTATGAATGAAAGGTAGGATCGTTGGGACGGGACACCACAAGGGCGATCTTACCATCTTATATCAATTATTCAAAACCAATGAACTTCAACACTAGGACTGCGCTATCTGTGATCATAATTTTCCGCTGCAGATAAAATTCTTTCAGTTTCCGAAAGTCTGGAACACATTATGAGTAAAGACCATTCCTGTGATATATATCCGGACATTACGACATTACCAGCATTGGTATTAAGAGTAAACAAGCCACACGAATGTTGATATCTTCCACTTTGGACTAAGTCTCTTGGGCAATTATCAGTTATTTCCATTAACAACAGATGTAAAATTTATCATTCATACAAAATAGAGAAAAAAAATTCCCACATTGATAATTTCGATATTTTCACCTCTTTCATCCTTAGCCTTAATTTGGGAACAATGATTTTGTATCAAGTTCCGATTTTAATAATATATATATATATATATATATATATATATATATATATATATATATATATATATATATATATATATATATATATATATATATATATATATATATATATATATTATCCGAATGGATCGATGTTCTTACCTGATAGTGAGCAGCCATCCTACGGACCGTGTGCAGCAGCATCCAAGAAGCCGTGGTGATCGATGCTAACCACTGAGTAGCTTCAACCTGCAACACCGGGGAAAACCACATTATACCCGAGAGAAGCGGTGGTAACGCGACGCGTGCCCCTTGAGTGCACTGAAATACGGCGTCATAGATTCTAGCCGCTTGACAATAAACACTTGGTGTTTAACCACACCTACGTCGTTAAGCAAGTTTGAAGAAAGTGGGGGGAGGTGAATGCTGTGCATTGCGTTAGAGAGCATTAGAGTGACTGGGATCTATATAATGGTTGATTATTGAACAAGTTCAATACTTGGAACGTTTAACAGCGTAGTGGAGAATAAAATTAGGTTTATGAATTGATATACTATAAATACTATGAAACTATGAATATACTATGAATATACCATGAATACAGTACGAATATAGCCTACTATATACTATGAATTGGACTTCTATAGATTTTATGAATCCATGTTATTGTTTATTCATTCATGAATGAACTCATTCATGCTTATTCATTCATTGATTCGTCCATTTCATATTTCCATGTGGAATTTATATCCATTATTATGAATATATTCACAGTTGAAGACGCTTCCCAATCGTAAGTTTTCAATTTTACTTCCACTATATGGAATTATTTTCATAATTAATAGTTGAGTCTGTTATATTTTTCAGTATCATTTTTCTCTATAATTTTTTTGTTTCAAAATGTGCTTGATGTAATATTGATATGTTGCCCATCCCTTAAAAAGTCATTTTATTATTATTAAATTTTGTATTTTCGATAGAATGATTCTCATTAAAATGATTTCAATTCTATATTATTCGATTGCAATCGTTTAGGAAAAACATAGTTCATTCAAGAAATCTGAATCAACTTTGAACTTGATCATATGCAAACTCAGGTAATCTTGATCATAGAAATAATCAATATACACAATTTAATGTATGATTATTAAAATATTGATATCAATAGGAACTGTTCACGTAGAATATGAACCGGATCAATAATGAAATCTCCAATGCCATATTGTTTCCTATACATAGTCCCACTCTTTGATTATAGTTTTAGAAAAATTCATAACATTCTAATTAACATCAGTGGAGGTGCCGGGTTTTGTTATGTAACGTAGGCGTTCTTTAATGTGTGTGCATTCATTCATAAGGTGTCAATTTATTTTTCCACACCGTAATTTCAACACGTGAATCAACATGTGGATCAGCTGAAATGAGTTGTCAAGGACATATTCCAGTCATGACGTCACACATTTTTATTGCCACACACTAACTTTCAGGGTTTACTAAACAAAAGTGTAAAAATATAAATGGATTCAACAGGTTCTACTTCCATTAATACTGCACGGGTTCTGTAGAATGTTGAAAGTAGAGTATTCAGGTGCTTAGGAAGGAAAGGGAATAGGGGGGAATGACCCCCCCCCCACTAATGTACCACCCTCTCATACTCTATATATACCTTGACACCATCACAATCACTTCGGTCGTTAGAATGAACGAAATAACTTGGGTTGAATATGCTTCCGAGATGATCAAAGGCGTATAGAAAGGCTTGAGGCGTCCTTGGTCAAGAAGTTATCAAGAGAGATTTCACAGATATTTCATTGCCAAATCTATTTTCATTGAAAATACGCGGGTAACTTATTGTTTGGAAGGCCGTGAAATTGCAGTTTCGTAGTTTCTACATCCATAGTCGAGATAGAGTCGACAACTGTTAGAATGGTAGTAAGACATTATCTGTGATAGGAGATAGAGTATAGGAAAGAAGGCTAGTGCATACTAGATTCATACTTGAAGCTTTCAGTCACAGCCTAAGATAGGCCTTCATGTTTACACAACTCCATGGTGATATCCTCCAAGCTTTATCCTGCTTGTTAATGACTTTGCACATCGCTGCAGGCAGTCATGCACCCAGTAATATGCACTTCTTGTATGCAGATTATCACACGTGATCATGGATGCAGATGCGATTAGCCACGCTTGTGTTGACACTCGACGAAGAAGATAAACTATAGTTGAATAAGCGAGCGAACACTACCGGCTACAACTTTATTACTCCATTCTTCGTGTCGTTTTATTAGATGATATACAAGAAGTGGAGGAAATAATCTTCTTTTACAACCTGAAGTGTGTTATTCCGGTGTGTTACAGAGTAGTATACATGAAAATAAAAATAATTAAAAAAAAAAAAATATATATATATATATATATATATATATATATATATATATATATATATATATATATATATAGATATATGTGTATATATATATATATATATATATATATATGAATATATATATATATATATATATATATATATTTTATATATATATATATATATATATATATATATATATATATATATATATATATATATATATATATATATATATGTGTGTGTATATATATATATATGAATATATATATATATATATATATATATATATATATATATATATATATATATATATATATAAATATATATGTATATATATATATATGAATATTTATATATATATATATATATATATATATATATATATATATATATATATATATATATATATATATATATATATATATATATACATAAATATATATATATATATGTATATATATATATATATGTATATATATATATATATATATATATATATATATATATATATATATATATACATATTGAATGAATTGAGAATATATTGATGTGGATGATGAATCTGATTCCAGGATCCCAATTTCCTGTAGCGCAACTATCGCTTTTATATCGAATTATATAAAACAACGCTCAATAATGCTAGACACGGCTCAGTAGAATCCTAATGTTAGTAGTTGCATTTGTTTTTCACGAAAATTGTTGATTTTGTAAGTTCAACCATGCCACCGGTGCCGAAGCCACTCGTATCTACATCTAGTATACGAGGGAATCCGCTAAATCGCGACAGGCAATCGGGACCAATTGGCTCTGGTTTGTCCCCCAAGAAAACACAAGTACGTCTATTTTCAGTACATGTTCCTTATAATTATTATGATGAAGTATATTGATATTATTACATCGTGATTGAACAGTTCGTTCTCCAATTTGTACACCAATAATAATTCGATTCATGAACAAGTTGATGAAACAATTCACCAGTTCATCAAAGTATTATGTGGAGATATTTTGTATGTATTGGTCAAAATAACACGACTCTCGATCTATTGAATTGTTACACACATAATATAAGTTTATTAAATATTAGCATTGTCGATCACAGTGTATTCAAGTATTTTTGTTTTTCATCGTTTAAACCACAGATCAGCCACTTTTGGCTTAGTGGACGAGATTTTTAAACTGTATTACATTGTATAATTGTATAAATGTATTGTATAATTCAATTTGTGACAATACGAAAAAAAAATCAATATCAGGTTTCATTATGTCAGTCAGTTATATTCAACCAGATTTCATTTCAATTTCAATTTTTTTTTTCAACATGTTTTTTATTCACATTAAACAATCACATGACAAATATGAAAGAGAATAACAAACACATGGGGATAATAACAAATAAATTCAATACGAATATAACGGTGAAATAAGAAAAACTTTGATTTTCAGTATCAGTATTATCAGTATTATGTAGCATTACTTTTTGCCCATACTTGCTTGAACATCGCCTTCCCCCCCCTCCCCTTCCCCCCCTCATCAAGAAAATCGCCACGGGTAAATAGAACTATCAGTTGTAAATCATCAAACGTGACTTCAAATAAAAATAGGACATCCCGTTCGAAGAAATCCTCTGCGGAAACGCATTCGAACACAGATTAGGCTATTACGATAAAAATTGAAAAGAGAATTCGAATCGTGCCGAGAATATAATATTTCACATGGCGGGTGATTGCTTTAATACCTTACCGATACGGTCGGAGACGATTTGTGATAACGTGGGTTTTTTTTTCTGCTGACTTGTTCGTATCTAAGAAGATCGAGGTTCGAGTTATATACGTTATATTGCTGGTGCGCATCGTTGATTTTCTTAAAAATAAAATTTATGTACAAGACATTCAAGCGATGTGGTCGTAAGGAGGAGTATGGGTATAAGGGTTCCCGACTCTTGAGTGAATTGGGATTATGATCATTTATCTCCTAAATTCTGAATACTTCTTTTCAGAATAACTTGATCTATATATATATATATATATATATATACATATATATATATATATATATATATATATATATATATATATATATATATTTATATATATATATATATATATATATATATATATATATATATATATATATATATATATATATATATATATATATATATATATATATTTATATATATATATATATATATATATATATATATATATATATAAATATAATAAATATTATATAATAATAAATATAATAAAATTTATATATATATATATATATATATATATATATATATATATATATTTATATATATATATATATATATATATATATATATATATATATATATATATATATATAATATATATATGTATACGTCATATTGAACAACATTTCTTCATGGATGCAGTCCATCACTGATATGTATTAACGTTTCTGTCAAATCATAAAAATACCCACTCTGGAACTTGCGTGAGTGGATGTGCCCATTGTCGTCAATGCCCAATCTAGTGGCAAAGCTTCAGAAACTGAAGTCATCATTGGGTGTGGGTTCGAGTCCCTCATGAGTCATGTTTTCTTTAAACTTCCTTTCACTCATCATCACATCATGGTTCTATCATCACCTGCTCATTTGTATCCCCGTATAACCTAGCTGGTGGTGGGGTCGTTAAGCAAACAATAATATTCATCATAACGAATCTATAGTGCATATGCGTTAGATATCATTGCAATCGGTTCAGATACCAATTACATATACTAATACAGCCGTGTTGATACATACTGTATACCATAGGAGGAAATTGCACCAATAATAATAGAAACCCCTTCTCTTCACTTATCTACAATGGTCAGTATTATCAGTGTATGTTTCCAATTATCGTAAAATAAACTAATTACAGATCAAAACATATTACTGCATGATTCCCACTAAATGTGATCATGTGGTTCGTTATACCGATTTAATCCAACGATATCAAAAGGATGATTGTATTAGTATCGATAGTATCTATAGAATCGATTATTATCGATAGAAATTAACATTTCGATACGGTTATCTTCTAGCTAATCAGCATGCTCAGACCAGTCATAACTGGAACTATGAAACTCCCTGGCAATTGCCAAAGAGTTTAAAATTGATTCTTCGTTCACGGAATAAACTCATTGAAGAACACAGATAACTAATTCAATAGAAAAAAAAGTGAAATACATTTTAACCCCGTTAACCACTTGAAAAAAGCTGTCTAGACTTTCCGCAACATTAGTTTTTCTCCAAGAGATACGTCGCCTGTACGTTTTGTAGCTCCATATTATGAAGCTACTATTATAAAGGCTGGTCGTTAACTCACAATAATACCACATCACCACTTTCCTCCCCTCAAATTCCACCCACAACCCCACCCACAACCCCTACCTACACCCACAGCTGCGTTTCTACGGTAAATCGATCAATTTGAAATATTAATCACCCATTAGGTTACCCTCTAATGAGAAGTTATGCTAATGCGTATAGCTCAGTTGGGCCACAGTATAAAGAGAGAACCCAGTAGCGTCACTACTACACCTACAGCCGTGATATAACGACTTCAGAGGCCTCTTTACATCTTGCCTACCGGCTTGATTGCAGACGTTAGGGGCCCAAGTTGGCGAAGGAAAACCAATCATCGTATTAATTTACAGTTTTCGGTTAGATGATCACTATTGTTCAATACTTGCTCTTTCGAAGAGCTCTAGTTCGTGGTATGTTTTCAACTCTTTCAAAATAATTGTCAAAAATCAACATGTTTCTACCTGTTTTTCTTTGTTTTTACGATTTTTTTAGAGTAATGTGATGGAAAATTATTATTTTCAGTGAACGTAGAGGCACAGATATACTCATTGTTTTTTTATTGCAAAAATAATCAGACTGATTTTTCGTACCGTTTACCCACCATGTGTTGGGAGCTAAAGGCCTGTGTCGACGCTTTGTATCCTATTTTGTTCGTTCCCTGCAGGTTTTACTCATGAGTTGTGAGATGTATGTAAGGTAGCCTCTTGAGGCCCATTTACAACCAATTCAAGAATAAACTTGGCATTAGCAGTAGTGTAATTATTTAGTAATTATTCACAACAACAATTTAGCAGTAAGAAACAGCCAATGAGATAGCTTGCTTACATCAGCTGTTTATCTGCTTCACTGAATCAGCCGCCATCTTCCTTTGTTCAATTATGTGTAGTTTTTAGGTTAAGGTAGATGTAATAGGCTCTAATATCATACATCTTCTTGAAACTCAATTGTAATATTATGGATTCAATTCAGACCGTGGCACGAGTGGCAAATTGAAGAGGGGTGTGTTCAAGACAGCCTGCTAGACATCGTCCGAACTATAGAAGCCTGTGGCGTGCCAAACGTTTACTCAAATCTGATTAGTCAGCTAGTGCCCACACCAAGCTGTGAGAATTAAGAGCCCGCATCTTAGACGGATTTACAGGGTGCACTTTGGCCACATATATCTCAAGAACTACAAATATTACGGACTTGCGGTGAAATGCAATGAATGAACAATACCCTCACAATTGGATATGCTTAATCGAAAATTGAAGAATGATTTTATTATGGAGCAATAATTGGATCAAAATGTGCCCAATTTGATGGTTTTCATTGCCTAATTCCCAGTCACCGAATAATAGTAGAAATAAATTACAAACGCACATCCTTAAGTTCAACTTTGCCTATCAATATTTGAAATTCTGATTCGCCTTTTATTCTACAGTTTTCCCAATTTCCTTGGCCAAAATTTGTAATGTAACTAGATTTTGTCCAAATTATGAAATGAAAAACTCCCCCATCTAGCGGTGGTTACTGGAACTCTTTCAATATTATCCTTTTTTCACTTTTCAACCCACAATCAAACTTTTGAACGCACATCGAACTTGGGTAGAGCATTTCGAAGAGAAACATGCTCAGCTAAGATGCGGGCTCTTAAGAGCAAGATTTGGAGTTTGCAAACCTTGCTCTCACCACTAAAATGTTACGGCCAATGCCTCGCTTTGTGAGCAGAATGCATGAGGGTCATAAAACAAATATTGCTGCTAATGCCAAGTTTACTCTTAGTTTTTGTTGTAAATGGGCCTTTAATGTGAATTAAATTCCAATTATCTGAAGACTACATCTGTGCTTCGACAACAATGCCATGAGCTAACATGATCACAAGTTATACATAGTCATTGTTGTCAAATCGCATTGAAACGACTGCCAATTTGCAACCATTGAAAAATTGTGTACATCAACAGATGCTTGCAGTTGCTAGGGGTAACAACAAATGCGCGCGCAACTGCGTGTGTTTCGATGCACGAACACCAGGAGCGGCTTAACATGAGTGATCATATTTTTGCTGCAAGAACGGCTATCCAAAGTTTGGTTCACGATTGAAATATGGATTAGTCATTATGAAATCGTAATTATGTCATAGTATTATAGCGTCATGAGCCATAATAGTATATCATTTCAAATGTAGGTTCGTCAATAGTTCACCGCAAGTTCCGGTTCACCGCCAATCAGAATCATTATTTTGCCCTAAACGGTTCTCGTTTCGGTGGCAGTGGCAACAACTACTGTCAAGAGACATTTTGACATATGTTTCTTGAGAGTGTATGATTTGTCTTTAATAGAGAAATAAAATACCCGTAATACATATCGGTGGTCACTTGACTACAGAAGTAACATCATCCGATTGGTCAGAATTTGGCTTCTCGTGAAGGTTAGGAAATGAAAAAAAATGAAGGAAAGAAATGGATTTTATTAATTGTATTATACCAATTATCATGAACAATATAACACAGTTTCCTGTTGTGAAGGGTTACACGAGAATAACTAGCCATCCATTTTATACCATCCATTTTGCTCATACACTATAACATACCTACTATTTCATAATAAGATGGACTCGTCATGTAAAACATAACATTGCATAGAGAAAAGTAAATACCGATGTCGGACGCCTAATAGTTAATAAACACAATTACATGCTATCACGTCAAAAAAAAGCCAATTGGAAATTTCGAATAATTCATAAACTACTCAGCGATATCAAAAAACGTGATTGGGATGTCTCCAAATTACGTCTTCCGCTTTTGCTTAGTCACTTTTGACGAGGTCAAGCCGCGCATTTATTATAGCATTGACAATGTGTGTGAGTTGGCGTTGCGTTCCTAACGTATACACACACAGAACTGGGTAACTATATGTATAATTACTAATCCAAATTCCAATTGTGAATTAGACGTAAAAGTCCATGAGATTCGATTCAGCGTAATATCTTTTTTTGTAATAACTTTTGAACGGTATGAGGTGTCAAAACTCTAATGAGCGAGAAACACAGATAATTATAATAACTTCAAGATGATAGAAGCTATAACCATTCAAGTCATGTCGCATAACTATCAAGCGTATACAGCTAAAAAAAAAAACATTTTTTATCTGTATATGCTTGTCAGTTATGCGACATGACTCGAATAGTTGAAACTTAAATCACCTTTGAGCTATTGTAATCATCTGTGTTTCTCGCGTATTAGAATTTCGATATCTCATACCGTTCAAAAGTTACTATCAAAAAACTGATATTTCGCTAAATCGACTTCCATTGACTCGTAAGTTACGCTACTGGATATACTGAAATATACTGTGGATTGGCTCCAGACTATTTCTCTATACGAAGTGCCGGTAAACCATACGACAGAACTACTTAAGCATTCAGTCAAATTGGCTATTTATCACACGGCCCACTGGCAATAGGATATAAGGGTGGGATGGAATTAGGATATAAATGGGATGTGGCATGAATGTACTAGTAATTAAATCACGGCTTGTTTGGAACTATATGCATAGGCAGAGTCGTCTATTGAAATTCATTTATCACGTTCTGGTTTCGCTAATCCATGTTTAGAACTCGTTTCGAATGTATGAGTCTATACATGTGGAGCGAATCCGTTTCGATTTGATTGAAGAATGGTTCTTTAGTCATTATGTTAATGTTGGTAATTCAGTGAGATTTTTTTTCGGGATGATGTGCCTATAGTTGTATTCACGAGAGTAGATAGTTGTCTACCAACTGACTGGTTTTAAAAAATGGTTTTAGATAATGCATTGCTTTTCTTCTTCACGTAGGAGATTTTAAAATTGTCGTTCATGTTTCTTATTATATTTTCATTCATTCATTTTCATTTTTATTGGATTCAACGTGATCAAAGTGATGATGGAGGTTGAATGTGAGATAAATAATTCGTAGAAAATGGGGAGGACAGTGTAGAATGAGCGACCGTGCCTATATTGTAGGAAGTTCCTACAACTAGTGGTAACTAGTAGTTATTACTACAGTATCAACCATCCCGGCATTAGCCCAGACAATACATAGGGAAACCATGAAAAACCCCTGAGAAGATGAACTGTGGCGGGGATTAAAAATAGCTTCGATATGTCCCTCACCTACGGGATCACATGGAAACAGCGCGTTAGCAACTGAGCCACGAGTGCCGATATTCTCATCACTCTCGTCTTCAAACCTTGTCTGGCTCAGAGCCCAGCACCTTTTTGCCGTTTCGTAGTGGTCGTTAGATGTACTTTCCGAGGTTCGATTTTTTGTCTGCAAGTCAGTTTTTGAATGGTTATAAGAGTGACCAATAGGAATACAAAGATATGTGACGTCATAACTCAGTTAGCAATCCACGCCACAATATTATAGAGAGCCTAGTAGCAGTTTGTGCAGTATATGTCACTGTGGCGTTATTTTTAGTATCACTGCTAAATGCTTGGAAATCACGATTTGATTTTCGAAGCAGTAACGTCTTTCAAATATTATTTTGAGCGTAGGGTTATTATGAAGGTTCATTTTTTCTCCATTCTATAACAGAAACGAACATATCCACACAAATGTTGTGAATTTCAACTATTGTTTATTTCCCAGATGAAAACCGACTTTCAGAAAGCTTCTCGGCTCTCACCTACGGAGTTGGGGAAGCTGTGTGATGAAATATATAAAAAAATGGATATGTATCATTTCCCATTGCGTGACATGTCTTGAGGTATATGTAATGGTGTGACTATATGATCCGTATGTCACTGTGACAGCATCGTTGCCTTCAGCTACATCCTGGCCTATATCACGCTATCTGAGAAACAACGCAGCAGTTGTCAAAGATATAAAGTAGAAAGATATTTCAAACAAATGTTGTGAGTTTTGCGAGTGCAACGTGTGCTGAGATTAGGTGTTCAGCCGGCGGTGATCGAACGAGTATTTCCTCTGATTTAGTTTCAACATCAACTTCGTAGGAAGTTGATATTCACTCTGCAGTTGGTATGAAAGTGATGACGTATTACATGACCTCAAAATGTATATTATATCCAATTCAGTCCAATAATGTTCTTATGTTTATTATTGTTTCACGGTAGGGTATATGGATATTATTGTGTCTGTATATATAGATAGATATATATATATATATATATATATATATATATATATATATATATATATATATATATATATATATATATATATATATATAATATGTATATGTATATATATATATATATATATATATATATATATATATATATATATATATATATATATATATATATATATATATATATATATGATCACGCGTCAGCTTGTTGGACGTGCAACACACTCAAGTCATAGTTGTTATACTTGTATTCACGAAAGTAAACGTTGTCTACCAACAAAACAAACAGAAATATCACCTTTACATGTGAGTAACTTTTATTTTCGGAGTTGGTCTATTCTGATTCTTCATGATGAGGCTTACGATAAGAAACGCAACAAAACTGTGAAAAACGTTGAATCGTTCAAGTTGCAGTGAAATTAGAACTTTTATAGAAGTTTTTACCATTATTTAGTTGGTGGACGACCTTCTCCTCTCGTGGATACAAGAATGATTTGACCTTGAAACAATCAAATCAAATCAAAACTCATATAACTATGAAAGGGCACATTGTATGAACTAGAAAGCTCAGGAAATCGAACATAACTATGGAAGAACCGGCACCTCCACCAATATATAAGTATGTTCACAACTGATACTCCGTGAATTCACCAACAGTTTTTATTTGGATGGTACGATGAGCGAGATCAAATGATAATGAAAATATGACGTGGTGATAATTAAAAGGACGTTTACATAAGCCCATGCCTTATGCGGGACTCGAACCTACGTCCAACGCCAACTTCAGTTAGTGAAAAGGTTCCGAAATTGACTGAGCTACAAGAAACAGCTACTATACGCTCCATTAATAATTCAATTACTGATTTTCTGGCCCAAGTTCAAAATTTTCCTGATTTATGAAATCAATATTTGAGTGGGAAAATTGAAAAAAAAATCAACAAGAGTGAAATCTTACGTTCATAATTCATGCTGCTATATTGAGCTCATTATTTGCTTAACGACCCCGCCAACAGCCACGTCATACGGAGGGTTGAGTTCATATAATTATAAATAAACATAGCATGTTCAACAAGTGTTTATACAAATTCAATCAGCTGTGTAAACTATTTATATAATACGAGAAGCAATCGAAATCGGACATCACTACTGACACATCGAATTAAAAAGCTTTTGATGACTTCAATATTATCAAATAAAATAAATAATAATCATCCAATCACGAATGTTTGATCATGATTTCAATATCCAACGCTATATTTAGACACAGTAATGTAGTAAACATCCTATTTGGTCGAGACTCGGGAAGTTGTAAATTGTACGTTTACGCCTGACAATCGGTGCCAACTTGTTCAAGCTCATAGTTACAATGTTAAATAGTAGCAATTCTCGTGGCTAAACCTAAAGCCCTGACTTGGCACGACGCCAGACTCGATAACGTCTGTTAGGTCAGTTCCTTCTCTCTAGACGAGTCGCTTTCGATACTTGAGTTCGTTTAGAGCTGGATTCACAATGCAAACTAATGATTAGTGACTAATACTAAATACTAAAATTAAGAAACTGAGCATTCACAATAAGAATTAATTTTCATGAGTCGTAGCTTTCTTAAGATGACAGATTTAAATTGAAATATACATGTTAGAAGGCTGTAAACGAGTGGTTCATCGAGCGGGATAGCTTCCTTTTGCATTGACTTTCTGTCGTTTCGAATTCACGACTTCTGATTGGTGGGATTAATGATTGAAACTAATGATTAATACTAAAGTTGAAAGTTGGTTAACTGTCAAGGTCAGTCACTAATATTAAACACAATGTGAACGTCAACACTGATTCCGTATCTGCCAACTTTAGTTAATCATTAATCACTAATCATTAGTTCGCATTGTGAATCCAGCTTTAGATAAATCAGATGACTTCTGTCTGTGCCTTTGTGACGTTTACAAACAATTATATAAGTGTGAGTAAATACGCTGAGAATGTTTTAAAAATTATTCGATTGATTTGATGAGGTGGTGAGAAGATCAGAATCAGACGGAGACGTGAGAAAAAGAGGTTTTGGGACTGGTAAAATCAAGTCGACATGCTGTGCCCTTGTAATTGTTAATTGGGCTCACTTAACTTTGTTAGAAAAAGTAATTAGAAATGCAAAAAAAATATTGATTGGATTTTTCGTAGTTAGGTGACTTTATGTTCTAGTTTTTGGTTTCCATTTGATAAAATATTCGAATCATATTCAAAAACTGTACTTTCGTAACATTTACAAATAATATCAGTGTGAGTAAATACCCTGATGAACGTTTCAAAATTATTTGATTGATTGGATTTTTGGTAATTTAGATGAATTGAAGTGCACGTGTTTTGTTTCCACCCGATCAAGTATTGAGTACATTCAAAAACGAAAGATGAATAAAATTGCTTTCATCAGCATAAATGAATTGATAGCTGAAGATGATAATGTAGAATCATTTGGACGGGGAACCACAAGGGCGATATTTTACCACCACAAATAATGAAATTAGATATAAAAAATTTTTCGTGATCATTTTTTCATTTTCATCTTTAATATCTATTGTTCATACTAGGCCCAAGTTTGCAAATATTTTAGAAGTGATATCTGAAATATGCATCGAAATATCATTTCATTCCATTACAATCAACATTATCGATGAACATATCAATCCAAAATGAATATCACCACCGAAAATCGGAATATTCAACTGATTTTAATAATTATATCATAGTTTTGAAAAAGTGCCATCACATTTAATTACACAGTCTTCGTTATGACTCCGTTCTGACGAAGTGCGAAAGATGAAAAGCACTTTGAAAGCTCAGCCTTCAATAAGCTGACGATCCAACTAGTCGTGTAGAAAGTGGCAAGTCTTCAACGTCAAAGAACATCATAATAATACACATGGAGTCTCTCTAAACCAAGCTACGATGTTCACGTACGGCTTCCACGATGATTTCACATCAGTTAAGTGTGTGTATTCAAGTAGATAACTTTATGTATAAATATACGACTTATAATGAATGAGACACGTGACCTAGTTGAAGCATAATATTATGAGAATCCAAACACAGGTAGATCAAAGATAATTGGAGCACTAAAAACAAATAAGCGTTTTGCGGAAGAGAAGATTGAAATAAGGAAATGCATCTTGAACATTTATATGACATGTGCTTTCCTGTGTAGAAGATGAATGCCAGAGTACCTGTGTAAGGCAAATGTGAAGTCTCGAAGTTATACACAACTGTGATGAAAATGTAGAATCCAGAGAAGGCATTAATATTACAGTACTTTATATAAGTGTCCTACACATTTCTACTTCGGAAGAATTGCCATTTACTACCAGTACAAACATATATTTTATAGCATCTTTTATGTTGCTGTTTATACTTGGTAAGTTGTCACATATATTTCTTCATCGTTATCGTTCAACTGCTCTTCATAATTCAGCTTCTCTCATCTTATCCATTTGTATTTGATAATATAATACTATAATTATATCGATTTATTTGGATTAGCACTCGGGTTTTCTGCCAGCAAGGGTTTAAGGATCTTGAAATACTGCCTTTAGCATGTAGGATCTACATCCAGGCCATCTGCATGTTCATGAAATACCATTTCTATCTTTTTAAATTGAATGCTAATCACCAGCACAACACAAGATACTCAAATGATCTTGCTCAGAATTATTGTATATTGACGACCACCTCGAGATCAACTCTTCAAGCCGGTAAAAGAATATATAATATTATCCTCTCAATTCCCAGAGAGATGAAAGAAAGCAACAAAAGTACTAGATTCAAATCCGAATTAAATAATTTCTTATTGAATAATTTATTTTATGGCCCAGAAGAATATTTTTTTTACAGTTGATTCACTGATAATTTTACTTCATGTATATCTATGTATGATGTTGAGTTTTATTCAATCATCTAATATGGTTTACACAATAACTTTGTGAATTAACCACGAAAAATACAATACAATACAATACAATTGAATGATGATTATATAATAGTGTGCGTCCTAATTTGCAATAATTTCCTCTTTGATATATAATCTGAACCCTTCATCCAACCTGAAGTCTTCCAACTTATCTTCTCTCACCAAATTATTATCCAGTTATTTTTCATTAACACATCATAATTATATGATCATATCTTGTTGATGGATGAAAATAGCCGACAACAGTAATGCACATTTTAGTACTGATAAATGAGTGTATAAATTTCGAAGGTAAACAAAGATAATATATGATGTTCAAACTGAATATGGAAAAGAGAGAGAATATATCCATTGTTTGTCCATGTATGTTTACCCACACGAAGTATGTGTGTTTTCCCACATATGTATGTTTTACGCACTCCAGTCTCACATAAAATACTGGCTATGAATATTTTTATATGATTTCACACAATGTGGAGAAGATTGTGTGCACAATAATACTGTTATATAGATGACTGAACTTTTCATCATTTTTTTATATTCTCACGACTCGGCTATATAAGTACACAGAATAGATATAAAAACCGCTGTCGATGCGCCTTAAAACCCTAATATTCATTCAATAGATATAAAGTAAACGTAGGCAATGGTATCGGTTATGTGATAGACTGAAGATGAGTACGATATTCACACGCATGACACGATGTAGTGTTACCAACCTATTTCATCATAATATAAAGAAGGTGCTCAAACTCACATACTGATAACATGGAAGGCATTTGTGGTTTCTTGCGGTCAGTACAGAGCCAAAAATACCGATTTCCTGTCGCGATTTAGCGGATTTCCTTGTGAACAAGATGTAAATAACAGTGGCTACGGTACCGGTGGCATTGTTGAACCAACAAAATCTATATATTTTGTAATCTACTGGGCCGTGTATATAGCATTGTTTAGCATTATTGTTCTAAATAGTTCGATATAAAAGCGAGGGTTGCACTACAGGCAATTGGGACGATGGACTCAGATTCTGACCCCGGAAATATTTCATTTTCAAGACCTGGGTTGTATTCCGACTTGGGGGGCGGATAGGAAGCACTTGGATATCTTACAGTTTCCAGGCGTATTCACGTGTTTCAAAAACACAACATATTCTCTATGCGTTTGTCAAATGAACAATAGGAAGAAGTTTTGTTGAGAGTGGAATGTTATCAAGTTCTAAATTATTCATTCGAATGTTTAAATTATGAATTGATTGAATATGATGGAATTACGCATATTATTGAGTCTGCATAAGTTTTGAATTTTGAGTTTGTTTGAAGAGGAGAGCGCCGTTAATGCCCTTGTTTTTTCTGATGTTGGCCACCATTCTGCCATTTCGAACCACATTGGTTCGAAATTTGAAAATACTGCACTGGTTGTGACTACAATTCCACATTGAACATCCCAAAATATTCATAAAACGCTTGAAAATAAGTTTACAAATCATTCAGAGACTCAAAAAATGAATTTTGAATGAATCCAACCCAACAGAGAAAAAATATTACAGAAATAAATGATGAATTAAGCACTCTCATTGTTCATTACCGGTCATTGTTCAAATTATCCGAGAAATGAGAACTTCTTTCTTCAAAAACAGAATCCTGGAGTTATTAAATATCAAAATGAGCTGAAGAAATAAATGAGGAGATATTGAATTATTCATGATCCAATCATCCCCTTCTTTTGGTGATATGTAAGCGGAAGAGTATGTCGATGTGGTTAATTTGTTTGCCGGAGCGAAAAGTACAAATATGATATTTCACTGTCTGTTGAATCTTATATATATTTCATATATATATATCGGGTTCAACGACGCACTGTGATTACGATCTATTGGCGTCGTAGGTGAATGATATATGAGACGATGATATGATGAAATGAGAGGTTATTCCACCAAGTGTTTTTGGATAGTGGGAATGAGTCGGTCTTGGCCTGTTGTTGAGGAACCATCCCAGTATTGACCTGAACGACAGAGAAAAACCACGAAAAAAAAAACGTCAGGATGGTCAACCATGACGGGAATCGAACCCCAATCTCATGAATGACGGTACAGTGTATTAACCACTCAGCCACTCATCTCAGTTTTAATCTTTCTGAAATCGTCGATGAATAATGAAAAAGAGACAATTGAAAACATTGTATTGTATTGAGAGACTCATAGCTATTTCTTTAGCCAATCAAATGGCCAATAGTTGATCGAACTCAGTCACTTAAATGTATCATTTTCAAGTTTGAACCTTCAGAAAAAAACAATTGTATTCATTATTGTTCATTCATTTGTATTTCATTATTTTTTATTCATTATCTTCCACTTTATATTTGGGCCTGATTACAAAATACAAGAGTCGTTATTGGTGGAAACAAGAGAAGAGAGAGATGTATCGAACATAAGAGAGGATATATAGGAGTATAATATCATGCTTTATTATGTATGTATGTATATATTTTTATTTCATATATATGTGTGAGTGTATATTAGGTTCTTTAAATTTTCGCGTTTAGAGTTAGTATTATGGTGAAACATTTTATGAAGACACGGAGACAAATAAAAATATGGGATATTTTCGAAATAATGACGAGCCTGACATTTCTGGAGTTGTGTCGCTTCCTAGTTTCTACTTCAGAGAAAGTATGGAAATAATGATCAAATACAACACAATTCTAGTGAATTTGTACAATAAATCGGAAATATCTCTCATTTTCATTCTCTCTCTGTATCTCATCACAGGCGTTGAATCCCTTGAAACGTTTCATCATTATATATAATATATACATATATATATATATATATATATATATATATATATATATATATATATATATATATATATATATATATTTATATATATATATATATATATATATATATATATATATATATATATATATATATGAAATTATCTATCGATGTAATGTAACTGTATCCACCTTTCCTATCCAGATGTGAGAACATTTTCCAAGTTTGCTTTGTCGTCAAACCAGTTGACTAAACGTGCTGTCGTCTCCATTCCTCTTCTCCACAACAACTTCCATGAAATCTCAACTGTTTTCCTACACAAAAACTATGTTTTTGTCAGGTCAACTTCATTAAGCTTGATACTCGTCAACGTTTCTGCCACGTCTGAAAACCGACGGACTGCAGATCTCCGTATTCATTTACAGCTTGAAGCATGAGTAAAAGTCTTTTTGCCACCTGGTCGAGCCAGTCGATCATGACTCCTAAGACTCCTAAAGACTCCTGAAGTTTCATCTTTCAAGACTCATAAACAATTTTAAAATTCCTGAATACAATAATAAATATGGACAAAGACGACTTGAATGCACTGTAACCGTTATATTCAATGGAATGCCAGTATATTCAAGAAATATGGACAAATATAAGTGAAAAATAATTTAAAAAATGAGTAAAAAAATATAGTAAAAAAGATTTTAAAAAGTAAAAAACGTAAAAAATAAAAAAATAAGTAAAAAAGTAAAAAATATAAGTAAATATAATATGGACAATTTAATTAGGATTTAGGAAGTGGTTATTCAACTCAACTGTAAATTGTGTGGTATAAAACGTGTCTCATAGTGTTCGCATTATTTCGAATTTTTCACTTATTGTTCATTATATTTATATTTATCATTCACTTTCACTGTTTAACTCTACCTTGTTCATTCTCTAACATATATTTGATTTACTCTGTTATTATTCGACCTTGTTATGTTTCTTCTGCTTCAACCATCGCATTACACAATATTCTTTCTATTCTTTATCTGTATTTAATCCACAGTCAAGCTCTTTAAGGCTTTGTGGGCATCACGTGACTGTTCCTTTATTGATATGTATGTCCATGTTCTTTTTTGATCAATAAAAAATGTTATATTTCATAGAAGTCAACAGTATGAAACGACATAAACAGACTTTCACTTATGCTTCAAGCCCTACGTCGTGTACTAGTTGTAGTGAAGCTGTGGTGGTTGAAAGTTGAAACTTGTAAAGGTCACCGTATGTCACCAGGATGAATTATATGCTCAGCATTGTGTCGGGAAGGTTTTGCAGAGCCAGACGTTTTTTTTCCACCTACCAACTGTGCGGTTCCGGTACAGTATTGCAAGTGGAAATAAAGGAAATGCGAACAAAGCTTTTCAGAGTAAAAAATTCATTCGCTTTTTTTTTCACCTGGATTATATGGTTGACATCCTGTCTGTGTACCTTCAATAGTTCGTTAGTGACTTCATTAAACTAATTGGCTGATAAGTCAATTATATAAAAAAAGTTAGTCAATAGATATAACAAGCTAACAGTTGAATAACTTTAGACGAACCATTCGAAAGCCTGGCCCAAAATCATTTTCGGTTGCGAGTAATGTTGAAGCGATTCAAAAAAGGTTAGATTGATTAATAATGATGACAACATGCATAACCGTAGACAATATAGTATAGCTGTAAACGTTTGTTACTTTTGTAAAATCATAGACAATTTTAATTATCTCAATTAATTGCTAATACAAGGATTGTTTATGTTGGCACTCACTGGGAAAGGGTACAAATATCCAAGTGGCAGTGAATCATGAAGTTTGTTTGATTTAATCACAGCCTTCTTTATTAAATGAATAAACCTTCATAAAGAAGGCTATGGATTAAACGCATGGTGACCATGATAATCAAAATACAACCGATAGTTAATAATCAGTATCAACTAAACGGAGATTTTAATTAAACAACCGGATACGATAGTCTTACGAGCACAATAGAAAGGAAGATTCCATTCCCGATATATGTCCTGGAAGTATTTTTTCTTTCTTGACTAGATCGAAGTGAATACGTACAAAAACACAACGATAAATAAACATCGAAGTTTGCGAGAAAGGTGTATTTTTGTCACTTGCCATTTGACAACCGTTATGAACTTTCTATATGAAAAATAAGGCGGACGAAATAAAATCTTATTGGCCAAACAGATTCGTAAATTGTCAAACTTGGTACATTGTCATAAATCGATTTTATGGCAGTAAAAAAATATTTGGGGACGCATACTGATTATGTATATTATTCACAAAACAGAATAGAGTTCTTCTGTTTTTTTTTCTTACTGACAATGTAGTTTTTCAACTTATTTTTCACTCCGCTTTTCTTTCTTGTAAGGTATTTTGTGAAGCAGAAAACCAATGTGGGAATAGGAGAGAGTGAGAACGGAAATTCTTGGCAGCTTATACTAGGTCCATATAAGAAATCCGTAGAATATTTCAAAATAAAGTTCCCAGGGATACAATCAAAGATCGTATAGGTTTTGATTTAAGCCATTCTTATTTTGTGAAAAAAAAAACTTCCACTACCAACATTACAGCGAAAAACATTCATTGATACCGATCGAACAAACACACTTGAGTCGACGCCGTTTCCGACATTAGATTTCTGTTGTTTGTCTCCCTGTTTACAAACCGTTCGGTGGAATAAATTCACAGATTCTTGAAAAGCGTCTGGATGATGTTATACCAAACAGGAGAAACAGCTGCAAGAATACAAGTTTTATGTGTCATTAGCTGAAATAGAACGACGTGGTGGTTTTAATGTCCGTATAAAACCTGTGGTTTACGAGGAGACGGTGTTGCGGTGGCAGTATACGGTTTTGACTGTTGACACGATATGGTCGGATAATTAATGACAGGCGGCCAAGCAGCTTGGCAATACAATATTTATCACCATTATGTTGGAGGACAGGGATTCTCAAATTCAATATGAGTAATCATTTCAAATAAATATGAAGGACGTTTTCAATAACGAAGCATTTTACAATAACAAATTATTCAAAGTTGGATTTTCGTGATGAAAAATATTCAGTATCCAATACTGTATACGTATTTGATATTTGAACCAAAGACCTAAGTCCGAAGTTAGATACTAAGTTCTTTGTTTGAACCCGAATATTATTTATAATACTCACTCATGAGTCATGTATTGCATACTTGATTCACATTAGAGATTAATGTACTCAGTTTCTATTTAATATTTATATTTCTCCTATTTGATATTGAATACTTGATTTTCATTCAATATTTGATACTCATTATATATATAATAGACGGTCATCTCAACTGTTTTAATATATATATATATGAAATATTTGTTTAATATTTCTGAACGGAATTGAAATATTCTGTCTAAAAGTATCTGTGACCATTCAAGATCCAATCACTCGGATGATCATAAATTAATTCCAGTGTACATTATTTTAGTTAAATGCATACTAAATTCAAATTTCAACTAATATCAAATGTTTTACCTTGAGTTTAGTATTCCAAGTTGATTCGAATGATCCTTTGGTCGAGTTACACGGGATTTAAATTTGTTGATTTAGAGTTGATTATTAGTTGAGGTAGGCCTGAAAAAATTAACACTGCTATTAACAAGTTAATCAGCTAATCATATATTGATCTATTAGTTATTATTTCTTCTAACTTTTTCATGAAAATAGATAATCTCTTTATCCCTTAAATTGTAGGAGTCTATGTATGTAAGTGAATTTTTCATTGTTTCAAGCTTTTTCCTCTTTTTTTAACATGAATTCAATCTATTCATCTTTGCTAATCAATCTTGTTTGATTTTATATTCGCTCAGTTTCTTCTAATATCATCTTGAAATCGTCCACTGATTCAGGTCCCAGACATGATCTTGGCTGTCTATGCTGGCAATGTTAACTCTTCTAATTTCATTTACCTTTTCATGAAAAGTGGCTGAATTTAAACTCTTGAATTGGTATACATGCCATTAGACCTTGACTTAATTTACATTTTGATTTTTTTTTCAATTCGATCTCCCAGTGTGTTCCATTCTGAAGTGATGATTCTAATGAAGGAAAATTTCCCAATGTTTCATTTTATTTTATTTTTCATTGATATTGATTGAACATGTTATTGTTATAAGATGTCAGAATAAATACATTGTCAAAATATGAAAAATCAGTATATAAGATGAAAATTGAAATGAGTCAATATATAAAATACAAAATACAGTATTTTCAATCTTGTATTCAATCAATGTATTGTGAGTTCGTGTTGCCAATTCAAATTATGGTCACCCCTTCCTGAAAATGTAGATGTCTTCACTAGATCCGAGTTTAGAAGAAGTCATAACTTTAATTCGGCTCAAATTTACGGCAATTTCTAGACATAATATCATATTTGCATCTTTTATTTTCAATTTATATTTTCAATTGAATCTATTATAATTATTAATCCATTATTATTATCTTTGAGACAGTATCAAGTTGATCGGTAATATCTTTGTAGCAACTCTGATCCCGATCAAAGCTATGAACTTTTTTTTAATCCGGGTCCTTGATTTCTCTCCGTGTTTCATAATTTAATAAAATCTTGTACACGGTTACAAGTTTCCCTTTCAGTCGAGTATACCCCGTTAACGTGTAACCGATTGTACGCAAAGGTTATACGCCGTAGGTCACCGCCTTTTGCTCCGAATTGCTATTACTTGCGATTTATTGTGTACATGTAGAATTGCGGTGGAGGTGCAATCTATCCGACGTCTATTGTAGGAAAGTGATGAGGGTGAAAGCTCAGACCCAAATCACTCGCCCATAAACGTATCTACCCCAGTAAATCGACGATCATTGAGCTCAAAGGCTACTTTCTTATGCTGAACGGCATTTATTTTTCAACAGCTTCGACTTGAGTATACTTGTATGCAAGATTAGATAAGATCGTGACACCCTCCGTAGCTCAGTTAACGAATACACCGCTTCAGAAAGTGAAGTCACCATTGAGCCAAATTTTAATCACGTATAAGGCAAGGCCCGGATTCACAAATAGTCCTATTTTTAGGACGTCGTAAGTTGGGACCATTTTACTGAATTAGGACCAATATTGGTCTCAAGTTGAGACTATTTCATTGATTTGGGACCAATATTTATCTCAACTAAGTAAAATAGACCCAACTTGGGACGTCC
The DNA here is from genome assembly GCA_964007535.1 of Brachyptera risi. Classification (NCBI taxonomy): domain Eukaryota; kingdom Metazoa; phylum Arthropoda; class Insecta; order Plecoptera; family Taeniopterygidae; genus Brachyptera; species Brachyptera risi. Next base: position 39,739,085 of record OZ023332.1, read on the forward strand.
TAAAGATACTCAGTGAAACTGAGCCCGACGGTTCATGTAATCTTCCTCCCGCTTAACATCACTTCATGGTTTCGTTATCACCTGCTCAGTCGTACCCCCATATAATCCAGCTGTTGGTGGAATCTTGAAGCAAAGTATATTCAAAACGATTGTCTAGCAAGTAAATAATTGTGAAAACTTTGGTGATTATGAATCTTGCTGCAGGATTTGAGGCTTTTGAAAGACTCAGTCGCATTTTTTTTATCGCAAATCTCCTTATGAGAAATCCTAATACCCTGAATCACAGCCTTCTCTATTGGATGAGATGGTTTCCGATAAAACTAGTCTACAGAACTGAATAAGGAGGGATGTGCCCTGAATATAACTCGCCACATGTAAATGTGCATGCAAATATCGCGGCGATATTTTTATTTCTTATATCGGTAGAATACATTTCCTTTCGCGAATGCAACTATAAAAGGGATCAACTCCACTGTTACTTCCACGTATTATGTTAAGCCGTCAAAAACAGTTATGAATGAATATGGATTTGTTTTGGAATAAATATTTACTCATTTTTACTTCCGTATGAACATGAGAAAAAAAATTCTCAAAACATCGTGCTAATCATTATCGACATCTTGTTTCAGAGATTAGTGTTTTCATCGCCGATTAAAATCATCCATGTGAAAAATTACGTTTGTAATTTCATTACTTGATAGAAATTGGAAAAGCTATAGTTGATCTTTTCACATATTATATACTTGTTTATTGAAAATCCTTCAATAAGTATTTTGAAAATGACTTTGGAATGAATCGTTGATTAGTCCAACCGATCAGATAGACCATTCACGTAGCAATATATTATTTTGAAAATAATGAGAAGAATAAACTCAATGTAGGCACGAGAAAGGCTACAGAGAGTAAATATTTCTGTAGACTGTGCAGTGGAAAAAATAGTCAAGTTCAATTTTTGATAATGTGATGCAAGAGAACAATGAGCTTCGTAGTAAAATCATAGATATGAGAAGTTCGGTTCGTTTCAAAATCGAGTGTATTGAATGGATTGGAATGAAGAAATAGATGAAAGTAATCGAATATGAAAGTTTGAACCATACTATCAATGTATTCCAATATGTATAACCTGTTGATGTTGATTTTTTATTTCTTGCTTGTATGTTTTATGAGTATATGTAATGTCATAATAATCGTTTTATTATTGATGTACACAAAAATTGGCTTCCAAGCTATTATATGAATGAATAATTAAAGTAATATTATTGCTTTGAGAAATCAGTGATCATCTTTCCAATATCGCACATTTAAAAACCAGATCCTACATTTGAAAATCGAACGAAATAATGACTCTGAATTGACATTTATGTTGTTTTATTTTTTCAAAAAAATTTTCATTCTCTCCAACGATGATACATAAAAAGATGATAAGGAAAACTCAATGGCACATGAAAGAAAATATTATGTGCAGACATAATGATATTGAATAAAATCTTGTAGTTATTGCTATGAATCAGTTTTTGGTGGAGGTGCCAGGTTTTCTGAAACTGTTATCCCGATCTAAAACGCGTTCCTTTTGGAATATAGACTGAACGTTCAAATATTTGAATTCCTTGTCTATAAAGTGTTCAGTGGAAATTGGAATCTCTTTGGAGATATTTCATTTTTGAAATTCTCCCGTCCAGCCTAAACTCATCGAGTTTTCAGAAACTTTGAGATAGTGTTCCTCAAAAATGGCCGGGTTGGGTTATACATTTCTGAGTTGGAGAAAAAGTTTCATATCGATCAGTCAAACCCTGCAATCTGAGCACTGCTCATAAACAAACAGAAAAAACGCACAGACAAAGCCCCATAACAGTGGGATGGAAGTCTTCGTTATTGCTCATCCAATGAAATCAAAGAGAGCAATGTTGGTGGAGATCAAAGGAGCCGTGAAATGTCACGTCGGAAGCGTGTAGGAGAATCCATTATACGTCGTTCCGATAGACTTATAAGCGCGAGGCGCTTTGATCGCACTGCATCTTTGATCCCCTCCCCCAGCATCCACTGTACGGATCCTGTACAATCTGGCGATCTGTCAAACCAAACAGCATGACTCTGACAAAACAGAGAGAATTGCAGATTGATACACTCATATTTTGTGTTGCACAAAGTGCATTTTCGAACGCTGAAATAGCAAAGATAATATATAAAGTTGTGTTGTATTACGGGATGGGTTTAATAAGGAATGTATATACACGTAGATGAAATGAAACATCTGGGGAAATGCAAATATTTTCCTGGCTGTTATGTGTCTGTGAATTCCATTGGATTAGTTACAATTATTTATGTAATATATTCAGTCTATGAATAACCAATCTTCAGGGTTCGAAGTTTATGCAATCGTATATACAGTTCATCTTTTTTTCTATTTTTCCATCTATTCTTTTCTATCTTTCCTATATTTTTTATGTTCTCCATCCTCTCTTTCTTATCTATATTTTCAATCTGTTCATCTATTTTTTTCTGTTATTTCTATTATTCTTATTATTTATTATTCCAGTTCTCTCCTTCTTGGATAATTTCGACCTGGTCAATTCATTCTCCTCCTTTTTCACACCCAGGCTTTGGCTTATGTTTATATTGCTTCAATTCATTTCAGTATACATTCACCACCAAGTTTCAAACCATTGGGTGATATTTTGTTTCCCTCACAGAAATCATTCTTATCAATGATTGTATGTACTAGGTTCCAATCTCGGTTATATTATTTTCATCATCATTATCATTTTTCATGTAACTAATTCAATTTTATGTATGTGACTAATTGATTTATATCGAACATTGATATTAAATGAAAAAAGTGAACAAATTCAATGGAACTATGTTGATAAATATACAGAGCATGAATTTTACCAGTTGAATCCTCACAGTTATTGATATTTGAATAGTTCTCATCATGCTACTCTTTGAAAACTGGATTTAAAAGTCAATTTTCAATCATAGAGAATTTGATCTGGTGTTTCTTTTTCAATAACATTGCTCGAGTTGAAAATCCAATCCGGGTTTTGTATCATGTTTGTGATTGACTCTTTGGTTGCGATAAGGAAAAAGAAACGCTATGCCATTTATGTTTGCGAGAAAATCCAGATATCTATAGCGACACTATGTAAAGATGGATGTTGGCAGATTTTCGATATGAAAAATGAGTTCTTTCAAACATTGGCTCTGGTGAAAAGACAGAAAAACTAATCAGTACACCATTCAGATGTGTCTTTTTATTGCGGTTCTTTTAGTTTACAAATTATTTCAACCAGAGCTGGGATTTTCAATAGCTCTTCAGAAGTTGATCAACTGTCCATATCCAATCTACCATCTTTGGTTATCTGTATTTTATTTTAATTACATCGAAACTTGATACAAAATCGTTGTTCAATAATTTAGGCATTGGTTGAAACTGGGATTTATTGGACGGGACACCACAACGATGATCCTACCACCTCATTTTGGTTATTTTTCATTTAAAAAAACAATCATAGTGGGCTGCACTGTGACCAGACTGGTTTGCCACAAAACATTTTTCGTATTATTTTTGACGTATCTTCAATTAGCTCAGAGAACTCTCCAACATTTTATTGTAAATAACCAGCGCCACGTCAAGAGTTTGATTCGTATTTCACTATCAAAAAAGGTTTTTAGCATCCACAGAGTAAAACACTCATGAACTGTGTGGAGTTACCAGACTCGAGAATATTCTATGAATACGTAACATAAAAGCTGAATCAGACCTTTAGCTAGATATACATTATAGAAAAACGGTCAGATTGTTCAGTGCAATTATACTCACAGTGAAGTCGTAATGAATATATCTGTTATTTTCACTGTTGAAATATTAAATTTTAGTGATGATAATAATAATGATTGTAATTTTTTTTTTTCATTTCATTATAATTATTTGAATAGTTTCGTACAATGTCATATGGTGTTTCTCGCTCATAAAATAACCACAAAGCCTGAAACAGGCTTATAATAATGATAATAATAATAATAATTTGTCATTAATACAGTTAGATCAAATATAATGATATTGTCATCGTCATATTATATATTTAGCACATAGAAAAGAAAAAACATACAAATGGCCAATAATATATTAGAATCTCACGATACTATAGTATACGAAACAAGACTGCAGGGTGTCGATGATTAAAATTAAATATGGCCAGTCTTCTATAAATTGTTTGAAGCTATAGTAACATCTCCTGATGAGGTGGTTCTCAAGTTTCTATGTTATTAAAGGTAAAGAAATCGATTCGTTAGGAAGGTCTTTGTTTATATTGCATTAGAATTTCAATATCTTAAAATTGTTCAAAAGTTATCGCCAAAAACCTGGTGTAACACTAAATCGACTCTCATAAACTCTTTAAATGTTCTTCCATACTTTGAACGTTGACGCAAATCTTCAGGTAAGACCATATACCAGCTCTATAATAAATACCAAATTGTGCTGTTATTGCGGTACAAATTGCACTGGTTTCATCTTTATCGCACTACGTGACCAACGTTTAGTCTCAATTATCACCTTTATGACCGTTCCATGTGTGAGAGCAGAAATGCAAACACGTTTTTATGTAATTTATTAGCACTGTATTTCTTCTGTCTAGACGTTTTTTCTTTCATTTTTGTTCAAGGAAATTTACTTGCACGAATTAGTAGAATCAGTCTAGGTAACCAACTCAACGTTGAGAATTGAAATAATCTGATTTACTTTTTGAACTGCAATATTGGCGTGGTTTACCGGCGTTCACTGCCCAGAACGGTTGTCGTTCTTCGCGACTCAATGGATATTGATGTTACTATGAGATAATATATTCGACACCCTCGATAGCTCGGTTAGATTCAGAACTAAAGTCACCATTAATAAATAATTATTAAATGATGATAATGATAATTATTTTTTATTCAAACAAGAAATAGGAATCTTACAAATATATAATAATTTGAAGATGATAATAATAATGATAAAAATAAAAGATAACATATCATGTCATTCACTTGTATAGTATATAGCCCCTGGTGGTATATACTATATAATATTAGGCCTATATATACCACATGGTGAAGTATATGCTAGTATATATAGTATAGTATATACCATGTATATATTTTATTTTACCATTTATTTTCCTTCATTTGTATTATTCACTTGTATTATTATGTGTTAGATATGTAATTGCTTTTCATCGCCCAGACAATTTAACTCAATTCGAGTATACTTATTTCACATTGTAATGTTAATAGACCCGCAGACAAGTCAACACTCTGACTTTGCGGGTCTATAAAATGTACTCATATGTGTCGTTATGATAATAAAAAAAAATAAATAAAAAAAAAAAAAATGAATTATGGTATACTATACTCGTCTTGTTTTCAACCAATTACTGATTCTAAACTTCACAAACATGAATTGAATTTCAAAATCTGAATTACACACAAGATGATATTATAATATGTTGCATATACGTGCAAGCACCGCGGGCTAGTTCGTCTCTGCTCAGCTTTTATAATAAGGATTCTTTATAACGAGTTCTGAGAATCTTGATACACCCTCCTTCCTCCCCTCAACAACATCCCCTTTCTGTCATCAAATAAACAAAAACTCAGAGTGTACTTGATGTATCCACTATGGAGGAAATGAAAGAAAACAGACAAAGACGTCTTTCACATTTACGAAAGAAGAGGTTTTTCTACCAACTGTGCGAATATCAACAAAGTGTATATTCACATGATATCGATCAAGAAGCAATTTCATTCAATATTTATATTAAATTTCATTCATAAATCGTCTGTATTTCCAATAAAGTGTCAATTAGGTACAACCTAATTTTAAACATAGACACAAATATTGATGAAACGCATAAGTTTCAAAAATGGTTTGCAAGAGAAAAAGTGAATAATTTCACATGAGCATATTGATTCAGTGCGGTGGTATAGTTGTGAAACAAATACTATTGAGAATAATCGAATCCACATAAGCCAAGACTTGTGTGTGGGAAATGAGATATCGTAAAAATAAATCAATTATTGCAAGATGGGGTGAATTATACGTAATAAAACAAATTTATAAATAATGAAGATATAACAATTGACCATTGTAGATGAGCGTGACTTATACGAAGCAGGGAAAATTTTAGATACCTTGATTGGTTATTTCCCTATTTTTCCTGCTTCACTGTCCACTTGATTGGTTATTTCCCTATTTCCCCTGCTTTACTGTCCACTTGATTGGTTTTTATATTTTGTGACTATGACTGTTCCCAATTTGACTATCCATAAGAATTAGATTTTAACCTTACTTTTAGTATGTATTATGTGCGATATTGTTATTACGAATTGGATGAAAATAAATGAATGAGAATGAATAAATAAATATGTAAACCAACTGAACCAACTAAACCAACTAAACCAACTAAACTAACTAAACCAACTAAACCAACTAAACCAACTAAACCAACTAAACCAACTGAACCAACTAAACCATCATGATAATAATCGAATGGAAAGTCTCGACGCACATTTATATGTTACGCCGACGAAATAGTTTCATTGTTACTAGATATTGCATTATGAAACAAGTTTTATCATTTTCGTCCGGGGAAATAGATGGAGTTATCTGACGCTACTCAACAAAATCAGACTTGTGCCGTATAAAGTTCAAATATATGTTGATGGACGATGTAATAAAAAACGTGAATGTATAAATAGTGAAAGTGACTCCTGAGAATATAAATTGATATGAATATTATATATATATATATATATATATATATATATATATATATATATATATATATATATATATATATATATATATATATATATATTAGTCGGTCATCATTCGGGGAGTTGAAACCAAACCAATTTGTCTCTATGCTTTCGAATTATTCAACAATTTTCCAAAAGTTCTGAAAGTCCAAATTTGATATGAAGTTGTCCAATTACATCACAGTGTGGGCCTACATCTCCGCTTCCGAGTCCGAGAATAAAATGCAAATATGTTTATGCTGGCCAAAAAAAAATCATATTTTTGAAATTATTCTCAATATGATTTGAGAAATTACTTTCGGAGTTTACATTCGTGCCGGCTAAAAGCTTGTGTCAAAAGATGCAAATTGACTGTGACTCATATTGTGCCACTGAACGTTCAGTTTCATCAAATTACACACAAAGTTGATTAAATTACGACATGAAATATGCATCTCAACGAACACAACCCACACACATTTTCTCTCTCTCTCTCTCTCTCTGTCTCTCTCTTTTTTCTCTCTCTCTCTCTCTTTTCTCCCTTCCTTCCTTCTCTCTCTCTTTTTATTCTCTCTGCATATATATCATATATATATATATATATATATATATATATATATATATATATATATATATATATATATATATATATATATATATATACAGATATATATATATATATATATATATATATATATATATATATATATATATGTATATATATATTTATATATATATATATATATATATATATATATATATATATATATATATATATATGTATATGTATGAATATATATATATATATATATATATATATATATATATATATATATATGTGTGTGTGTGTGTGTGTGTGTGCGTGTGTATGTGGGTATATAATTTTTTTTCATCTCTCACTTTCTCTTTCTTTCTTTTATTCTTTATCTCTCCCTCTCTCCCTCTCTCTCTCTCTCTCTCTCTCTCTCTCTCTCTCTCTCTCTCTCTCTCTCTCTCTCTCTCTCTCTCTCTCTCTCTCTCTCTCTTTCTACCCACTCTGACATGCATGCAAGTATGTAAACCATACACATTCAGAAATGCTATCAACAACTGAAAATCATTTTTTTTCCATCCAGAAATGTATGCAAAATATGCAAACATAGATGCGTAATTACACGTATTACTGCAATTCTTCATAATTTAAAAATATAAATAACCATAATGAACCCGAATAATTGAATTGAAATTCTCATCTTTGGATGAAAATATTCATTATTAATTCAAAAGTACCGGAGATCCACACATTTCAGTGACTACAATCACCATCGCATCCCTTTCCATGCTTTTTCTGAAGATTATAAATGTAAATCAGTGACGCTTTCAATTATGAAATACATTAATTCAGCAGATCCAGTACAACACTTTGGCGTCTCATATTTTCAACTTTGTCTTCAAGAAAGGAACTTCACGACTGTCGTCACGGAAATTATCTCAGTCCGACTACGCATTTAATTGGAAAAGTTATTAACGAAAATGTTATCACAGATTTAATTCCGGCGAAAGCACTGCTGCCAACGCTAGAAGTTAACACCGATGAGGATTAAATCTAGCAGTGCCAACTGTAAGAAGAAAAAAAACAGTACAAGTAATCTCTATTAGTGGTGTGGGTTTGAGAAATTGTGGAAAATTGTAATTGAATGATAGTGTAGTTGTGTTCACGAAAGGAGGTGCTTCTGAGCTAGTTGCGGTAGCGCACGCTACTAGCGCACAGATCGCTTCTTCGTCTTCCGTGTTTACAAAGAATTTGCCAACTGAGTTGACAATTAGTTGAATAACTTTGTTTTACATCAACATCGAAAACTTGACTTGAAACTATTGTTTCCTTATGAAGGCAAAAGATGAAAGTTTGGGATCGTTTAGATGGGACACCACAAGGGCGATCTTATCACCCTATCAATGACTTGCCTTGGTAATTATTACGACCTACGTCCTACGCCAACCCGGGATCAGACTGTCATTTGATTGATGGATAATTCTGAATTTCATGGTTTTTAATATTGAATTTTGTTTTGTAGAGTGATGTCAAGCTTTAGATATTTTCTACAAAAAAATGTCCAATTATATTTTCTAATTTTTCCATTTCTCTCAAAAATATATATATTCGTATTTTTTCAATAACATCGAAACTTGATACAAAATCATTGTTTCCCAATTAAGGCTATGGATGAAAGGTAGGATCGTTTGGACTGGGCACCACAAGGGCAATCTTACCACCCCATTTTCTGAGAACTTTTCAATATTTTGTTGAGAATGTTTTTCGAATTCGTTGATTTCTTACAATTTCTGAACCCCTCTAGAATAAATCTTTGTTGACACTTCTGTTTTAATTCTGAAAACTGTCCAATGATTTTGAAGAAAATACAAACACGTTTTTGTTAGCATTGTAATATTTTTCACATTTTTCTTCTCTTTCAAAATTCGTTTCCTAAAGGATCCGCCCAACACACTCGTCATACCATTCATTTCATTCCTATATAATAATGTGAATCATAAAATAAATTGAAATATTGATATAATCCAAGTTGAGGCAACTTGAAACTATACTTCTAGAAGTTATTAAATGTCCCACTTCACGATTTGTTTCATTAGTTTGTTATGGAGTATATGGAATAAGATCACTGCATTCCCAACAGAATGATGTACCAACTGAACAATTTCATGGATACTAGGCAAACGCGAAATATGCGTTGTAAGATGAGCGAGATATCTGAATAAGGTATAATAACAGTCCTACATTAGCTACTTTATCGACTTTGGTATTCTACACACTTTGTCCTTCATTTCGTTGCTACTTTATCTTCTCTGGTATTCTACACACCTGGACAAATATTAATAATATTTAATGCTTGGGCAAATATCGAATCTAGGAAGCAGTGAATCTTGGCTCATTTCCATATATTTAATGTATAAAAACAGTTATTTGAATTTTTCTCTTTAAAACGGCTGGTTCGAATTTCTTACAAAATGATGATTATGTGTATTATTCATGTTCGAACACTCAGAGAAAATTTTATTTTTTTCTGAGAGGTTTCATTTTTTCAATTTTTCTCACCCAGCCTAATCTGATGAGGTTTTTAAAAACTTTGACATGATATTTCTCAAAATCGAATCGACCTATTCATTCCAAAAACTATACAGTTCTGAGTTGTAAAAGTTGGCCCCTACAAAAAAAAGTTTCATGTTGATCAGTCAAACCTTGCGACCTGTGCAGTGCCCACAAACGAACAAACAAAAAACAAACACAGACAAAGCCCTATAAGAGTGGGATGGAGACTTCGCTACGCTCATCTAATAATGGATAGTGATCCATGGATCACATCCGGGAAACATTAACAAAGCCCGCGTTGTAAACGTAAACTCGAAGTCTGTCCAATATTTGCTCAAATACATCAATACATATGTTCAGTGGTCGATCTTCTCCATCACCAATATTTGATCAGAAGATTCTGTTTGCCATCTGTTCTGTTGCCGGGGGAGATATTGATGACTGACCGAATAAAACAAAATCAACACTTGAGTTTTTCTAGAAGAGAATTAAATACAAAGCTCGTACATATATTCGTATATTCACTTCGAATAATTCATAAAATATCATCGTCTCCCAATAAGTATAATATAGTACAATCAGTACCACAAGGGTGATATTCAGTAACTCGATGAAATGGCACAACTATGATATAATATGAATAATATGATGAATAATGAATGTATATATATATATATATATATATATATATATATATATATATATATATATATAAATATATATATATATATATATATATATATATATATATATATATATATATATATATATATATATATATATATATATATATATATATATATATATATATATATATATATATATATATATATATATATATATACATATATATATACATATATATATGATTTTTAAACAGTTTTAAAAATCATACAATCATAATAACCTACTGGTGGTCAACCAGGAATCTATTGAAATCATATATATATATATATATATATATATATATATATATATATATATATATATATATATATATATATATATATATATGTGTGTGTATATATATATATATATATATATATATATATATATATATATATGTGTGTATATATATATATATATATATATATATATATTTATATGAATTCGAATGGGCCTAGCCACCCTCAGTAGATCAGTCAGTCGAGGCACCGCTTCAGAAAATCAAGTCACCGTTGGGCGTGGGTTCGAGTCTCGCATAAGAGTTTGTGTAATCGTCCTTTCACTTCATCACTTCATCGTTTCATTCTCACTTGCTCATTCTTACCCCCCGTATAACTTGGCTGTTGGTGGGGTCGTTAAGCATATATTTAATGTGTGTGCGTGTGTTATATATTTGATACTTGTATAGAATTCATTCAAAGCTTCATGCCATGTTTGTATTCAATTGGAAGACTAATTTGGGAATGGAAATGGGACATTAGTTACAAAATATTCATGTTGAGAAGTAGTGGGCTTTGAAAAGAAACTTGTGTAGAGCGAGTTGAATTGAATTGAATGTCTCATTCAATACTCTGCCATAGAATTGCTGTATTCAGTATTCAAAGATATTTTCTTTTAGAGGAGCTTTAGGCGTACACATTATCTCATGAATTCTCATATGTTTGTGTAATATATTACACGCAACTTTATTCTTAAACTTTGTGAACATAAAATAGACGTGAAAATAGAAGTGGAAAAAACTGCAGAATTCTACATTGAAGTGTATATGAACATAAGTTATTAAAACTAGGCAAACGCGTTATGTGTTGCCGCGTTGATGGATGAGCTACTTATATCAACTTATATCTTTGGATTGGTTATTAATATGTATACACATTGAGATCCAAACCATTATTTCACTGCCATCTTATTTGTCCTTATTAATTTATATGATAATAAAGAAGGCTTTGTTTTAATCGTTCACAATTAAGTGGTGGCACTTGTTGCTTGAATTTAATTGGTATCTTAATAGCTTTGAATGATTCACAAAAATTACATTATATATTTTTTTACATCAAAACGGCTCATCCGATTTGAGTGAAAGTTCGAAATAATGTGTATCGTTTTTATAATAAAATTCCCTGAGAATTTGAATTATCTCGGATGGAATATTTTTCACGAATCTTTTCTTCCGGGTTATTCTCGTGGGATTTTTGAAAACTTTGAAATGAGTTTTCTCAGAAGTGGTTCAACCGATCGCGCCTCAAAACTATACAATATCGAATTGGATAAGGATACTTGTGTGTGCCAAGTCTCAACTGATTTTGAATTTTTGTCTGACCTGTGAAGCGCGAACAAAAAAAAACAAAAAAAAACAGGCACTTTTTTCCGGGTATGGCGAAATTGAGTCTTCGCTTCGCTCATCCAATCAAATATCATGAAAAGTAGCAAATACACAGAAAATGTTGAATTATTGATGGTTACTATATTAAAAGAAAGTAAATGTATTGAATTTCAGGTAACCAAATCTGATTTATAGAGAGTGAAAGTAATTGATTTCGTGACAATTTTCAATTTTTCTGAAAAAAAAATACAGAAAGAACATTTCCTGTGAAGTTCCGAACGAACAATAAACAGTGCGAAAAATCACCGAATACCGTATTCATTATTGACTATTCTGAAATATTTTACGTATTTCAATCAATTATTATCATAAAATCTAGCACTGTTTTTTTCTTTGAATGAACCTACACTCGAAAGAAAGACGTCAAAAATTCATTCTTATCTTCTGTTCTCAAATCACCACTTCCAACAACGTTTCAATTCTTACTGCTGTCAAATATCGCCGTGTATCAGAATTGTTACTTGTGCCGTTTTGGCTTGATTCGTTTAATTTATTATTTCCATCCATGCCGTTCACGCCCTTTATAAAAACAGTTTTTCATTATCACATTCTTTTGATTGTACAACGTAATCATCTCTAAAACGTACACTCAAAGTTACATAAAGTGATCGACTAATCGACATTATAATGTACCCTGAGGAAAATGCACTGATACTACACACACTCTTAAAGCTTCCACACAATGTGCATACGAAGTTGACGTATAGTCTATAAAAGCATCATCGACAAAATGTAAGTAGATATTCAAATTATAGTTTGATTGTGAATTATTTTATATGAACTCGAGTGTACATTGCACTGCATTAGCTGGAACGTATTAATGAATGCGAATAGTATTTTCTGTTAGTTAAGTACAGTTACGCCCATTCGCGTGTGTATTGAATGAAATGAATACAATTTACTGTTTGAATATGTACCATTAGGTTGACTGTCATCTAATAATTAAATATAAACTGCCATATCTACTTTAAATATGTATTAATATCGGGAAGATAATTAATATTATCTACAATGACCTACCACGATTTATACCTTGTGATGAAGAAGATTCCTCTGTCAGTTTTCAGGAGGATGATCAATTTATTTTTACTCGAAAATTTGTGAAACTAATGAACCTTTCGTGAGTTTATCAAAAGATGTCAATATAAAAATCTTAAAGGGTATATGTAGATATTTCAATGTGTTATTTGAATGATGTATACCCGGTAATCAAAAAAATCGATGAATAATACTGATATATGAAGTCCCCACCAACAGACATGTCGAATGGGGGTACGGGTGATAATAAGAGATGGAGTGATTATAAGTGAAATGACATTCACAAAACCCACTCCTACAATGAGATGAATCTTGTCTCTTACATAAAATTCATATATTGATTAAAACTTGATTGTTCTGTATGTATGATTATATGTAATAATACATAATTCGACACAAAATGAGATTCACAAATTCGATGATTGAAAAATATGTTTTACTGAAGACGGCTCCTAATTATTCTTGGGATGATCATCTCGATCAAAATCACTCATTCCATCATATTTCTGTAAAATGAATCTTTGCCAATTCTGAAAACCTTCATAATAATCACATCATATTTGAATGGTTGTGTTAACAAATGAAAGTGAACAAAAAACACTGGAAAAAATTATATGTTTCCTGATAATTCCATCGTTTATATTATTAAATTAAAATTCAGATTTTCTTTTTTTTTATCATATTTCAACCTTCTTATATGTACTTGTGTCCACGTAAGAAGAAATTCCTCTACCAACAAAACAAAAACAATGAGAACACTTTCGAATTAGTGGAGTAACTAATTGCAGTTTCAAAAATGCAACGCTTTCGAAAGATGTAACTATGTTGGTGATAGTAAATCTCATCCTAAAAAATCTTTGTCTCTCAAAATATTATCCCAGCTGTACACATATGACGGGGATATTCGTGTTTTTCATCTTTGTAAAGACTACCTTCTTTCATGACTACAACTATACTCGCATATTTTCCTCATTATATTCTCCATCTTAGAAAATGTGGTGGTATAAAAAAGATAATAAAGATCGTAAATGTGTTATTCTTATGTGTTTTTTAATAATATATTTCCTTTATTACAGATTTAAAGAGATATATTTGTGAGGGTTGTGTTCACGAAAGATGTATGCGCGAACCTCCCGTGCGCTAGTGATGTTGTATAAGAAGGATGGTCGACCGAAACCTTCATGTCTAGTAGATACATGTCCAAAGAACTTGGGGTTGCCTAGATAACAGGCTGAGCATTTTCAGCCGAAGACAAATGCGTTTAAATGACGCCTTAAAACATTTTACAACAACGCACGAAAACGTCTTCCAAACACGCAACTCTTTAAATCCATGAACTGGAAGATTCAAAAAATATGGTGATATGTTTCACGCTGTCTTCGAACAATTCTACGGCAAAAGTTGCGTATACGCATCTGGGCTCTTATTCTAGAGATTTATTGAATGTTTGATGAGTGAGATTTAGAGAGGATTTCAATAATTTCACTGAAAATGACTGATTGGTATTACTGAAATTATTATTTCTGATTTTATATCATTCCACATTTCACTTGGAAATCTCACCACCCATTCGGTCCAAGTGATTTGTGAAGAATTGTGCATGGCACTCGAGATGGCTTTGAATCACTGCCACTAGGATAATCAACTAGGGAAGGCAGTGCATCATATTTGTTCACATTTTCTCGGGTTAATATAAATTATGGCTGGTTGCACAAGTTTGGAACATTGTTGCCCATCTATTTCTAGGATAGTTATAATCAAAGGTATACGATATAGCCATAATCCAAGATACCCCCCCAACTATTTTTTTAAGTCTCTTTTCAAATGAGTCTGTAAAAGCTGCTGTTCCCACTACTAGCTGGTATATTTTCATACATGAACTTACAATACCTCTTTCTAATTCATGAATATTGTTTTTATATATATTCTTTTCCGTATTGGAGATATTATATCACAAATGAATTTAAAAATGTCTCAAAGATCCTATCTTTCATTCACAGCCTTAATTGGGAAATAATGATTTTGTATCAAGTGTCGATGTTATTTAAAAAAAAAAAAAAAAAAGTGAATTAAAGTTTTGAGACGGTAATTTTACATGCTATAATATTATTGAGTTCTGACTTGACGTTAATTCAGTTCCTAATGCAGTGACTTAGCTGAATAAGTCACGAGGGGGTTGGTGGCAAAATTGTAATAAATTATATATAGAATGAGAATATTCGAAACATTTAAGAAAATTGATGGAAAAAAAGTAATGAACTTGAGATGAAAAGATGATGGAATTATTTTCAATATGTATTAAAATCAAATTGAATACAAAAATTTTCGGTTGAAAATAAGACGTTTAATTTAGCAGCTTCTACGCTAAACCGTAAAAAGTTCATCTCCTCCTTTATACAATTAATACATGTCAGGTTTAATTAAAACCCAATTAATTAAAATGTTTGGCATGTAAATAGTAGCTGACAAATATTCCAAACTCAATTCGAACTGTTCTCAATCGGAAACAAGAAAGAGGAGGCAGTGTCTCCACTGAAGTGGAATTTAGCACCACAGACGGGGTGCTTTCAACCGCCGCCCACAACGGTTCAAAATACTCGAATTGTAGCTTTTCTTCGCAAAGTGGCTTTCTTTTACTGAATATAAAATACGCACATGAGGTATAGGCATTCAAATGAAATATAAATAGACATTTTTTTCTCATACGACGTTGGAAATATTTCAAACGAATACGGTTGTATATTAAACATATATTTTCTTTCCGTTTGCATTGACTGTAGAATTTTATGAATTGAGTTATGGTGTGAGCCTAAAAATCATTCTGTTAAAAACTCACGCAAGAGATAGATAGATACTTGATTGATAAATACTGTTGGAATTACCATGAGAATGTTTTTACAATTTGGTGGATGAATCGTATCAACTGATTCTATCGATTTACTGTATTATATTATATTCCATTATACAAACAAACAGAAGCTTGTTTTATTCAAAAACATTGCAAATATTTGTATTATGAAATTTGATATATTTTACAAACATATTGAAAATATAAACATAATATGAACAGAAAATTGCTCGTGTTAAACGACCCCACCAACTGCTTGGTTATATGGAATCATGATAAACAGGAATAAAATGATATAAAGGTATAGTAGCTAGGTTAAAGTACGTTAATAAATGCATAACTCCGTTTCAATCTCCAAAAAAGTGTGGGCCTAAACTGCTTGATCATATGAATGATTTCTTGTGTGATAACAATTGCATCATTTTTGGGGTGATTATTGGGGTGATCCATTTCAGGGATTGCCTCGTGGTTACCCTGTAGAACAGTTCTACATGTACAATCTTGGGCTTATGGGTGAATAATTACTTCGGGTCAAGTTTTTTATGTTGATGGAAGGAATCTGTTCAAAAAGAATCATCTTTTATCTGGACCATCCACAGGGATGAGTCGGTTATTTTGTCTCATCTGTTTCTTGTGTATCAGTTTATCACAATTGAAAAAGGTATCCGTTATTTTAGATATTGTGAATGTGCTTTCTACTTTTTTAAAGTTGTTTCCGTTAGAAAATTCAGATTAAAATTTAATTTTCAAATGATTTGATAATTGTGTGAGATATGATACATGTTGGTATAAAAAAACACCAATCCTTTCCTGAAATAAAGCACTGTAGGATTATAGTGAAATTGTACTTATTGAATGAAAGCAAACAAATAATGACGGTTAGATGCATTAATTGACGTAGAATGACGATGACGAGACCGGGGTTCTAATCCCGCTAGGGTGGGCCATGCCAACAGAGGTTTCTAGTTTTCCTTATCCGTTGAAAAGAATACTGAGGTGGTAAGACGCAACGACCGTCTCTCTCAATATATCCAAAACACCTAATAAACTAAAATCATTTGATCTCATTTCCCTCCATATCGTTCATCTGAAACCGACGCCCATGTATCTTGGTTATCATCAGAGTGCGTCGTTAAACACCAATGAAATGAGTCGATAAAATGAACCAGTTGACGCCGGTAGAAGTCAAGTGATTTTGTTCAAAGAAAGTTTGAGGCTTTATTCACAAGCTAAAAAAGTGATCAAATTATGGAGACATTTTTTATTTCAAACTGTTAAATAATTAGGTGATGTTTTATTCGGTGAATAATCACTCCTCACGAATATGGATTCATGAATATGGATGAATTCTTCAGAATGTGAATTATTTTTGGTAATTCGAGTCATTTAACACAAAATGTGATTTTTTTAATGAAAATATTGATTACAACATATATATATATATATATATATATATATATATATATATATATATATATATATTCAAGACAGAGTCTTGAATAAAGAAATATATATATATATATATATATATATATATATATATATATATTTCTTTATTCAAGACTCTGTCTTACATTATAAGATTGCAAAAACACAGAATAAGAATCAAATAATTGAAATATGAAGAAAATTATCGATAATAACATTTTAGAGAATAACAAAATGAATATAATTTGACTAGAAACAAAATATAAGTTGATTAAATCTAAGAATGGTGGTGATCGCAATGAAATGTTGATAATGAAAATTTTGAAATAAACGGAAATCAGTAAATCAATGTAGCTCATGATGTTTGAATAACAAAATGCAGACAAAAGAAATAACGAAGTCATACAAAAAATTTTAAAAAAGGAAAAAATGAAAAATAGTATGCAACCGTCTTTTCAATTTTCTATTCAATTCGAAGAATCATCTGAAACTTCAAATTTTTTCATCATTCGTTATCATTTTACATTCTACATTATCATTTTCTCATAATCTTTTGTTTATTCAATTGGAGGTTATTGTTTCTTCGATTTTATTTAATTTCATTCTATTTTATTTTTGATTCAATACAAAGTGAATGAAATCAATCCAACTCGTCACATCGTCTGCTTCCCTCCTGGTAATAAAGGAGAATAAGTACTGTGTTTTTATCTAACTACATAAAAATGAAGTGAAAGTATCTTTGGTGTACAACGTATAGGCAACCCGCTCAACCATTCAATGCTATTAATTAATAGGTCATAAACTACAATCATGATCAAGGCGTTGCCACCAATTGCCAAGTTCAATTATATATCATTTATTATCAAACGGAGTTGTTTTTTCCTCTAAACAGCCGAATTGATCAGATGAATTATCCTCGAAAATAATGCTACGCCTATTATTTCAGTAATTTTTTGTACTATTTTGTATGTGTGTATGAATATACATGTATAAATATATATATATATTTTTTTTCTCTTCTTTTTTTTAATTATATTGGATTTAACGACGCACTATACTGATGACTTCGATCTATTGGCATCGGTAAATGATATATGAGATGAAGGGATGATGATATGTAAGGTTATTTTTCTTCAAGGTGTTTTTGAATGGTGGGAAAGAGTCGGTCGTCACCTGCTGTTAAGGAACCATCCCAGTACTGACCTGAACGACAGAGGTATGAAAAATCCCTGTCAGGTTGGTCGACCATGGCGGGAATCGAGCTCCGGTCACTCGTCACAGTGTAAAAAAAAATATATATATATATATATATATATATATATATATATATATATATATATATATATATATATATAGAGAGAGAGAGAGAGAGAGTCAAAATTTTATATATAGATATATATAGATATATATATATATATATATATATATATATATATATATATATATATATATAGAGTCAAAATTTAGAGTCAAAATTTGTTCCACGGAAGGGCAATTTTCCACTAACTTCATTTCCCCCAACCTCCGCCCTCGAAAATGTATAACTTAATCAAATTCATTATGTGATCATAAATCATGTCCAAGTTATTCAGCTTCAGTATCGATCGATTGCTTGTGTTTGAGTACGCTCAGTGTCTATGTCATCAAAGTATAAATTACAAATTACATCTTCACGACAAACGAAGATATTCTCGTTCATTTGTGTATTCAAACAGTGAATTTTCTTAAATAAATCAGTCTTCCATATCAGTGAACTATATCTTCAGTCGAGTACCATACTCCAATTCGGATCATGCATCTATACAAGTGACTTGTAACCAAGATGAAGGTTCCGAGCGACCTCTATGTGGATACAAGTATATATATATATATATATATATATATATATATATATATATATATATATATATATATATATATTCCTCAATAATGCAGATACAGGATGTTGCCCTGCTCCACTTCGAAAATTCTATCGATAAAATGTTTCATTCACTTTAAAATAATGTCTTGAAAGAATATGAAACGCAACCACTATAAACTGAATATAAAACGGTCCAACTTTGCTCTCAGCATAATATACCGGTTAAGTGTTTCTGTTAGGTCTTGGTAATAACTCGGTTCCATCCGAGAGTTGATGATATTCAAATATGATTGTTCTTAGGTCATGCGACTCGGTTCATTATTATGCAAACACGATATTGGATGTCGTATGCTGGAGGTGCGATCGTTCCCTTACGGTTCAAGTGGAAAATGTATAAGAATTTATGTAAGCCGAAGCACTAAAATCTTGTTCACTGGAAATATTCCCAAGACGAAGTTATCTACTTGGATACATAAATTGAATTGTGAATTTTGAGTACACGTTGTCAGATGAGGTTCGTGTTGTAATGAACTGTATAGTTTTTTTGTATTGGGTACATTTTGAATTATCTTCATCCAAACTATAGGTTTGATGAAAATTAGATGAAGTCACGAATGTGTATATCCATTTTAAGTGAATAATTCGAATTGTTTGTTCTTTAGCTACCGGTACTTGATTTGATTTAGGAGATTTTGAAAAGTCTTGCAGTGGAAAAAGTATTTTAATCCAAGCAAAATGCGTGCAATGTTATCTATCACCACCCATCGTTTCTGTAGTCGGCAAATGAAACGAAATAAAAACCGCGGATGAAATGAAATAACTGATCATGAATGTATATGAAAAATTAGGATATTTATAATATCGGAATGAATTGAAGTGGAAATGCTTGATATTATTTCAATAATCAGATGAAATGACTCGACTGATTATGATCTCAAATTGAACAATAAAAACTTCATCGAATGGGGTAAATGAGTATATAGGCCGACTATTGACATAGATTACCTTCGAAATCTCCTATCATTTTGGAAAACTTGTATTTATTTATATTTTTGAAGGTTTCACCTTCGAAGTCTCCTATTATTTTGGAAAACTTGAATTTATTTATATTTTTGATGGTTTTATCTTCGAAATCTCCGATCAGTTTGGAAAAATTGTAATAATTTATATCTTTGGATGTTTCAAAAAGCCAGACTTGTACAGTAAATATAATATGAGAGAAGTATAATTTCTCCTTTTCATCAAATCGAGATTTTTTGTTAATAATATATGATCCATTGTTTCAGAAATGAGGATCCACCCAGTATCAAATACTGAACTAAATCTGATGACACATTCGAGTAGAAAACCCGAAGAAAAGCCAGTATAATATATTCCATGCATCACAGACTGTCGGAGAAATATCACATCAGTGGTGAGTACTGTAGGCATGTTGTTGATTCAACGGTTGCCACACGTGGTCTAATTCCGAAACTTGTATGCACTTATCTAAGCACTCACAGAATTACGAAGAAGATATTACCGAGAGAAATAGTCAACTCGGTGATAAAAGATTCGATTCGAATTTCACAACATCACTTATATTTCATACAATAAGTCACACAACCACGCTGTCGACTGCTATCACATGCAGTTTCAACGTATTACTTTATTGCTACTCAAGCTAGTTTGTGTTTGTTTTGCTGTACTATTATTGTATATAATTGAATTAGTTATCATTGATAACATAATGGAAGCTCATTTTGACAAAAATTATGAAATGTCATCTTTTATTTTGGAATATATATATATATATATATATATATATATATATATATATATATATATATATATATATATATATATATATATATATTTATATATATATATATATATATATATATATATATATATATATATATATTTATATATATATATATATATATATATATATATATATATGTATATATATATATATATATATATATATATATATATATATATATGTATATATTTATATATATATATATATATATATATATATATATATATATATATATATATATATATAATGATCACTTTTGAACGTTATCAGATTTCAGAATTATGATGATGAGAGAAACAAATATTTTAACGAAACGTTTTGAATACTATAAGTAAGAACTATTGCCTTCATATTGCATAATTTTCACAGGTAAATGGCTGAAGAAACACATTCTGAGCTGTAAACCTGTGGAAATGTTAGAATTAAAGGCTAGTAATTTCGTTCGACGTCAATTTCAAGGTATCAAAGAGGTCTTTGTTCCTTTTGCATTAGAATTTTGATATCTGAGACTGTTCAGAATATTTCATAAAAAATCTGATATTCCTTTAAATCGACTCTTGACTCGGTTGAGTTTCTTCATATGGTTATTAATCTAGATTTCATCTCAAATGATCTGTTCGGTGATATTTAATTGGAGATTTTGGTACAGAAATCCGTTTGGATAACATTAGAGAGATTAAAAATCGAGTAAAGATCAACTCTTTGCCGCAGAATTCGCATTTAAAGGCAATTAACTGCGACTCTTTGGCCGAGATTTCGGGTCGGCTGCGTTTCGGAATGAATCTCTCCGCTTTCTTAAAGTTTTTATGTTTGTTTGGGGACTTGGATTCCGGGATAGAAATTTATCTTCATGAGACCAAACAATCTAAACCGAATAACTTCAATAAGAAGACCAAAAAAAAAAAAATCCAACTGTTACTACTTTCTTTTTTTTTTCATCCATTCTGCGAGTTTTCTTTGAGAAGAAGAATGAGATTGCATACTTACAATCTATGGATTTAATTCAATCACTTCATAGTTTTTTCAATACTTGAATCAAATAAAAACTCGAAATGTACATCTCTTACTCATTTATTTAATTATATTAGTTCACATTTATTAATTAATCATGTTCATTTGTTCATACAACCAGATTGTTACATTTTCTGACAGCTGTCTGATCAGAAACAGGAGAAAAATCATATTTGTATAAATACACATCCTCCAAATTAAAAAAAGTGCAGTAATCAATAAGTGTATCAAGTTTAGAATGCAGACAAGTGAACCATGCTGTAACTGAACGATGGTAAAATTACTTTGATCAAATTTTTTCATCCATTTCATTATTTTTTCACGGAGATTATTACATTTCATCTGTTAATAATACAATTGAAAACATCAGGATCAATGTGAAATATATGGAAAGACAACTTGTTAAAACTTAAAAAATTGAATATACCAGCCAAGTAGGTGTGTTATTTTCTATTAATACTCGACAACACATACACTTGCGGTCACATGAAGTGGCCGATCAAGTCGAAATAAACACACCCAGAATACAATCACTGATATCGCAGCGACATAATTAAACAAATGTAACAATGTAACAATGTTTAATCGCAGTACACGAAGGGTCTGTAAATATTGACAGTCAAATATATTTGCGTTGTTATTTTGAATAGAAGTTCAATCCCGTAAAGAGCTGACATATGATCACGATTATGAACCTGTCCACTATATCCAAGTAACAAATTATATATCATGATATATAGCGATCAGAAACGATCAAGAACGATCAAGAACGATCAAGAACGATCAAGAACATCTCTGACAAATGATATAATGAAATGAGTTCGTCAAAGATCCAAATACCAAGCGAAGAAACATCAAGAAAAATTCGTTTAATCCATATATTTGAATATGATTCAACATCGATAACAACAAATTACGATCACTGCATTTCACCGTTCAATTCCTCAAGCGATCGATCGATTGATTCAATTGAATGATCGATCAATCGCAAGCACTTTCATTAAAACATGAAGTACACGAACTGAAAAATCATTCATTTTCATCCCGCTGCAACCTTACGCTGACCTGACTTAATCTGTTGACCATTCCTTTTCTTTCTCAACCTAACTGACCTCCTTAATAACACCCCCCCTTCCCCCCTCCCCTCCCCCTTCTCCATCCAGCAACTTCTACTCATTAAGCGCCCCATTGTACCCTTCGACGATACGATAGAAGTAGACTGTTTACGCTCAACTATTTTCTATCGTTTTCATTGCCAGGCATGGACTGTACGGCGGCGTCAGTATCTCCATTAGGAGGTGGGTGGGGGGTGGGTGAGGGGCGGGGGTGGGGGTCTGTAGGCGTCCAGATCGTAATGCTAAATACTCGGGCAATAAAAACAGCGTACAACTCGCTATTGGCAAGAATAACAATGGAGTTACTTCCAAAATGAAAGCTAAATATGACTGGTAAAGTGAAGTTAATACAACAAGGCTCAGCTATTCGATGAAGGAGAGAGGGTAGGGGGAGGGGGCTGGAAGGGTGGGGTGAGAAAATTGTTGTAGGAAATACGAAAAGCAATTTCTTAAGAGCTGAACATGGTTTACATTCCAAAATTGCTATTATTTATCTTCGTTTGGGTGAGAAATTTTGTAGTGTGACTGTATATACTGACGACTCGATGCTATACCATTACTTTCTCTCGACTTTAACACTTCTTATGAATTGAGTTATTAATTGTTTAGCATTCTACAATAGTTAGTAGTTTGTCATCGTTAAGAAGATAAATAACCCAATTCGAAATTAAAATACATTACAATTATACATACTATCTATTGAATAATTATCCAAAGTTCTGGATTTGTGGAAAATTTTCAACTCTGACAGTATTATAAATTGAATGTCATATGATATATCTACTCACAAATATACCCTAGCCATCACTTTAGATATTCTTCACCGTAATTCAAATTTGACACCAAATGAAATCTACATCATTTATATTTTGATACTAATTTTTCTATAGACATACGTGGAGTACGTTTCTGCGTTAACTGCTAGTTTTAATCGTGGATTATAGCTATGGATACGTAACGTATGCTAATTCTTAATACAGACTCTCTCCAGAGCTAAGATACTTGAAGATGAACTGTTAGATCTGTCAGTTCTGCGCAGTGAATAAATTTCGAATTATATTATGAATTAGATTATTATTTTTCTTTAAGTTTAATTGATTGATTAGTGTACTGTTTTTTCCCATTTATACGAGATATCTTTGGCATATAATACTTGGATGTGGAGAGAAGAAATCATGAACAAAAAATTTACGTGTGAACATATATTTGCTCATTCATTTTGTTGCATGAAAATACTATGAAGTTTATAATTTTAAATTTACATTAAATGCGAACGAAATACATGAAAAGTGGTGTAATTTATACTGCTCAGCAGCAAATTTTCTGTTTTTAATATTTATAAGTGGGTTTCACAACTTTGGAACGATGTTGTCCATTTTTTTTTTTTTTTGGATTCACAGATTTTGAGTACAAATGATAAAACAAAGCACTCTGCCTCTGAATATCCTACGAAGCCTCTGATGAGACTTGTCTGTAGGCACGTATTAACATACTACACACAGTTAACATAATGTTACTGCATGTGTCATTGTACCACATATTACACAAACTCAAACATATTGAATATATTACCGGTAATTTGCATTGTAACATGATAATGAAATAAAAATAAAAAAGCTCATTCTGAACAAACAAAACAAAATTGCTTTACTTGTTTATTTTTTAAATGAGAACAAAATCTATTGATTACTACAAAAATATCGGTACAATAGCTATACTTCAAATTTTAATACATAATATCGATAATTTTTCTTAAGGATACAAATTAATTTTTGATAGATCGACCACTTCTTATGATCGCAAGAGTACACATTCTGTTTCGTCAATGAAATTAAATTACAATTTCAGTGTTGACCAAGTTTTGAAAACTTCAATGCACGTAATAATGTTTTTGATCACCATGGCAATGAATTTTATTTCTCTAATCCCAGACTTGACGCTAATTCTCGAATAAATACGTGAGAACAGTCGGCCCATATTTCTGCCACTTTAAATCAGTTGGAATTAGAGAACATTTTATCATTGTACAATGAATTTGCACGTTTACTTGAGCAATCAGATTTCGGGTTTCTTTCATTCTGTGGAATCACACAGAAACCATTCATACAATTAATTCAGCATTTCACATTTTTTAGACGCGAGTGGCGACTCGACCGGTAGCTAAAATCTCGATTAAGAGTTTGTAAAAATCTCGATTTGAAAAAAAAAATCCTTGATTTCTCAAAAGTGAAATCGATAGTTTCAGACGAAGGCATCTAGCACAACGTTGAAGTGATGTTTTTCGATCATGGAAGATCAATATCCAAAATCTTATCGGGCCAAATGATGATCGGTACGCTAGAACTTGAATTAGAGGGATGCGAGATCGAATCTCGAAAAATGTAAAAAATCGAACAAAAATAGCCCGGTCGCGGGGACTTGCCGCACGCGAGTGGTGACTCGGCCGGTAGCTGAAATCTCGGTTGCCGCAAAAAAAATTGTAAAAATCTTGATTTGAAGAAGAAAAAAATTCTTGATTTCTCAAAAGTGAAATCGATAGTTTTAGACGAAGGCATGTAGCACAACGTTGAAGTGATGTTTTTCGATCATGGGAGATCAATATCCAAGATCTTATCGGGCCAAATGATGATCGGTCCGCTAGAACTTGAATTAGAGGGATGCGAGATCGAATCTCGAAAAATGTAAAAATCGAAAAAAATAGCCCGGTCGCGGGGACTTGGCGGACGCGAGTGGTGACTCGCGCGGTAGCTGAAATCTCGATTGCCGCAAAAAAAATTGTAAAAATCTTGATTTGAAGAAGAAAAAAATCTCGATTTCTCAAAAGTGAAATAGATAGTTTCAGACGAAGGCATGTAGCACAACGTTGAAGTGATGTTTTTCGATCATGGGAGATCAATATCTAAAATCTCGTCGGGCCAAATGATGATCGATCCGCTGGAACTTGAATTAGAGGGATGCGAGATCGAATCTCGGAAAATGTAAAAATCGAACAAAAATAGCCCGGTCGCGGGGACTTGCGCGACGCGAGTGGCGACTCGGCCTGTAGCTAAAATCTCGATTGCCGCAAAAAAGTTTGTAAAAATTTTGATTTGTAGAAAAAACAAATTCTTGATTTCTCAAAAGTGAAATCGATAGTTTCAGACGGAGGCATGTAGCACAACGATGAAGTGATGTTTTTTGATCATGGGACATCAATATCCAAAATCTCATAGAACAAAATGATGATCGGTCCGCTAGAACTTGAATTAGAGGGATGCGAGATCGAATCTCGAAAAATGTAAAAATCAAACAAAAATAGCCCGGTCGCGGGGACTTGGCGGACGCGAGTGGTGACTCGGCCGGTAGCTGAAATCTCGATTGCCGCAAAAAAAAATTGTAAAAATCTTGATTTGAAGAAGAAAAAAATTCTTGATTTCTCAAAAGTGAAATCGATAGTTTTAGACGAAGGCATGTAGCACAACGTTGAAGTGATGTTTTTCGATCATGAGAGATCAATATCTAAAATCTCATCGGTCCAAATGATTATCGGTCTCCTGGAACTCGAATTATTTACAATGGTCAATTATTCTGTGAACATTATGATAGCCATGGTATGTCTTTAATGAATATACATATCTAGCACATTCCAAAAAATTATCTTGAAAGTAGTTCGAATTAATTCAAATTAGTTGTTGAAAATATATTGATGAACACATATGATATATTCAGATAATTTATACATTTTGTTTCTATATTGTCACTTTTGAAAAGCGTCCAAATCAAAATGTGATAATTTTATTTCAAATAGGTCAGTAGAACATGTATGTTCTGAAATTTGTACAGTATCATAATATTCCAATACAATTTTTATAGAGTAGTTTGCGATAGTTCGAGTGTTTATTGTATCATGATTTATGGAATCATATTATCGAATCAGAATGAAATACAAGGCTTCTATTGATTCGTTAGTATGTTCGTCAATAAGGCGGAAACATAATGGTAAATATGGAAACACCTACGTTTGAAATGAATGTGAAAATTGTCGGTGCAAGCTGACATCTAATGAATATCAATCCCGAAATGATACAATTAATAAATGCATAAGTGCATGTATTTTATTTCAAACGATCCTAATTTTCATCCATGGCCTTAATTGGGGAACAATGATTCTGTATCAAGTTTCGATGTTATTAAAAAAAAAAAGTATTTTATTCAATGAAAAAAAATACGCCTCACATTTTGCCTCCCTGATGTTTTATATTTCAATACAATCAGATTTATTTAAGACCAAATACCCAAATGAGTGAAAAAAAAATTAATTAATTAATTTCGTATATTGATCAGAATTAAGAATATAATTTTTAAAGCAGATATATGAGCACATATAAACACAAATCACAATGAAGAAAAACAATCCTTTTCCTCGATTCAGTTTTGTGAATCACAATATCCTACTCGAATATACTCTCTTCCAATCTCTTTTCCTCTTCTTCACTTTCTCTGCTAATCATAACCATAATTTTATGATCAATTTTGAATGCTGGATCTTTGTTTCAACTGATGATCATTTAACATTCCAGTGGCTCATCTACACACTTAATTAAACTAAATTAAATTCCTTCCAAACTTCAAAAGGATTATGTAACCAACATTATCCAGTAATTGAGTTACCTCATCATACACGTGCTAATGCTCTCTCAATTTTGATCCCGGATAATTCACCTCAACAAATGAGCTTGAGCCTCTTCAAGTCAGCCCACAATTAGTCAACCACAATAGGTTTGTATCTATTGATAAGTTTGAGATGATGGTTAAAATTCATCAGATTTGACAAAATAATGTGTAATTGTGAGGATATCAAAATCTAATTGAATAACATTGCCAATTCGGTAATAAATAATTATATCACACTGAGGCTGAAAACAATTACCAGACTATTTGACTGTATGTTCAAATCTTAGTATGATTTTAATTTAAAGCTTCATTATTAATTCAATTGTTTGTTAAGATGAATAAAATTCGTTTCTCGGTTTATAAACTTCTTTCTTTTCTTTTCTTCTTAGGTTTCTATCATGAATTCACTTCTGAGAAATAATAAAACAGGTGGTTTAAGCTTTAATATTTCCATTTCTACTGTATGAAATAAAGTGAAGTCTTTAAATGAAAACCGTATACAGTTACATCATTAGACTCGAGTCAAAATCGTTCATTTTCATGGGGGGGGGGTTATTAGTTGTTCTCCATATTTCGTTTCATTCCAGCAACAGTTTTCAATTAATACACACATATAAGCAATAGCAAACTATAACATTAAATATGTCCCTGCGAGAGTATTTATTCAGAATTGAACATCGACAATCTGTTGGATATAGGCTAACAGTAGATACAAATCTATGATGAATTTATTATGTCAATGATAAATAAAAAGAAATCTAGTAGAATCGTGTATCCTATTACGTATCATGAAATCTAGGATAATTGAATCAATAAAGCTTATTATTGATATCACACGATGCGTATGATGAAGAATACATTTTTGAAACAAATACCTAATTGAATTAATATTAAATTAATATTAATAGATCAATTGAATGAATCAAATTGATACTCAATAGCCTAGATTGAATACTTGAATTAAATTAAATTGAATTAAGATACTCAAATTATTGAATTGAATTGAATGAATAAATTAAATTATTACTTGAAGAGCATCGAAAATTATTCAAACATATTGAGTAAAAGCATATATTCAAAAGATTCATCTTCTCTTCCCTTCATTCACCCACCCACTCTCTGATGTTCATTATATTATATCAATAAATACCCATCTATCATACATGCTATTGAAATTCTGCTTTCTTCAAATTCATCTTTGATCTATTTGCCATTTTTTTCTAATCCTACTCTTTCATCATATATCGTAAAGGTTCTCCAAATCATGCTTAAAAGGGAGTGATTTTCGAAGAGAAAATTTGAAAAGATTTCTTTTTTGATAATTAAAATTCGTGAAGTGTGGAAAGAGGTATTCTCATATTAAGATAACTCTGGATATATTACATTTCGAAGAAGATCATACATACAGATGGTTCTGTACTTTCATCTATAATATATTACCTAATGTCATATTACTTTATGAAGAAAATCCCCCTCATCCCGAAATACTTACCTATACAAAATATGTTGTTAGGACATTTCATCAATTTATTATAAGACTATATTTCAGATATAATCAACAGATAATTTCAAAAGTTTTGATTACTTTTGCGTATAATACACAAGATTTCATAATCAACATTCGAGTATAATTTATATTTTCTGATTGGATTTTGTCTCCGCTTCTTTGATACGAAGTCTGATCAATCATCATGCAGCAATAAAGTTGTGAAAGTTGAAAGTAATTTCAGATAAAATCGAGTGTTTTAATTATATCGCAATATTCATATTGAACATATTACTCAAAACTTTGAATAACTACCAGTTGATCTTGTAATCAGTGTAGCGGAATCTTGTTACCATGTAACCGTGTGGCAATATCAACCATGTTTGCCAGTCGATATTCAAAATATCGATTTGATATGATCGATCGATTGTGGTTCAGCATCGATAGTTCGATAGATCGATAGATCGATATGTACTCACAGTTTGAATAACTATCCAATGTAAGAGAATGACGGGAATTTTTGGCACGCAATTGGTCAATAGTCTCCCTAATGAAAAATTCAAAATGCTTACAATTGTAAGCATTTTACATCATACTTCTGCTTGATTTTCCAACTCATTTTCTGATTTGACTTCTCTTCAAATGGTAATAAATTCGTACTTAGAAGCATCGTCAAAATCTATTATCAATAATTTCGAGTCGGTTATCGAATCTTATTCGAAATATTATTCGAAAAACTTATTGTTGGGTTTAGTTATACCATCTATATATTTTAATCAGTTGCCACCGAATCTTAATAGTTTATCTACCCATCAAGAGTTAAAGAGAGTACTACGAACTTGGCTTATCGATAGGTGATTATATTTTTCTTTTCCGAATTTTCTCGAATTGAGTTATTTTGTTCATATATTTTTGTAGTAATCAATGGATTGTTTTATTTGAAAATTTGAAACAAGTAGAGACATTTCGTATTGTTTGCTTAGAATAAACCTTCTTATTTTCATTTCAGTATTATGTTACAATTTGAATTACGGGTGATATGTTTAATATGTTCAAGTTTGTGTGATATGTGGTACAATGACACATGCACTTACATCATTTTCACTCTATATGTAGTATATTGATACTTGCCTACAGACAAGTCTCATCAGAGGCTTTGTAGGATATTTAGTAGCAGAGTTATTTGTTTATAATTTGTACTCAAAATGTGTGAATACATTTTTTAAAAATGGTCGATAATTGTGAGTTGGATAATCGATATGAATTAAAAGATAATCGACCATAAAAACCGCAAACTTATAGTACCAACACACTGATAAAACATGAGAACATATTTAATTCATTGATAAGTTGGTAAAACGTGAAACTTTATGTTACACTCTCACTGGCTTAGATGAGCAGAGAAGAAGGCTTTGTCTTAGTCGCGTATTTCCTGTTATTAAAGGCGTGTAGAATGAGCTACCCGCGCTTTTCACTGGTTCTCTTTCTCGTTTGAACCAATTCAAAATAGCATGTGACTGTTCTGTGAAGAACATCATAACAATCAAATGTATTTTGTATGCTCCAAGGTGTGTAGAGTTTTCGATTATATCATGAGTCTATAAAGTAGCAAAGATAGAACTACTTGAACGACTCCAATTATACCTTATTCAGATATCTCGCTCATCTTACAACGCATGTGGTGCGTTTTCCTATAGTATAACTTTTTATTATGATAAACTTTACATCTGCTGTTAATGGAAAGAAGTGATCATTGCCCAAGATACTTAGTTCAAAGTAGAAGATATCAAAATTCGTGTCTTTTGTTCACTCTTGATACCAATGCTGATAATGTCCGGATATATATCACAGAAACGGTTTTCACTCATAATGTGTTCCGGACTTTTTGAAACTAAAATCATGGTCACAGACAGTGCAGTCCTGGTGTTGAAGCTAATTTGTTTTGAATAATTAAAATGGAGTGGTAAGATAGCCCTTGTGGTGCCCCGTCCAAACGATCCTACTTTTCATCCATAGCCTTAATTGGGGAACAATGATTCTCTATCAAGTTTCAATATTATTGAAAAAAAAAGGATGTCAATTAGTTCCCTGTATGAGATTTGTTGAAGAAATGATGATGTTTATATATACATGCTGTTTCAAATGTGCCCTATCCGGGCAATGAACCTGCGTCCGGCGCGCGTAGCGAACCTCGCAAGCCTACCAGATCATGGAATTACGTTGCCGGAATAAGCTTTTCTTCAATAATGAATTGATGCTAAATAATCCGGCTTAGCAAGACTTGGGAAGTTATCTTTCTTAGTACTTTATACGATTCACGGAGAACCATGTAAACTGTTCAATATAGGAAATCGTACAAATTACTTTTCGAATAGAAATGTCGGAATTGACCATGTTTTAGTGAAATATTTCCACCTCTAAAAACCAATAGGCTTGAAGTTTCAAGTTTTCAGTGGTGGAGACGATATTATTCCAGATGGCATGATTCAATTGATGAGTTCGCAGAAGACATTATACAGTTGGACTGAATTGAAGTGCTACATCGGTTTTACTAACTTTGATTGTCAAATAAGAAGATTATAACTCATCATATATAAAATAATAACTCAATATGACATCATTATTATAATTTAATGGACACCATTTTGACACAATAATTCAAACCATTGTGCTGGAAACAAATATGGAGCGGGCGTGGGTTCGAGTCCCTCATAAAACATAGATTTGTGTGATCATAATTTATCTATCACCCACTCATTCTTAACCCCAAATAATCCAACCGTGGTGGGGTCGTCAATAAAACAATAATCATCTTATTACAGATAACTTGATAAATAATTAGCCATAACTAATTTTAAAGTCAAAAAACGTCAAAATGTACGTTCAAGAATGCATAAAAGTCGATTCAATGAAATATCAGTTATTTTTGGTTATGACTTTCGAGCGATGTGAGATATCAGAATTTCAATTCAGAGTAAACACATACATTTTAATACCTTAAAGGTGGTATAAAATATAACTATATAACTCATGTCGCGTTATTGTCAAGTGTATACAGCTAGAAAATTTGTTTTCACAGCTGATATAAGCTCGACAATATTGCGATATGAGTTGAATAATTATAACTTAACACATCTTGAAGGCATTACATTTTTTTTTTCTTTTTACTAACATCAAAACTTGATACAAAATCATTGTTCCCCAATCAAGACTTAAAAATAGCTGTGTTTCCTCATTATCATAATTTTGATATTTCATACCGTTCAAAAGTTATCACCAAAGACCTGAAATTCCGCTAAGGCACGATATTACCAAGTCCAGTTAGCCTTTATCTGACAGTCTAAACTTGTCATCACCATGGTTACCTGTGGTATTTGTTTTCACCAACTCTCAGATAAATACTAACTGGCCGTGGTAATACCGGGCGTAAATCGACTTTCATAGACTCTTAATTGCACTCGATTGGAGTAGTCGATTGAATCGCTGCTGCATGTGGTCGATGTCTCCACAGAGCGGTGTGCAGCTGTCACAGTTATCGCGGTGATTCATTATTGTTCTGTGTACACAATCGTGATTAATATTATTGACACTAAGAGTTCATTAACTGTGCCCTGCGTTGTACTGAATCATTACCTACTCTACAGCCGAGTTATTGCTTTATTTCTCATTCGATATTCCAATTTATTATCACGAATATGTTTTAGTTTCATTGATTTGTGAGGTTAGAGTGTTATAATATATAGCCGTGTTTGTTGGATGTGCTATTGACTGCATTAAAAGTGGAACAAACAAAAGCTATGAACACAGATCTTCGGGAAATTAATCAACGTTTTCAATAAGTGCACAAGTAGGAAAGGATTTCGTAATTTGAAGTTTAGTGGCTCTGACTGCAGTAGTATTGTTTACGAGTTTAGGTATACACGAGTACTAAAACTACACCTTATCCATATAGTGGGTGAAGTTATATGAAGAAAGAAAGAAAGAAAAAAGAAAGAAAGAAAAAAAGAAAGAAAGAAAGAAAGAAAGAAAGAAAGAAAGAAAGAAAGAAAGAAAGAAAGAAAGAAAGAAAGAAAGAAAGAAAGAAAGAAAGAAAGAAAGAAAGAAAGAAAGAAAGAAAGAAAGAAAGAAAGAAAGAAAGAAAGAAAGAAAGAAAGAAAGACAGAAAGAAAGAAAGAAAGAAAGAAAGAAAGAAAGAAAGAAAGAAATACAGAAAGACAGACTGACTGACAGGAAGACAGACAGATAGAAAGATAGAAAGGAAGAAAAAAAGAGAGTAAGGAATTAAGGAAGAAAGAAAAAAGGAAAAAAGGAACAAACAAACAGAGGAAAGCGGAAACAGATAATCAATCAAACAAACAAACAACAAAGGAAGAAAGGAAGAAAGAAAGAAAGAAAGGAAGAAAGAAGGAATGACATGTGTCATTTGAATCATAGGATGTACAGAACTTTTAATATTTCGTTCATATTTTCCACCCCATGAATGAATTTACGACTCCCCAAGGAAATATTGAAGTGTTGCCATTACCCTCTTCCTTGCTGATGGTGTCGACTGAACTTGCACCTCGGTTCACGGTACTGGATGCACTTTCCATGATTAATATTCATATCTTCAGAAACAATTCTGCAAATGTGTTTTGAACATTGCTAAGAAGGGAGCAAGAGGGGGTGGGAGGGGGGGGGGGGTAGAGACCGGAATCAAGAACAAAACATGTCTGGCTGAACATTCGTACAAAACTTTGGATGTTGTCTCAACTGTGGGCCTACACCGAGGTCTACCCAATTTGTGTGAGTTATTTCAGTAAAAACAGTACAAACAATATCGTAACCTTAGAAACCATCTGAAAATCTAATTTACAAACCAGCATCTTGGAAGTCAGTGGATATAAGAACATGAAATCTTGAAAACAGAAATACTTTTTGTACCCACCAAGGAAGACGGTCGTCTACAAACTGAATATTTTTATTTTTCTAAAAACATCATAGCTTGATACAAAATTATTTTCTCCCAATTAAGGCTGTGGATGAAAGATAAGATCGTTTGAACAAGGCACCACAAAGGCGATCTTACCACCCCAATTAATAATTAAAATGAAATGAATCATGTAACAAAGAAAAAATCTTGAGGTTATAATGCCAGGGTTAAAAAACAATTCATACGTTCACAGTGGGGAAAGAAAATCTCGAATCTCCTCATAATCTTGATCTTCTTCTTCTTCTTGAAATATTTTTTTTCTCCCTTTTTCTATGTACTAGTATTCATTGAATACAAAATTGATCATTTTGTTCTGATTTTTTTTTTGTCATTGTATTTGATTGCTTTCTGTCGTGTTTTCAATATCATTCGGCCGTGACTGATTGAATTTGTTAGTTATACATTCCTCAGACTGGGACGTCTGAGGAAAACCACGAGAAACCATCACTTCAGGATGAAAAAATGATCAAAAACTGAATAACTGTGAAAACAAAGTATTGCATCATAATCTCGTTGCAACTTTGAGGATTTAACGCTCTTGAAAGATGAAGATGCGTTCATTATAGTAAATCTCGTTTTAATATCGCGATCATAGCTCACATAGAGAATATGACACAGATATTTGTGTTTGATATGTTGATAAATGACTTCTTCTTTCGTGGATACAACTATATAGAACAGCAAGTATTCAAGTGATAGACTGGCTTTTATTTTCCTCTTTTTGTGAATATTTCATATCGATTTTTCAGTTTCATCCTGATTCCCACAGGTGATCATGAAATGCTTATGAAATGTTTGCTCTAATATATATATATATATATATATATATATATATATATA